>JAJGRW010000522.1:284243-617064 GCA_025461045.1 Carex parvula | reverse complement strand
AGTGTTGAAAATATTAAATCAAAACATGATCTAATTAGAATAATTAGAAATAACAGCTAGTACAAATCTGTGTAATCAAGCTATATTTAGCAGTACAGACGGCTAATTGTAAATTAGGAAATAATAACGGCTAGTAATTAATCAGCCTATATAAGAATATGCATGTACTGAGTGTAAAAAATCAACTCAACAATATCAGAAAATATAAATCATTCCCTTTCTACTGTTCCTTCTTATTTGTTAACATCATCAATTTCAGTCTTATTTGTGTAAACAGAAAATGTCCTTCCAATTTCTTCAAATTGGGGTCGAAACGGATCAAATTTATTCCCTTCTTTTTGTCAGAAAAAAATATTCCCCTTTTGCGTGCATCAGTCATCAAACATTTATGATTGATGTGTCATGAATTTGGGATAGCTTTATCTCTTCAAACCACCCAAATGGTCAACGTGTACGTTCTATACCTTTTTGCTATTAATTATGTCAGAGTTCATATTATCTTAAAAAAATTATAATAATAGATATATGTCAGACTGTCAGTCATGGCCCCACTACATGCAAAAATCTGACCTTCTATATGTAGCCACTTCGCCATTTACCTTTCTCCATCTGCTACTCATGGTATCATCATTTTACCTACCTCCTAAATTTTCCAAATGTGGCCTCATCCAAAACCTGTTACCTTACTCAATTTCCAGTTTATTGCTGCTCTTGCTGTTGCTATCTGGGCTGTTAATGTTATGGTGGGAAAAGAGTATACTGAAGTGTATAATATACGCTGAGAATAATACTAAAGTTGTCAATTAATGGTGCTATCTTCACTGAGCTTGTATTATTATATTTTATGTTTTTATATGTATTATGTTCTTGATCTTGCAAGACTTCTATCTAAATTAGAAGAACTCATTATTGTTCGTGATGATTTCTCTGATTTTTCAAGAATGTGTTAAATGTTAATCTTGTCTATCCCTCTTGAGCTTTGTTTTATATTTTGATATTTACTTTTATGTATTTTTTATTTCTTCTAGAATCAGTGTAATGTTCAAATCTTTTATCTTTCTATGTAGTTACAATTGCATGCTCCATTTATTATGCTTTATTAGTGCCCTTGTCTAATTCAGAAAATCTGATGTTCAGATTCTAATTAATCTCTATTATATGATTTGTTTTTTAAAGTTATTCATGCTTTATATAAGACAATGATACCTCACATCTTTCGTTCCTACCAAATAGAATAAATTTCCTTACAAAATTTAGTAATAATTTTTATCACGCTTTTAGTGCATATAAATATTGAGACTGCGAAAAAATCTGACTTTTCAATAAGAATTTTATTTATCTAGTGTAATTAATAAGAGATTTAATGAGGCATCAATTAACATTTTGTAAAAGTCTCAATTCCAGATCTTGGGTTGGAAATTAATGTGAGAAGATGGTTTAAATTTTTTTTATTTTGTTTATATTGTGGGTTATTTATGAACTGGTTATTTAAATGAATCCACTCCCTAATTAAGTAATAATTTTAAATTCATATTAATTCTGTGCTAATAACTTTTAGTATATAATTAATATTCTAATGTGAATTCAATTTAATATAATAAAAACTCAAATACAAGTAAAATTTGTACAGAAATTACAATACACCATTACATATATTTATAGTATCAACAACTAAAATAAACAAATTAATTACATTAATTTGTTATAAAATTAACTGTGTTGAATATGATATTAAACTATAAAAAAACTTAACATAATTATTTATGAAAAAAATCTTACACCTTAATTAAATCTAAGAAGCTAACACATATCAATTTATGAAATTGAAAAAGTGCATTAAAACCGAGATTAATGAATTGTTTATCAATTAATTTATTGTCTAGATCTTCAAGACACACACATTGTTTTTATTATGAAAAATTACAAAAAATGATTTCAATCTTAATATAAAATTAGAAATTATAATTAAATTTGTTTTCAGAAAATATTTCCATTTTCTTATAGATTTCCTCTAATATCTGTTGTTATATATTACATTTTTTTTTGCTCTATCAAACTGTTAAATAAAATCAATATTAATGCAGCTAACATGGTCAATCAATGTAAGGTAAAAAGAAAGAAACTCATATAGCATATATGTCGATCTAAAACTAATTGTGCTGTATATATATATAGTGTTAAAAAGAATGTTAGCTTACACTTTTATGTGTTAGCTCACACTTCTAGCATGCATTAATTAGTTCACACTTTTATTGTGAGTTCATGATTTGCAGTCTAGACTGCTTGTGTATTATGTTTAAATATTTTTCTGGTTTTTAATAGTACTATATATTGATTATACTTATATTATGGCATTTTTTTTAATGGGTTTAAAGTTTCTAACTTCTTCAATTAAGGGCATATAAGGACTAATGCTAAGGTCAAATAGAGAACAAAAATAATACCCTAAATACACTTTAATAAGTAAATAATTAAAGGGTAGGTTGTGCATTAATTATCCTAAAAAATAACATTATTTATACAGTGTCAAAATACCCACAAATCCACACACATAATATTCAATTTGGGCATAAAGTATATTTTCATCAGAGAAAACTAGGTACTCTCCCACATGTTAGTGAAAAAGGACAAATTTACCAAAAAACATGCCTTTATAATTAATTGGAATAATCAATTTCCATATGCTTTTGTGATCAACAAAATTGTATTTTCGTCACCATTGCTAAATTCATATATATGTTTCAAATCCGAAACCCCTAAGCCCTCATATACCTTATTGAAAAAAAATTAAATTTCCAATTTATTAAAGTATATTTTCTGTTATTAACTTAATCCACCCCTGAACACACAATATATCCTTGTGTTTGTAAATTTGTCTTAGGCGCTGTTTAAATTTTTTATAAATTAGGATATCATACAAAGGCATAGAAGTCCATGTTAAAAAGTGATGTTATATGCACAAAGAAAACTGAATTATTTTGCTTGTTAGAAATTACTTACCAATTTCGGTATAAAATTTAGATTCTAGTCATTCTACTATTAATTAAAATTAATTAAATAAAATCTCAAATATAAATAAAATTTGAATAATAAGTAAAATATACCATTACATTAATTTTAAATCTATAAAAAACATGTTATCTATTAAAGAAAAAATTATATCTCAACTCCAAATAATTTTTTAAGTACCAAATTCTAAAATTAAATTTATCATGAAAGGAATAGGTATTTCTTTTTAAAAACAAAATGGTTTAAATTGTTAATATTAATTTTTGCATTTTTGTTTAAAATGTGAACTATTTAAATTAAAATCAATATTTTAATATAAATATAAACTTATAAATTAGAAATTATAAAATAAATTTTAATTTAGTGTTTTTTATTGTATTGATTTCATCTAATATCTTATTGTTATATAAATCAATATTAATGCAAATAACATGGTTATATCATTATATATAGGGTAAAAGGAAGAAAACTCATACAACATGCCTATAAACAATGTGCTATATATAGCGTTAGAAAGAATGTTAGCTTACAATTTTATGAGTTAGCTCACACTTCTAGTATGTGTTAGCTCACACTTTAGTTGTGTGTATGCTAGACTGCCAGTTCATGATACATGCACTTTATACTGCTTTTGTATTATTTGTAAAATTGTTTATGGTTTTAATACTATTATTACTTATTTATGGTATGGAGTCTAACTTCTATTGTTAATTATATATATATATTTTTTTTAGAATTTACTTGGGTTGATATCTTAAACTAAGGGTACTAGATTCCTATTCTTTCTCCATATCTTAAATTTAGGGCATAAAAGGTCTAATGCTAAGATCAAATAGAGAACAAGAAACCCTCTAAATACAACGAAATGTAGAGGCAGCTTTTAAAGTTAATTGCCAAAGAAAAAAATATTGTTTTCCCTAATTATATCACACTTTTTATCACTTTCAAATCATCCTGGACACGATTTTGAACAGAGCTAAACTTTTTTCAAATAACAAGTTTTATTTTAAGTGGTTTTGTTTCAGTCATAAACATATATCAAGACGAAAAAATGTGAATCAATACCATTTTTTGTAAGCGTTTACCAGTATAATAAGAGAAATAACAAAACTGCACCAATCAAGAACAAACCAGCAGTTTAATCTCATTATTACATCATTAAAGAAGCAAGAAATAAAGCTCATATGGTGTCATCAATCCATTTGGTTTCAGGAAAAGTTAAAAAGACCAGCAAACAAAACCAGTCTGTGATCAAATCAAGACACATTCCAGAAATTAATGAGAATTAATTCTAAGCAGAGGGCCAGGAAATGTGCCATTATCCCTTTGTTTATTCCACCTTTCAACCTGAAAATAATGCAATTGCAAAATAAAAAATTAGCACTAAACCAAAAGCTCCAGCCTCCAGGTGCTTCTCAGTACAAAAATTAGCACTAAACCAAAAGCTGGGATGCACAATGAAATATTGTATCCTGGTACCAGTTAAAACCAAATATAGGTCTCGGATGTACAATGAAATATTAATTGTATCCTGGTACCAGTTAAAATCAAATATTGCCACACATGCTGGAAGTCTGGGATGAACAAAATTACAAAGGTATTGTACCTAAAGCTGGTACAAACAATGATTGGTATGATAAATTTTTGCACTAACCCATTCGCTGGGGCAAAGAGCCCTATAGTACTTTGCAAATTTCATGCAATCATCAGACTCTTCTCCTTTAGCATTCACACATCTGCAATTAACAATCTTAGAATTTGATACAACAATTCAAAGTAAACTCAAATTCAAAGTAAGAATTTGTCCAACACATAAAGATTTGCGTCAGATTTCAAATTTAAACATTCATCAAGCCTCGTTGTCAGTCTCTCCATCCAATAACCATCAGATTTCAAATTTAAACATTCATCAAGATTTGCGCACTTTACACACCAGAGATTGAGACAACAAGAATTGTTGTATTGATCATTTCAATTAGCGGATCTTCGCCTGAACTGGATCTATTGGCCGTTCTAACTGGAGGGGTTGGAGAAGGCAATGTCTGAGTTTAGAGAGCAGGTTGAGTCCGATGGGTTTCGGGACCGTCCGATCTGCTTTAAGATTCGTGCGCACGAATTTTAAAGCAGACGTGAAAATTGCGGGCAAGAATCTTAAAGCAGATCGGACGGTCATCGAACCCATCAAACTCACTTTGAGTCCGATGGACATCGGAACCAAATTGACCGAGTTAATGCTTTTGGACACAGATGTGGTTGGTATTTCTGTTCTAGCAACTATTAGAGATCTGATATTGGTTTCAAATTATCTCGGTTATTTATTTCTTTTTCTTTTTTGTAATTTTTTCTATGATATATTCTACTTTGGAAGTTATTATTAGTATTCTTTATTTTTTAAGTTTAGCGGGTTTGGTACCCATCAATGATTATATTAAAAAAGGAAAATATTTACAACATGAAATATTATGAAATTATTTTGTTTAGATGAAGTAATGGGGTTTTTCAATTACGAAATTTGACACATGAAAATTTCATTCCGGTACTAGGACAAGAAACTTGCCTCCAAATTTTCTGTTATTATAATTAGTACTCTTTGAACTAACTTTATTTATGAAAACTCTAGAAAAGAATTAACCTAATGTTATTACCCTAACTCTATTATTTATTTTTTCATTTGAAAATAATATTTATTTTAAAAAACAATGATACAATGCTCCAATATTAATTACCCCCTCATTTGACCCGTTATCAGTTATCACTACACCTGGGACGCGTAAAACATTGTAAAAGGGTCCCTTCACCATATATTTTATGTATTTTAAAATAATGTTGATCCGGCATAAAAAGAAGCCCAATACATCATGGAGAAGATTTTCAATTCAGATTTACTCATCAAGATATGTAATTGAAAAAAAGATTTATAATTGAAATCACTATGCATATTCGTATACTTTTATATACAATAACGATCAGAAAATTAGAAAAAACATTAACCTGGTGCCCTATATTTGACATGAATTAACACAAAAGTAGTGTACCAGTTAGATCATTAATTTGTTATGAATTTACTTTGCGGGACCCACCTACAAATGTAACTAATTTCACCGCTCACGTCAGAATATCTGATATATTGGATCCCATTTGTTATTACCTCTACTCATGTTTCCATCTCTCATTCGTTTGAGAAACAGAAAGTTCATTTGTAATAATTTGCTTGGGTTGTTGGTCCAAATCAAAATAAAACTCTTATTTACTTCAAACTCTTTCTGAACAATAACTCCTAATTGGAACCTCATCAATGCTAACACAATTTGTATTATGAATTATGAAATAGTTTATTTTTCTTGTCAATCATTTCCATAATCCATATTTTTAAAAATATGAATTATGAAATTTACAAAATTTTATTTTAATCTTAATATATATTTGGAAATTATAAATTACTTTTTTTAGTAAAATATTTTCATTACTCTATAGATTTCCTCTAATATCTTGTTGTTATATATTATTTTATTTTATGTTCCACCAAATCGTTAAATAAATCAAATTAATGCAGTTAACATGGTTATATCAATGTACGGTAAAAAGAAGAAACTCATATATATATAGGATGTTAATCTAAAACTAATGTGCTATATATATATATATATATATATATATATATATATATATATATATATATAGCGTTAAAAGGAATGGTAGGTTACACTTTTATGCGTTAGCTCACACTTTTAGTATGAATTAGTTCACACTTTAGTCGTGAGTTCATGATTTACATTCTGGACTGTTTGTGTATTATGTTTAAATATTTTATGGTTTTAATACTATTGATTATACTCATAGTAGGACATTTTTTATGGGTTTAAATTTGCTAATTTATTCTATCAAATAGAGAACAAAAAACACCCTAAATACAATATTTTATCACTAAATAATTAAATGTAGGTTGTGTAAATTATCAGAAAAAATAACTTTATTTCTACAGTATCAAAATATATACCCAAGAAGCCACACATAGTGCTTTGGGCATAAACCATATTTTCATGTGAGAAAACCAAGGTTCTCTCCCACATGTTAGTGAAAAAGAGCAAATTTACCAAAAACAAATCTGCCTTCATATTTAAAATGAATAATCAATTTTCATTGCTTTTGTGATCAGTAAAATTGTATTTCCGCCACCATTTAGCATAACGATAAATCCAAACCACTTATGTTCCTATATACTTTTAATTTGCATACAAACTGATTTCCAATTTATTACAGTATGTAATCTATTATTAACTTAAGTCACCCCTGACTACAAACAGAATATTCCTTCTCTTCCTGTCGATTATTCTCAGGCAGCATTTAGAAATTTTATAAATTAGCTACGAGATAATACAATGACATAGAAATCCATGTTTAAAGAGTGATATGTTATATGCGCAAAGAATAATTGAATATTATTTTGCTCGCTAGACAGAAAAATTAAAAAGATCGAATGTAATTTAAAATAATAGGAGGTGTTATGAATATAATAGTGGATGGTCCATTCATTTTGTAACTCCCAATATTAATCCTCATTCACTTCTCCACTACCCCACTACTATTGGAATTTATATCCCACTACTATTTGGAATTTATTTTCTTATTTATTATTGTAATGACTTTTCATTTACAACTTGTGGCCTATAAATAGAGGCATTGTAATCTTGTATTGTACACATGAGAAATATATGAATAAAGAGATTGCCATCTTTTATATGTTCTCTATTTTGTTTATTGTTTGTTTATCTTTATTTTATAACACGTTATCAGCACGAGAGCTCTACTAGTTGAAGATTCGAGGTAACTTTGATATTTTTTTATTTTAATATATATCATTTATTTAAATGATACTTCTAATTAGTAATTGCAAAATGAAATAAGATGATTTATTTATATGTACTTGAGAAATCAATTTTTTTGTTTTTACATTATGACGTGTCTTTGTCAAATGGCCCAAAGACCAATCTATTATTTTATATTATGTTATAATTATATTGTGTTAAATATAAATTTCAAATGGCCTCAAGACCAACTTTTTAAATTTGAGATAAATTGGAGATGAACCGATTGATTTTTAATTTGAGATAAATTGTCAACTTTATCAAATGGCCCGAAGCCATTTATTAATTATAAATTCTCAATTTTATCAAATGACCCGAAGTCATATGTTAATCATAAATTCTTAATTTATCAAATGGCCTGAAGCCATCTGTTAATCATAAATTTTATAATGTGAAATTTAGATTTGATTCATAATAATTTAATCTTTCTGAAGAAGATTTATATGATGTACAAATTTTGTATGATGTTCGTTTTGTTATTTTTTTTTTCAATAATTTAATCTTCTCGAAAAAGATTAAAATATATTAAGAAGGTCTTTCTGAAGAAGATTTCAAAAAATATTAAGAAGTTCTTCTTGAAGAATATTTCAAAAAAATTTATATGATGTTCATGTTAATTTTATTTTTCAATAATAATCTTTCTGAAGAACATTTCAATAATATAATTTGTTCACGAAGATTTTAAGAAATTTTCCTGAAGAAAATTCCAAGGAAATTTATATGAAGCGAAAAAAATTTCTTGAAGAAGATTTATAGACATATTTGAGTATATTTCTTGTCTTCTTATGGTTGAACAAAATAATAATTCCACCAGTAGTGGTAAATAATATGATAATAATTTATGGACAAATTTTTAGATATGGACGTGGTAATGAAAAAAAGACACCATTTTACCAGAAGTGAAAAATGAGAAATTTGTTTTTAATCAAGGAAATAAATTTGTTTTTAATCAAGGAAACAAACTTTTAGATATGGACGTGGTAATGAATTTTTTTTTAATCAAGGAAATAAATTTGTTTTGTTCCGATTGCAACTTTGTTTGGAAAAGCATTTATATGATATGGAAACCATTTTAGAACTGACAACACCTGATGCCTTCTGTGGGAATTATATACACAGCTTAATTAAGTATAACTACAAGAAAAATAAAATAGTCAGATCATTAATTAAGTTGGCCGGTTCTGGGCCGTAGGCTGCTTGGATTTGGATTAAACTATGCATTCACTAAAATATATGTTTTTGATATTATTGAAATTATGTTTATGGTAATTTTTTTTATTTGCAATTGTTGTTATTATTTTCGTTATTGTGGTGGTATTTTTTATTTTTGTTAATTGTAATTGTTGTTAATAAAACAAATTGATTGAAGGCTCCGGAAGAGCAACCTTGTTGTTACATGAGGAACACAAATTTATATTGATGATGCATTATATTTTTCTAAGTCTCAAATAAATTTGTTAAGTTTTAAGGATATCCGCCGAAATGGATATCATGTTGAGACAGTCAATGAAGAAGATGTTGAATATCTTGTTACTAGCTTAAAAAGATGCATATTAGAAAAATTGCTTATGTTTTCCTCCAACTTGTACTACACATATATTAGTACAATTGAAGCACATATGATTGTAAATCTGAAGTTTACAAATAAAAATATGTTAATAGTTTGGCATGACCGGTTGGGCCATTCCGGATCAATAATGATGCGAAAAAATAATAAATAATTAATATGGACATTCATTAAAGAACCAGAAGATTCTTTAATCTTATGAATTTTTATTTGTTGATTTCATTTCTAGAACGTATACAAGATGATATTTGTAGACCAATATATTCACCATGTGAACCATTTAGATATTTTATGGTTATAATTGATGCATCAATAGTATGGTCACATTATCAACTCGCAACCTGACGTTTGCAAGATTATTTGCTCAATTGATTTGATTAAGAGCATAATATTATGATTATTCAATTAAGAAAATACGTCTAGACAATGTTGATGAATTTATTTCTTAGACAATGCATGTCTATTAGAATTGATGTTGTACATCATGTAGCTTATATTCATATACAAAAATGAGAACTTGTTATTTTGCATGCAACAATATTAATTCACATCATGCCAACAAGCTATTATAAAACTTCCCCTTTATAATTGGTTTTTGGTCACATACTTAATATTTCCCATATAAGATTTTCTGAATGTGCGATATATGTTATACTTGCTCCACCACAACGCACTAAAATGGGACATCAAAGAAAGTTGGAAATTTATATTGAATTTGAATCTCCATATGTAATAAAATATCTAGACCATTGATGGTAGATTTATTCACGACTAGTTTTGCCGATTATCATTTTGATAAATTAATATTCCCAACCTTATGGGGAGAAAAACAATCAGCTGGGAAAATATATTAGTTGGAATGAATTATCATTGTCTAATTTAGATCCTCATAAATAATGTGAACTAGATGTTTAAAAGATAATTCATTTGGAAAGATTAGTTAATCAATCGCCAGACGCATTTACAAAGAAAGTGACCAAATCACATGTACCAGCTGCTAATGCTCCAAATAAAGTCGATGACCTTGTTGGACAGACTAATGAAATTATAACACGCATGAAGCGTGGAAGACCAATCGGTTCCAAATATAAAAATCCTCGAAAAAGAAAAAGAGCAAAGAATGAAAATGGTCAAGTCGAGGATATGATAATTTCAGATAAAACTCTAGAAGAGAATCAAATTATAAGTAATATTGGAGTTCCAGCAGAAACTCAGGTATCTGAAATTCATGAAAATAAAGAGATCTCGATAAATTATATTATGAATGGAATAAGATGGAACCGAGATGAAAATGATATTAATGATATTTGTATATAATATAGCGCTAAATATAATGAATAATGAGGATCATGACTCGAAGTCTATTAAAGAATGTCGACAAAGAAATGATTGGCCAAAAACAGAAAGGCGCAATTGAGGCAGAATTAAACTCTCTTGAAAAATGAAAAGTTTTTTGGCCTGTAGTCCCAATACCCGAAGGCATAAAGCCAGTAGGATATATATGAGTATTTATGCGAAAATAAAATAGAAAAGGTAAAATTTTGAGATATACTCATCTGTGGTGGATGCAACAACTTTTCAGTACATAATTAGTCTGGCAGTCCATGAATGACTTGATTTGTGTCTAATGGATGTTGTTACAGCCTATTTATATGGCTCGCTTGATAATGATATATATATAAAATCCCTGAAGGATTTAAGATGCCGGAAGCATATAATTTAGGTTCTCGAGAACATTATTCAATTAAATTGAATAAATCTTTATACGATTAAAGCAATATGGACGCATATGCTATAATCGTTTAAGTGAATATTTATTGAAACATGGATATAAAAATGATACGATCTGTCCATGTATTTTTATGAAAAGATATAGAAATAATTTTATTGTAATTGCAGTTTATGTTGACGATCTAAGTATTATTGGAACTCCTGAAGAGCTTCCAAAAGCAATAAATTATTTAAAGGAAGAATTTGAGATGAAAGATCTTGGGAGAACAAAATTTTGAATTGAATTGCAAATCAAACATTTAAAAATGACATTTGTATGCATCAAGAAAATTATATTGCAAGAGTGCTGAAATAATTTTATCCATTAAGCACTCTGATGGTTGTAAGATCATTAGATGTGAATAAAGATCTTTTTAGACCTTGAGAAAGTGATGAAGAACTACTTGGTCCTGAAGTACCATATCTTAGTGCAATAGTAACATTTATGTATCTTGCTGGACATACAAGATATAATATATCATTTGCTGTAAATTTATCAGCAAGATCTAGTTCTTCTCCTATGCGAAGACATTGGAATGAAATTATATATATACTTCGCTAACTCTGAGATATTTTAGCAAGACACTAAGCAAACCGAGAATATGTTTGGTTAAGATCTGTGATTCAACACATTCGTCAGGCATGTAGTTTGTCTTCTGGAGAAATGATCCTGAAGATCATAATATTATATGTATTACTCAATTAAAGGAATGATACATTAAAGGAGATAGAACAAAATATATTTCATTAAAGTTCTTTTTCACATATGATCTCCAAGATGATAATGTTACTATTATTCAACAAATTCGTTCAAGTGAAAATCTAGCAGATTAATTCACTAAGGCGCTCCTATTGTAATATTTGAAAAGCTAGTTCGTAATATTGGAGTTCGTCGACTTAAAGATCTTGATTGATGTTGTAATGAGGGGGAGTTAATATGCACTATATTTTTCCTTAACCATGGTTTTTCCCACTGGGTTTTCCTGGTAAGGTTGTAGTTGTGTATTAAAATGAATATTGTACTCTTTTTCCTTTACTAGGTTTTTATCCCATAGGGTTTTTCCTAGTAAGGTTTTAATGAGGCATATTCTTATGAAATGGACATCCAAGGGGGAGTGTTATGAATATAATAGTGGATGGTCCATTCATTTTGTAACTCCCAATATTAATCCTCATTCACTTCTCCACTACCCCACTACTATTGAAATTTATATCCCACTACTATTTGAAATTTATTTTCTTATTTATTATTGTAATGACTTTTCATTTACAACTTGTGACCTATAAATAGAGGCATTGTAATCTTATATTGTACACATGAGAAATATATGAATAAAGAGATTGCCATCTTTTATATGTTCTCTATTTTGTTTATTATTTGTTTATCTTTATTTTATAACAGGAGGCTTCTTTTGGAGGCAGTTTTTTGCATCATCATCACATACATACATACATACATACATACATATATACATACACACAGACATATATACATCACGCCAAAATTATAACACTTGAAAAACTTTGTAATTCAATCATGAACTCATAGTGGAGTAATAATACCATATATGTATTAGCTAGTAATTTGTCTTATATTTGTAAAATTCGTAAAATAAAGTTTTTTAATAAATAATAATATAATGATTCGTAAAACAAATATTCAGAGTATGTTACATTAATTATATAAATATTAAGCAAACTCTACATTGACAAAAAAAAAAAAGATTTAAAATAGGAAAAATGCCAAGCATCGATCTTTTTCATCTAGGAATCAAGGATCGAATGTAGATCGATCAAGCCAAAGACAGAGCCACAATTTACGATCTTTGTCGAAATGTGAAAAGGTTATTTTTATTTATTTATTTTGAATATTTAGTTGGTTATTTATTAGAAGATACTATAAATGAATCAACTCTTTAATTAATCAATAAGTTTCATTAACAAATATTTTGAATAATTTCGGTATAAAATTAAACTTCTACTATTAATTAAATTTAATAAATAAAAAATCAAATATAAATAAACTTTAAATCGTAAAATACCCCATTACATATATTTACATTAACAATTTTTTAAATAAATTACTCAATTACATTAACAAAATCTTCTCTATTAATTTGTCAATAATTTTTATTGTTAAACATGTTACTAAACTATCATAAACTTTTTCTCTTTTAATATTTTTTTTATATCTTAACTCCAAATAAATTCAATACCAAATTCTGAAATAAGATATATTAAGAAAGGAACGTTTATTTTTTTCAATTATGTAACGGTTCAATTTCCAACATTAACTATTGCGCGGCCACGAGGTCCGTAGTCGTACAAAACATTGGTGCCTCCAAAGATCTGGAGAGCTGGGATGTAAAACAACCTTCTTTTTTGTGAAGACATAAGAGCTTGCTTGAACGAATTCCGATATGTGACAATATTGGAACTGTAAGCTACAGCGGCTATGGTGAAGAGCTTGACAATGCATACATGAGGACCATAATCATAAAACCAGCGGCGCCTTCAAAAATCTAGAATGTTTTTTTGTTTAAAGTATGCATGGAAATTACAAATCATTATATTAATCTTAATACAAACTTACAAATTACATATAATTTTTTTATTTTTAAATTTATGTTATTGATTTTTGCTAATATCTTATTTGTATATAACTTCTGCTACTGCTAACCAGGCCAATAAATTAATATTATTGCAACTAACATGATTATATCAATATTGAGAATAATGGAAGAAAACTCATATATTAGCATGCTTAAAAATAATGTGGTATATATATACTGTTAAAATGAATGTTAACTTATACTTTTATGAGTTAGGTCACACTTCTGGTATGCCTTAGCTCACACTTTAGTCGTGTGTTCATAATTTGTAATCTAGACTGCTCGTGTATTATTTTTTTTTTATGGTTTTAATACTATTGAATAATACTTATAGTAGGGAGCCCAATTTCTAATGTTAATTGTATAAATTTTTATTAGCACTTACTTGCATGAATATCTTCAATTAAGTGCATAGATGGACTAAAGCTAACTAAGATCAAATAGAGAACAGGAAACATCCTAAATACATTATTTATTATTTAACAAGTAAAGAATTTAAAGGTAGGTTATGCATTATCCTAAAAAAATAGCTTTATTTATATAGTTTCAAAATATCCACACCAATCCACACACATAAAATAATTTGGGGCATAAAACATATTTTCATCAGAGAAAACAAGGTACTCTCCCACATGTTAGAGAAGAAAGGACAAATTTACCATAAAAATCTGTCATCATATTAATATAAATAATCAATTTCCATATACGTTTGTGATCAACAAAATTTTATTTATGTCACCATTTAGTTAACAAGGCTAAATTTATATGTTTCAAATCCAAAATACGTCATGAGTTCCAAACTCAAATGTGAGAAACTTTTTGTTGCAGTAACAAAGTTTGAGAAAAGTGTTGCGTGGCTTGATTTTCAATTCTCTTATTCAAAAAAGAAATTGAAAACCCTAGACTTCCATATTCTTTATTGCAAATAGATATATTTCCAATTTATTAAAGTATATATATTTTCTGTTATTAACTTAATCCATCCCTGAACACACAATATTTCCCCTTCTCCTTCAGTTCCTGTAAACCGTTTAGAAATTAGGAGATCATTTAGAAGTCCATGTTTTAAGAGTGATGTTATATGCGCCATTGGCGTACATATATATATCATATCAAAATTGTAACACATATAAAAAAAAACTTTGTAATTCAATAATGAGTTCACTCATCGTGAGTTCCGTATATACATGTACAAATTTGTATTGTATTTTTAAAAGAGGGTTCCAATACCTCATGCTTTTCATACCTCATCATATCTATATTTTTTATCTTCATTTTCAAAGTCCAATATGTCGATCCGAATCATTAAATATGATATCTATACTAAAATATGTCCGGAGATGAAATTTTATAATTTTTGAAAATTTTTTATTATTTTTTTAGATAGGCAGAAAATCACTGTTTTTGAACGGTCTAGATATAGTGATTTTGTACCTATTTTAAAAAATAGTAAAATATTGCAAAAATTATAAAATTTCATCCCCAAGCATATTTGAGCATGAATATCATGTTGAGCGGTTCGGATCGATAGTTTGGACTTTGAAAACGGAAACATACAATATGAGTTATGATGAAGTATGAAAGACATGAGCTATTGGAACTCTCCTCTTTTTAAAATTCGTAAAAGAAAGTTTATAAACAATGGATGGAAAAGTGTAGCAGATTATAAGCAAAGAATAAAAAAATATTGATCAAGCTCAAAGTGCTGCGAGCTAGCTGTCAGTACAATCTTCTGAATTTGTTTATAATATCAGAAGTTTGGGCCGTCTGATTAACGTCTGATTAACATCAGACGTGTGAGAATCGGTAAAAAGTTTATAATATGCAACAACATGCATACAGGAGTCCATATCCTCGACGGTACCGTAAAAGATTCCCTTTTACAATTAGCTATTTACGGTTTTAGATTAACTCTCAACTGGTTTGGAATTCGGGCTGACTGAGGGGGCAGTATTATTGGGCTTTGAGATTCGTACCAAGTTAAAAAGAACGGTCCAGATCAAGTAATTGTAAAAGATTCCCTAGTACGATACCGACGGTGATATGAATTCATGCATACAGAGGACTAATAATCGAAATCAACAAAAAGCATTCACGTAACCCCACGTGGATATGGTTCCAGATCCCCTAAAGTAACCCAAATTTTGCTTTTGCATCCAAACAGTCCAATTATAATTCATAATAGATTGGACGGTCCGGATCCAAACTCAAAATTTCGGTTACTTTAGGTATCTGAATTCGGTGGCATACAGCAGCACTTTAGTTATTATTTTTCATTTAGATATAATCAGTACATCAACTCCACTAGTTCATTTGAAAGTAAATCTTCTAAAATATTAGATTCTAAGCTTTTAAATGTAGACATGTCACTGCTGGATAGGGCTGGGCAAAATTGCTCGAACTCGCAACTCGCTCATAACTCGCTCATTTACAGCTCGTTTTAACTCACTCATTTACAACTCGAGTTAGTTCTAACTCGAGTTGGCTGACTCGTTTAATAAATGAGCTGAGTTTGAGCTGACCCAACTCGCTCATTTATAACTCGAGTTACATAAAGTTACACAGTTTGGCACAAAAAATCCCGAATAACCAAAACCAAACCCAAACTCGGCTCAAACTCAGCTCAAACTCGTTTATAACTTGTGTTGTATTGATTTAACTAGTTAAACGAGTTGTGAGCCAACTCGAGTTGATAACGAGCTGAGTTCGAATTGGCTCTACACAGCTCATTATTACCATCCCAACTCGAGTTGACTCGCTCATTTATTTAATGAGCTGAGTTCGAGTTAGAGGTAACTCGCTCAAACTCGGCTCATTTACAACCGTGCTGCTGGATATGAAGAGCTAACTCTAGAACACGAGCTATTCTCCATTTCTTCATTAAGAACCATGCGGATATCAGTGTTGGGCCCAATTTGATTTTACGGCCCATTTATTGAATTATTGGTTTTTGTGAGGCAAGAGACGACACACCCTCTAATTTGATTATATGTCAAGCTAGCAAACGTGGGCAACTGGGCTCCATCTAATTATTTACAAAGCGAGCAAATGTGGATCCCACCTGATTATTTGTATGGGTCATTATTTCCAAGGAGAACTTTTTTATTTTTTGCATGCTCCGACATTCATTATTACATGAATATTTTTTTTTTTTTGATTAAAAGGCCGAAGCCCATTTCATTGAATATATACTGGAAATAATAACTCACTAACTGATAACAATAATTTACAAAATAATTTATCTCCAAAGATATTTACATATTAGAACATTTATATTTTCCTATTTTCGTACGCCTATATTGAGTTAATGAGTTGATTTCCAAAGTCGAATTTAGAGCAACAAAAGCACTTTCTTGCTCTTGTACTTTGCTTGAGTTTTTGTTGAAATTTTTTGTAAACATAAAATGTCTAAGAACCTGAATACGTACATTGTGTACACATACTTCTTCTAAGGTAAATACAATTAAAATTTGAACAAAAAAAAATACAATCCATCATTAAATCTATTTATATTATCAAAATCTACAATAAACTACTTATTTACATTAATATGTTATAAATTTTAACTATGTTGAATATGTTAGTAAACTATAAAAAACTTAATATTATTATATATGGAAAAACAATTTCTTAACTTTTAAATTTGATAGAGTGTATTATTTAATTGTATGGATTATGAAAATTATAAAATTTTATTCAATCTTAATATAAAATTAGAAATTATAACTTTTTCTTTAAAAAATATTTTCATTTTATTATAGATTTCCTCTAATATCTTGTTGTTATATATTATTGTATTTTAATTATATCATTGTACGGTAAAAAGATGAAACTCATAAAGCATGCCGATCCAAAACGAGAACAGCTTGGGTCCGATGTCCATCGGACTCAAATTTAGGTCCGATGGGTTTAGGGACCGTCCGATCCACTTTAAGATTCGTGTGCATGAATTTTAAAACAAATGCGAAAGTTACGGGTGCGAATCTTAAAGCAGATTGGACGGTCATCGAACCCATCGAACTCACTTTGAGTCCGATGAGAATCGGACCCAAATTGGTTCCATCCGAAACTAATGTGCTATATATAGCATTAAAAAACAATGTTAGATTACACTTTTATGCGTTAGCTCACACTTCTAGCATGCACTACAGCAGAAAGGGGCATCAGCGACCGGTTTTCCGGTCGCTGATAATATAGGCGCCGGTCGCTGATACTCACTCCGGTCGCAGATTATACCCAATATTTCCTAAGAATTGAATTAACAGCTTAAAACTTTCAAAGCAGCGACTATCAATCAGCACATTTGGTTTGTCCAGGTTATACTGACTATATTCGAGGCTATGTAAATAGTAAAATTTCCTTAACTTCACATTACACCAACATAATCCACTCCATGTCTTGTTCAGAAATATAAACATCTAATCTAATATCTGAACTACCTTCACTAAAATGGCTTAATTTTAGATCGATTTGGTTTGGGATACAAGTTGCAGCTAACTCAAGAATGTTGGGTGTTTTATACTAACAATGACAAATGCCGGGATATCAAATTCACTATTTGCAAACATAGAGTGCATTGAAAGAAGGGCAACTCAGAAATTACCTGAATACCAGAGACAGTAAAATAAGGGATCTCAAATTTGACACGAATTGGGGCTTTTTTCCACTACAACAAATTTGGTCTTCAGCGACCGGCATCAGCGACCGGTTTAGTCGCCGGTCGCTGAAGACCCCCTCTCAGACAAAAAAAAAAAGTCGTTTTCGGCGACGACCCCTTCAGCGATCGGTGATATTACCCTTCAGAGACCGATTTGGCCCGGTCGCTGAAGGGTCTCAAGTAAAAATCCCGCGGCATAATATCTTTTTTCTCTGTCTCCTCTCCCGCGCGCGGTTTAGGTTAATTAGCCCAAAAAAAAAACGAGCGGGAAACCGCGCCGCCCGAAGCAGCACCGTCCGAACTCTCGCTGGAAGACCCCGACGCTGATCCTCGACCCCGACACCGCTCTCTGACCCGCCTCTCTCTGACCCCGACCCCGCTCTCTAATCCCGACCCGCTGGAAGATGGCGCCTCCTCTGTACGACCTTGCGCCGGGGGAAAGTAAAGTATCACTCCTCTCTTCTCTTCTCTTCTCTTTCTCTCTACCGCTCCTTCTCTGTGTTTTTCTGCTACACCGCTGCTCTATTTAAGGCTGCATCCCCAATTTCCAAGTTATTTGATGATTGCTTTATGATCCGCGGCAACTAGTTAGGTTAATTTGTTTTCTTTGATTCCTGTAATGGCGGCCTTAATTTGCATTGTTTTCTTGGTAGGTTGAGGAATTGTGCATTTGTAGATTTTAAGGACGAGGCGATAGCAAATCATGCACAGTCTCAATTAAACAGGTAATTCTCTATCAAACGCAATTTCATTGTCTTAATTGTAAATTGATGGTTAAGTTGGGATAAATTGAGGTCGTTTAAAAAAATTGTACCTTTTGCTGTTGGATTGAGGCTTAAGAAATTGGTTTTAAATTAATTCAAGGCTTCTATGAATCAGGAGGTCATCAACCGGTCAACCAGGCGAGGGCGCTCAGTCGGGCCCACCTGATAGACTATCAGCTCCTTCTCCTAGGATTCAGTTCGAGTAAGTCCTCTTATCATGATACTACAACTATATACTGCACTCTGGTATGGTTCCAGTATTTTCCAGTGGCAGGCTTTTACTAGTGCCAGTTTGATTAACAGTATACTGTTTACTGGGTTAGTTGAGTGATTCAAGTCTTGGTTGATACAAAAGTGATAAGTGATGCTTAATGCTGCAAACTGCAAACATGGGGATGCTGTTAAAGTACCTTACTTAATAAATCTGTGTCAATAATTTAGGTATGTAACTCATTATTAAGCTTTGTTTGTCATTTTTGTTCATCTGCCAGGGACACTGGTGAGGAGGGTGTTCTGAGTACTCTATGGCAGAGATATGACCATACTATGGACAAGGTACTTAGTACTTACAAATAACATAGGTTAAATTGATACCAGTTGGGTTTTAACATTGAAATATTCCACTATTAATCTGCATTACCAAGGTACTTGTACTGGGCAGAGTTAGGTATGTATTACTATGCTCAATACAAGTAACTGACTATCCTCTCAAGTATCTTTCTGAAAACATGATAGATTATCACTGCCCCTTCACATATACCTTTTTTCAAAAATTCCAGCTGTGCCCTTTTACACACTTATATTCTGAGATAAGTATTCAAAAGAACATTCTATGTAGAAAGATAATGGATCGGCAGTTTGGGTACATTTTGAACCGGTCAGTTTATTCTTCATGTTAAAATATTTATTTATGTGTTAAAATATTTATTCTTCGTATTTACAGGTCAGCTGGCTCAGAAGTACAATGATTATTTGAATATTTGCTTGGATATTTGTGTGTTAAAATATTTAATATTTGCTTGGATATTTGTGTGTTAAATGATTATTTATGTGTTAAAATATTTATTCTTTGGATATTTGCTTGGATATTTGATATTGGATGTCGTATCAGTATTTTATATTGTTCAAAAATTGTTTGCATGTGAATTGTTTGTGAATTATATATTTGTCGATCGAAAACGACGACGGTGAATTGTATATTTGCTTGTGAATTATGTTTTCATTGCTTGGATATTTGATATTGGATGTCGTACCAATTGAGAAAAAGAAAAATAACAGAAAAACATAAAAAAAAAATTAAAAAAAACCTTTTGCTACCGATTTTTTACCATCAGCGACCGGCCAGTCGGTCTCTGATGATCTTGCGCCACGTCAGCACGAAGCATCAGCGACAGAACAAATCGGTCGCTAAAGGGGTCATCAGAGACCGGCGCCTGACCCTTCAGCGACGGGTGACGTCAGCGAGGTGGTCATCAGCGACGAACCATCTGCGTCCGAGGCATCTGCTACCGATTTTGGTCATCAGCGACCGGTACACCCATCAGAGACCGGCGAAAAAACCCTTCAGCGACTGATTTGGCCGGTCGCTGATGGGTCTGTCTGCTGTAGTGTTCTCAGGTGCCCCTTCTTCAGCTGAACTCGGCTCTACACATGTACTCCTACAGAGATTCAAAAGGCAAAAACCAAAAAACCAAAAAAAGATTAATAAAAACGGTTTCAACAGTTTGACATTTGAATAGGCATAATGATACCGAACAAGCCTATACTAGTTTTCATATTGCCTTATCGTCAGAATTAAAAATAAATTTGTCAATTCCGTGACCAGATAAAAAAAATGAGGGGAGAACTAATCAAGCACACAGAGAGAAAGAGGTTCTTACGCAACTAATCGGGCAGAGTTCGGGTCGGGGTCGAGCGGCGGGGTTCAGAGAGCGGGTCGGGGTCAGCTTCAGGCGGGGTTCAGAGAGTGGGTCGGGGTCAGCTTCAGGCGGAGTCAGAGAGCGGGTCGGGGTCGGAGACGAGCGGCGGGGCTTCGATCAGAGAGCGGGGGCTTCGATCGCTGCTTCGGGCACGGCGCCGTGAAAATTTGGCGTTTTATTTTTAGTATAGCTAACCTAACCGCGGGAGACGAGACAGAGGGAAAAGAAATCGCGCGTTTTTTACAGAAAAGTTTCTACGACCAGGACAATTTGGTCGCTGAAAGGTATTTGCGCCGGCCGCAGAAAGTCTCGTTGCCAAAACCATTTATTTTTAATTTTTTTGGGAGAAAAATACTATCAGCGACCGGCGATTTCATTAGTCGCTACTGCCGGTCGCTGATAATATAGTTTGCTGTAGTGATGCATTAGTTCACACTTCAATCGCGAGTTCATAATTTGCAATTTAGTTATACTGCTTGTGTATTATTTTTAAATATTTTATGGTTTTAATACTATTTATTATACGTATAGTAAGGCATAGTATTTTATGTGTTCAAATTTTCTAACTTCTTATGTTAATTATATAATTTTTTTATTAGCATTTACTTGGATTGATATCTTCAATTAAGAGCATAAAAGGACTAATGCTAACCGGTCAAATAGAGAACAAAAAAAACACCCCAAATACACTATTTAATAAGCAAATAATTAAAGGTATGCTGTGCATTAATTATCCTAAAAAATAGCTTTCTTTCCGCGGTTCCAATATACCCAACAAGCCACACACAGTGCTTTTCTTTGGGCATATATAAACCATATCGAGAAAACCAAGGTACTCTCCATTGCCCTTTAGCGGTCAAATAGACAAATTAACCAAATAATATGTCTTTATAGTTTATATGAATAAACAATTTCCATTGCCCTTAAATAAAATTGATTGTATTTCCGCCACCATTTAGCACAAGGATAAATTCACATGTTTCAAACCCAAAACCCCTGATGGGCTGTTATGCTGAGAAAAAAAGTATACTATAGTGTATATGTACGCCTAGAGTGAGAAAAATGGTACGGTGTAGAGCCAGCTCCGTCATGGAACGACAGAGTTACGACACGGCACACATGTCAGTTACGTGCCGTGATTTGCATGTCCCGTGTAATGACCATTCGCGTACCGTGTTCATTTTTTAAAACTTTGGCACGGCACGTGAAGATTTAGTTCGGTGGATGTAACGTAAGAGCGGATGGCAGATGGAATTGCTCTTGCTCAACCTGTTAAAGCTCCTCCCTTCATTCGTGATTTGCCTCCAAGTTTCTTGTATGTCATCCTGAAGGATATTGCTCCGCCCGGCAGAAACCCGAGGAGCGTGTTGAATGCCTCTAAAAGGCATCTTGCGGACAGTGTCATTGAATTGGAATGACATAACCCCTCCATTAAAGTGGAATGCTGAAAGGAACTTGTAGGTTAATTCTTTGTAGACAGTGCAGGTGGTGAGGTTGACATTGAGTAATTCCCAAATGCCGATGGTATCAATCATAGTCTGGAATTGCTCAAGGATCCCTAATTGCTGCATTGGGCATATAACCCGAAAATGGCCAAATGTTCTAGTGTCGATATTCTTATGTTTCTCTACAGCATCTATGTTGGGAATGTTTTGTGCGTCTGTGCTGGTACTAGTCTGTTGTGCGGCCATGAGGGCCGTAGTCGTACAAAACATTGCTGGCTCCAAAGATCTGGAAGGCTGGGATGTAAAACAACATTCTCTTTTGTGAAGACATAAAAGCGTGCCTGAACGAATTCCTAGATGTGGCAATATTGGAACTGAAGCTGCAGCAGCTATGGTGAAGAACTTGACAATGCATACATGAGAACCATAATCATACAACCAAAAATCTAGAATATTTTTTGTTTAAAATATGCATGGAAATTACAAATCATTATATTAATCTTAATACAAACTTACAAATTATAAATGATTTTTTTATTTTTAAATTAATGTTATTGATTTTTTCTAATATCTTATTTGTATATAATTTCTAATACTGCTAACCAGGCCAATAAATTAATATTATTGCAACTAATGATTATATCAGTATTGAGAATAATGGAAAAAAAACTCATATATTAGCATGCTTCAAAATAATGTGGTATATATACTGTTAAAATGAATGTTAACTTATACTTTTATGAGTTAGGTCACACTTCTGGTATGCCTTAGCTCACACTTTAGTCGTGTGTTCATAATTTGTAATCTAGACTGATCGTGTATTATTTTTTTTTTTTATGGTTTTAATACTATTGAATAATACTAATAGTAGGGAGCCCAATTTCTAATGTTAATTGTATAAATTTTTATTAGCACTTACTTGCATGGATATCTTTAATTAATTAAGTGCATAAATGGACTAAAGCTAACTAAGATCAAATAGAGAACAAGAAACATCCTAAATACATTATTTAATAAGTAAAGAATTTAAAGGTAGTTATGCATTATCCTTAAAAAGATAGCTTTATGTATATAGTTCCAAAATATCCACACCAATCCACACACATAAAATATTTAATTTGGACAAAGCATATTTTTCATCAGAGAAAACAACGCACTCTCTCACATGTTAGTGAAAAAAGGACAAATTTACTATTAAAACCTGTCATCATATTAATATGAATAATCAATTCCATATACGTTTGTGATCAACAAAATTTTTATTTATGTCACCATTTAGTTAACAAGGCTAAATTTATATGTTTCAAATCCGAAATACGTCATGAGTTCCAAACTCAAATGTGAGAAATTTTTTGTTGCAGTAACAAAGTTTGAGAAAAGCGTTACGTGGCTTGACTTTCAATTCTCTCATTCAAAAAAAAAAATTAAAAACCCTAAACTTCCATATTTTTTATTGCAAATATATATATTTCCAATTTATTAAAGTATATATATTTTCTGCTATTAACTTAATCCACCTCTGAACACACAATATTTCTCCTTCTCCTTCTGTTCCTGTAAACCGTTTAGAAATTAGGAGATCATATAGAAGTCCATGTTTTAAGAGAGATGTTATATGCGCCATCGGCGTACATATATCATATCAAGATTGTAACACATATATAAAAATTTGTATTGTATTTTTAAAATTCGTAAAAGAAAGTTTATAAACAATCGTTGGAAAAGTGTAGCAGATTTTATTTGATCAAGATCAAAGTGCTGCGAGCTAAGCTGTCAGTACAATCTTCTGAATTTGTTTATAATATCAGAAGTTTGGGCCGTCTGATTAACATCAGACGTCTGAGAATCGGTAAAAAGTTTATAATATGCAGCAACATACAGAGGGACTAATAATCGAAATCAACAAAAGAGCATTCACCCCACGTGGATATGGTTCCAGATCCCCTAAAGTAACACAAATTTTGTGTTTGCATCCAAACAGTCCAATTATAATTCATAACAGATTGGAAGGTCCGGATCCAAATTCAAAATTTGGGTTACTTTAGGTATCTGAATTCGGTGGCATACAGCAGCGCTTCATGAGCAACGCAAACGCTAGTGACTGCTAGGGGTGTTCATCAGTTCGGTTTGGTTGAAACCGAATCGAACTAGACAAATTAAAATTATAATTCGGTTTTATTTTTGAAACCGAGCCGAACCGATTTAGCATTGCAACAGAACCGAACCGAACTAAAGTTTTATTTCGGTTTCTTCGGTTTGTTCAGTTCAAACCGAAATATATTAATTTTTTTATTTAACACAAATGATTTATACTAAACCGAAGTGTATTAAGAAATAAACCGAAATATTAAGAAATAAATCGGGATATTAAGAAATAAACTGGGATATTAAGAAATAAACCGAAGTATTTAAAGCAATTGATTAATAAATAAACCAGGGTATTAAGAAATAAACCGGGGCGGTCCGGACCAAATTCATAATATATAAAATTTCGGTCAGCTCGGTTATTTCGGTTTTCAGTATTTTCAAACCGAATCAAACTGCAGACTTTATCATGTTATCCATGTGTGAGATTTTTGCGAAAGAGCAATTTGGAACAATTTCTCATTTTGGGACAGTAAAAAATTGTGTGAAATTAAATCACGCTTTATCAGTGCCTTGTCTAATTCAGAAAATCTGATGTTCAGATGCCTAATTAATCTCTATTATATGATTTGTTTTTTAAAGTTATTCATGCTCTATGTGAGATAATGATATCTCACATCTTTCAATATTTGGAAGAAGTTGCTACCAAAGAGAATAAATTTCTTTACTAAATTTAGTTATTATTTTTCATTTAGATATAATCAGTACAGTTCATTTGAAAGTAAATCTTCTAAAATATTAGATTCTAAGCTTTTAAATGTAGACATGTCACTGCTGGACATGAAGAGCTAACTCTACAACACGAGCTATTCTCCATTTCTTCATTAAGAACCATGCGGATATCAGTGTTGGGCCCAATTTGATTTTACGGCCCATTTATTGAATTATTGGTTTTTTGTGACGCAAGAGACGACACACCCTCTAATTTGATTTAGGGTCCATTTGATTATATGTCAAGCTAGCGAACGTGGGTACCATCTAATTATTTACAATGCTAGTAAATATGAATTCACCTAATTATTTGTATGGGTGATTATTTTCAAAGAGAACTTTTTTATTTTTTGTATGTTCCGAAGTTCATTATTACATTGATATATACTGGAAATAATAACTCACCACCCGATAACAATAATTTACAAAATAATTAACCTCCAAGGATGTTTATATGTTAGAACATCTATATTTTCCTATTTTCGGACACCAATATTGAGTTAATGAGTTGATTTCCAAAGTCAAATTTAGAGCAACAAAAGCATTTTCTTGCTCTTGTACTTTGCTTGAGTTTTTATCGAAATTTTTTCTGAACATAAAATGTCTAAGAACCTGAATACGTACATTGTGTACACATACTTCTTCTAAGGTACATATGAGTCTGAAACAAATACAAGTAAAATTTGAACAAAAAAATAAAATTCATCATTAAATCTATTTATATTATCAAAATCTAAAATAAACTACTTAAGTACATTAATATGTTATAAATTTAATTATGTTGAATATGTTAGTAAACTATAAAAAACTTAATATTATTATATATGGAAAAACAATTTCTTAACTTTTAAATTTAAGAAGCTTTCCCAATATAAATTTATGAAATTGATAGAGTGTATTACTTAATTATATGAATTATGAAAATTATAAAATTTTATTTCAATCTTAATATAAAATTAGAAATTATAACTTTTTCTTTAAAAAATATTTTCATTTTCTCATAGATTTCCTCTAATATCTTGTTGTTATATATTATTTTATTTTAATTATATCATTGTACGGTAAAAAGATGAAACTCATAAAGCATGCCGATCCAAAACTAATGTGCTATATATATAGCATTAAAAAACAATGTTAGCTTACACTTTTATGCGTTAGCTCACACTTCTAGCATGCATTAATTAGTTCACACTTTAATCGTGAGTTCATAATTTGCAATTTAATTATACTGCTTGTGTATTATTTTTAAATATTTTATGATTTTAATACTATTGATTATACGTATAGTAAGGCATAGTATTTTATGTGTTCAAATTTTCTAACTTCTGATGTTAATTATTTAATTTTTTTATTAGAATTTACTTGGATTGATATCTTCAATTAAGAGCATAAAAGGACTAATGCTAACCGGACAAATATTGAACCAAAAAAACACCCCAAACACACTATTTAATAAGCAAATAATTAAAGGTAGGCTGTGCCGCTTTTTTTATTAATACCCTAAAAAAAAAATGCAAATCTGTCCTCAATTTTAAATTTTTATTAAAAATACTCTGATCGTCTCAATGTGGGGCGGTCCACTCTCTATACCAGATTGCCCCCCAGTGAGGCGGTCCACTTATTTTATTTATTTTTTAACGTGATCCGATCTGTCCCGCCCCTTCATCTCTCTCTGTGTCTATTTGCTCCGTCCAAACGCGACCCACCCCGTCCCTCTCTCCGCCCTCACCCCACAGAGCTAACCCTCTCCACCGGCCACCCTCTCTCTCTCTCTCTCTCTCTCGGCCACCCCCTCTCCCTCTCTCTCTCTCTCGGTCACAACCTCTCTTCCCAACAATTTATAGTCCAATGTACAAGAGAGTATATACATTGAGACATGAGCCAGCACTCGTCCAGACACAAGACATGTATGAGACGGGTCTAGCTTGCATGTGTCGTTCCGACGGGTCCACATGCAAGTCATACCATTGGATGTGTCATATTTTAACTTTCATATAATATTTTGCTTGAATTAAAAAAATATAACAAAACATGTTGAAACACAATATGTCAACATGTACCATTTTTTTTCTTATAGACAGCTTGTCGTACTTCTGTGACACGACACGTACGTGTAAAATCATAATACACAAACACGATACGATACGTTTATAATTCACTATATATGCATGCATTTCCTATGCATCAGGATATATCCTTGGAAGTCTAAACCTTATCCATTTAACTGAGAATTGAATTATATTCTGATCCATTCAAACGGAGAATTGCCAGTGGCTTAACTTGGAAGAATCTCGGAAAGCATCTGCAACCGAAAGGTATGTGATAATTGAGGCTTGCCAGGTTCCGCGAATTAACGATATTAATTGTATCACATAGATCTGTCGCTGTTTATAATCGAGGAAAGCATATCCACAACCGACTTCTGATATATAATGGTCGTTCACTGGTCTTCATCATTATCTTTAGATATATCAACAGGGACAATCCATTTGGGTGTTCTTAAGCAGAATAATTATAAGATGTTTTTTTAAGTTCATAAAGTTCTTGGTGAACGTCAAAAATTATTTGATTATTTAATTTCAAACAATAAATTTAATTAATCATTGAAATCATTCTACAATTCACAACTGAAGTGATGTGTTTATATATAGAATTTATAAAAATTAATTATAAATAAAATTAAGCGATGAAAAAAGATTCATAATTTACTTTTAATGAAAGAATTTTTTTTTTACTATTTCGAAAGCTACCAAAACACTAGCGCACCTGCCCTCTCCACCTCCCAGTCAGCCTCTGTCACATCCGACACAATAGTACCCATCTCTCTTTCGCGGCTTTACCTTCTCAAGCGGAGAGGAGAGGGACTAGAGCCGAGAGCGTGGTATTGTCAGAGCCGAGAGGGACTAGATATTTTGTGTCATATGTGAAAAATATTTGCTAATATAGGTATAAATATTTGCATGACGAGGTATAAATACTTGTGCCACGACGAGTCCGAAAGTATGTCATCATGGATCTCATTTGAAAGATAAAATTGCGTAGAAGACGTTTGTTGCTTAGATTCGTAAAATTTCTCATAGATCATCAGAAATGTGAAAAAGATTGAAAAAAGAAAAAAAAAACCACTTCTAAAAACGTGTATGATTCGCTCCATATAGTTTGATTGGCCCCCCCATATAGTTGGAGAGACAATTATTTATGTAAAAATTGTTTAACTTATAGGTATAATACTTCCGTTCATAGCGATAAATTAATATACTTCCGTACATAGGTATTAATATTTTAGAGAAAAAAATCAGTGCTGAAATTTTTGAGGACTCCCATGGTAGTTATGGAAGTTAAGTGGAGAATAATGGGGGATGGGAGTGTGGGGACAATTATCAGGATTCTTTTTTTTATAATCCTAATAATTGTAGCAATAACAATAACAATAACAATTACAATAAAAATAATAATTGTAATATTAGTAATAATAATAATTTCACAGTAGAATGATAACAGTAATAATCATAATAATAGTAATAATAATAATAATAATAATAATAATAATTATTATTATTATTATTATTATTATAATATATAATAGTATATTAGGATGATAATACCACACATACAGAACCGATTTCATATGCCATTTAAGACTTGACCGAATTTCAGACCCTTGACCCAAGTCAACCATGTATTCAACATTAACCCTCCTATAAATCACCACCCATTGTTAGTTATCATCAAGCAAAAGCCAGTAGACAAACTAATCTACAGATTTAGCACATAATCCCTTAATACACTAACCTTTCCTCAAATGGCACATCAAAGAGATATTGGCAAGGTTAGAAGGTTCAGCTTCTTCAACATGAGGCAAGTAGGACAGGACTATTCTTCGACATACGAAAGCAACAACCAGCAGAGGCCGGCTTCCGGAACCACTTGTCAATACAATTCCACACCTAAAGATATCGACAGCAACGAGGTGGTCAGGATGTACGGCGGGGCTGCGTATACGACATATTCAACAAATAAGAAGGCAACATGTCAGCACTATAATGATACTAACAATCTTATAAGGAGCAATGACTACTACTATGGTCAAAATCTTGAGAAGAATCAGTATAATGACAACTACTATTACAAGTTTTCAAGTACTACTACTACTACCAAACAAGATAACCGCCAGAGGATGTTGTACATGGTTGATGAAAATTAGGTTCTCTCTTTCTATATCATGTTGAAGAAGAACTTCCCCAAATTCTAGCCCCTTGTAATAATTAAGTGACGTATGTTTCTGAATTTGAGAGCTTAATTTGTAATTCATTCAGTGTACTATGTTGTGTCATGTTTTATGTGAACTTAATTAGTTGAGATAGAGCAGTTAAGTGTGGGCATCTTTTATATTTCTTTACATGATTTGAGCTATGAACAAAAAACTTTGTAAAATATTCTCATACTAGTTACTGCTCTGCTTAAGATATTAATTTGTTTGGATTAGTTTTCTCATTATGTGTCGTTATAGAGATCAGTAAAACTGAAATCTATGATAGCAATATAGAAGTAAAGAAAGTCATGGGAATCTGTTTGAACAACTATTGGTGAGATGCTTTAAGAAAAGATTTAAAGGTGCTTTGCTTTATAGGAAAGAAGGTTCAAAGGCCTCTTTTCTGTAAATTTTGATAAGTAACTTTAGTTTATATTATTATAATATCAAGTAATCTCTGATCATTCATATAATAGAGCACATCTCTGATCCTCAATCCTTGTTTAATTAATAAAAGTACCAATTTTAATTAATGGCATTATTCATCAATTATTTTTTATTTCTTAATCTTTATTTTAATATCCTTTTTTGTAAATTTTGACAAGTAATTAACATATTTTCTAATTCATGTAAATTTTGATAAGGATCAAATATACTTTTGAGTATACAGTATACACGATAATGGTTGTATAAGATATTTTTAATATATGTGAAATCAACAACAACCGATATTAAGTGAAAAATGAAAGTTAATTAATAAATAATATGCCAAAAAAATATTATGAATACTGGAATTTTGTGAGGGACTTTTTTGGCTCAAAAAGTTATTTGAATGCATCTTTGTTGTGCGTAAATTTTCCTCCTGTCATCCAAAATTCCAAACTGTGAGTACCAGTAAACTCCGACATTTCTATTAATATTCAAAGTTAATTACAAATTAATAAATATACCCATAATTTCTTAGTTTTTCGAAAAATGTCCAAACCGATCAAAATATGGCCGGTTTCTTCCCTTTTTTTTTTTAGAGACACTATAAAGAGCAAGATAATGAAATATAACACTAAAAATTCAAATTTTTTGTTTAAAATTTTTTGTTAGATTACTTCTTTTGATGTATAATTAGCATATTTATACTAAAATACGGAAAATTACGGTAAATTACATATGAATTACACTATAATTAGCATATTTACTTGAAATTCTGTTGAATTACACTATATTACATTAAGTTACGCTAAAATACGGGAAATTATGGTAAATTACATATGAATATGGATGATAACTTTACTGAGAAGGCGAAAAACGACGACGAAACTTCAAACGGCCATAAAACGGCACTCGAGTGTCCGATTTCAGCAAATGATCACTTTTCGGAAAGCTTGCAAAAATACGCATGCGTCAGTGTTGGCAAAGTTGGCAAGGCCATATTTCAAAATTCAGAATTGCCAAAAAACAAAGGAAAGAGCCTCAAAACTTGAGTTGAAGTTTCCGATTAAGATTTTCATTTATATTATTCAATATAAGTAGCTCAGTAATTAGTTATATAATGAACTTGTAGAATACCAATTTGTACTATTTTTGAAATTTTTTTACTATTTTTATTTATTTATGAAAGATGACACAAAATCGGCCTAATTTTGCGTAATTTTGCGTAGTTTAGCGTAATTTATCATATTTATTATAATTAGCGAAAGTAGTGTAATTTAGCGTAATTTAATATAATTTAGTGTAATTCAACATAATGTGGCGTAATTTAATGTAATATAATGTAATTTTTTCAACATAATTTCAAGTAATTTAGCATATTTTAGTATAAATATGCTAATTATACATCAAAAGAAGTAATCTAACAAATAATTTAAACAAAAAATTCAAACTTTTTCAGTGTAGATTTCATTATCTTGATCTTCACAGTGTCTCTAAAAAAAAAAAAAGAGAGAAGAAACCGGCCAGAAGAAATTTTGGGTATGTTATTAATTTGTAATTAACTTTGGATATTAATAGAAATGTCGGCAGTAAACTTCACTAGAGATAATTCTTCTAATTTGGTACCACCAACATATATTCCAGGCTATCATTTTTCTGGCCGTGTGTGCTCATCTACCTGGAGCATCTTAGATAGTAGGCATAAGGTTTGTGAAAAGAAAGTTATAAGAAAAAAGCGTATCACGAGTAAACCGCGTGCAAGCTTGAATATTCCACACAACTGCTTGCAGTGAGAAAGAAATAAAAATCACACGACTATTCCAGTTATATGCTTTAGTTTGGTGGTATATATAAAGGGATAAAAATAAAAAAGGCAAGTGGCATCATGTGTTGTAGCGATAAGGATCAAGTATTAAATTGGATTTTGTATAAAACGGAGATTGATACGGTATACAATTCAAATCAGTAAAACTTAATATATTACTACTTTTATGATATGGTCTATTAATTTACAAGACTTAACTGGTAAGCATCCTAGAGCATGAGACAGAAGGTTCAAATATATAGTCTTGGATTGTACATAATCATAAATTTACTTATTTAAGTAAGTGTTTTATGATTGTTTGCGTTGTCAGTGTTTATGATTGTTTGTGTTGATTGTTCAGTTTTCTGTGTTTTATGATTAATTCAGTACCATGTTTTTGAAGTTTCTGAAAGTTTTAAACGTATGTTCTTAATTATTATCTTTATATTTGAGTTTTAAACTAAAATGACAGAACAGACCATTCTCTTTTCTTTGTTTTGTTTTGTTTTTTGTTGTTGCAAATTTGTCATTGTTAAGAGATCAGACACATGAAGAAGAGAAGGTAAGAAGAAAATAATTTTTCCATAATAATTATCTATTTTATGCAAACAAATTATCATTATCTTAAGGTAAGAAGAGAAACTCATGTTTTTTAGTTTTTACCATGACGTAAGGATCAAAATTTTAAAATAATTTTCAATGTTAGTATTGAATTTCAATCCTACAATCTTTAATAGAAGATAAATTTAAATAATTGTACTAGCTGAGATTCTTATTTAGCATCATGGTATGAAACTAATATATCCTTAAACATTTATCTAATTTATGCCAACATATTATCATTTTTCGTTTTAATTAAGATCTTACTTTCACAATATAGTTTTCCAATATCTTCCTTGTTAGGTTACTTAGATACGAGTAAACACCGGCTAATAATCAACAGATTACAGCACCTAGGCACACTGTCTAAAGCACATGGAAGGTGTGGGTGAAAATACTTGAGCAACCTCTTTTTCTTTTCCACCTGAGAGGTCCCAATACATGGGACCAAAGAAGAATAGCATCTCACTTTTTTAAGACAGGGTATTGTGCTGGGTCATGATTAGTGGTTATATTCCCCAATTTCCGTGGGAATATCTTATTCTTTTCATCAATCTCTATCTCAATCTATATAGTTCTATATTGGTAATGTTGTGTATGCTAAACATTGAAGGGTCTTCATATGAAGTGTACATGTATCAACTCGATTGCGTGTATCATTATCCAAATAATCCAGACCATTGAATCAAAAATAGGCTGTTTGAACAGACACCTTACAATAATAGGAGATAGTATTGATTTACGGTTGTGCGTATCATTTACCTATACGGGACTGAAATTTGACAAGTGGATTCAATCGCAGTGTTGACCATTGACAGCATCAACAGATAGACACAGTAAACCTCTCTATAAGAAGGGTAGCCCTAGGCAATTCCTTTGCAAACAAAGCTCTAAAGCACACCTAAAGATCTTTAATCTTCCTCTCTCTCTTCAAACTTCCGATCTCTAATTAAAGCTTCTCTTACATGGCATCGAACACAGTCAACCTAGGCAAGGTAGCAAAAGAAGCATTTGCCCTGCTTGGCGATCTCAAGCCAAGAAAATTTAGAACATCACAGTCAGGCTCTGCACAGAAAGAAGAAGTTGTCGACTGTAACCGGGCGGCAAATAATTGTTATGGAGGTTGCTCATATGCGATCCATCCAACACGACCAAACACAGTTGTTGAACGTCCGACTCATGCTACCTGGTCAAGTGCTTACCTCTGCTAAATGAACATAATCATAACTAGATATCAGTTTGTAGTTACTACTCTAGCTTGTGTATCTTTGCTTCGATCGGGTGTCTTCAGTTACTAATGTACATATATAAGTTTTTAATGGCTTGAGTGCTTGTCGTTGTGAAAAATACTTTCGTTCATAAGGATAAATATTTCTGTGCATAGGTATTAATATTTTAGAGAAAAAAATCAGTGCTGGAATTTTTGTGGTCCCCCACAGTAGTTATGGAAGTTAAGTGGGGGATAATGAGAGAATGGGAGTGCGGAGACAATTATCAGGATCTTTTTTTATTGGGGGCGAAAATATCATTAATAATCCTAATAATTCTAGCAATTACAATAACAATAACAATTGGAAGCTGATATGAGTACCCGCATCTAAACTGCCATAACTGCTTGTGGGGACCGCAACCGTTTCCAAAACTATAATTTAGTTTTACTAATATTAATAGTAACATTGTGATATTTATATCTATACAAGACAAGTATTTATATCTATACATTTAACTACATATATGATATATGAATTTCCTAAAATAATCGTACCCGCAACTTTTCTTGAAAAATCCTCGCTTCGTACCCGCATTTGGGGACCACTCAAACGGCATGTGGGGACCACTAAAATTGTCAATAAAAAATGTTGACTTAGCTTATGTGTGGGTAATAAATGACATGTGGGGACCACTAAAATTGTCAACAAAAAATGTTGACTTAGCTTATGTGCGGGTAATATTTATATATCTATTCTTGTAGTATTTATACTTACGAAACAAAGTATTTATAACTATAAGGGTGTGGTATTTATACTTACGAACTAAAATATTTATATCTATATTACGTTGGATGAATAAGAATCTTAAAAAAGTATTTGAGTTGAACTGTTGGAGACCTTTAACCAAGATGCATCATGTCATGGATCACATGGGCACTTTTTTTTATATGTTGGATCTAATACAACTAGTTTGTATGAAATTTTAGTCCAAACTAGATCATAACCAAGAGTTTTGGCAACATGAGCCCAACTTTGCGAAACGTGGGCCAAACCTTGATCGCATGGTCATTAAGTGGTAAGGACATAACTTTTATACAAACATTGTATTAGATCTTGAGGAGTATATGTTATATGGATCACATGGGATTGCATGTGTACAAAAGGCAATATGTATATATGTTGCACAAATTGTATCTATTAGTATTCTCTATGGTTTTATATGAATTCATATATAATAATCGGTCCAACGGAAGTTTATTATATTTTTTCAAATAAATAATTTAAACCATATAACGTTATTTTTAATAATTGGTTGTTATTAATTTTTTTTAACTTTAAATTGTAACTGCCACTTTATTAAAATGAATTTTGTATCTGAACAGATTAAGTATTTATATCTGAACAGATCAAGTATTTATATCTGAACACATCAAGTATTTATATCTGAACTACCAAGTATTTATATCTGAACACATCAAGTATTTATTTCTGAACACATCAAGTATTTATATCTGAAAACACCAAGTATTTATATCTGAACACATCAAGTATTTATGTCTGAACTACCAAGTATTTATATATGAACATATAATAGACAATTACATCATCTTCGCAAATCAAATTGTCACAAATATCTCAAAATCCAGCAACACTGAAACACGATTGTGTATATGAAATAGAAATGAAACGATATATCATTATTAATTCACCAGAACAAAAACAAAATCGAAAAGAAACAATATTAATCTAGCTGATCACATTTCAAAATCACCGATTAAACTTGTGAGATCCACACGAAATCGCTTCTAGTTTCGAAATCGCCTCCAAATCGCCTCAAAATCACCGAAACCTTCGAAAAAGGAAAAAACGGAGAGAAATGAACATTTGAAATTCAAAATGAAAGGTCCGATAACATTGTTAGTTAGATCGGTAGTTGTGGGGACCGCAACCTTACAGTTATGGAAGTGCGGGTACCGTGCAGGTACTGTAGCGCGGGTACTAAAATAATTATTCATAACAATTACAATAAAAATAAGAATTGTAATATTAGTAATAATAATAATTTCGCAGTAAAATGATAACAGTAATAATAATAATAATAATAATAATAATAATAATAATAATAATAATAATAGTAATTATTATTATTATTATTATTATTATTATTATTGTAATAATGTATAATAGAATATTAGGATGATAATACCACACATACAGAACCGACTTCATATGCCATTAAGACTTAGACCGAATTTTAGACCGTTGACCCAAGTCAACCATGTATTCAACATTAACCCTCCTATAAATTACCACCCATTGTTAGTTATCATCAAGCAAAAGCCAGTACACAAACTAATCTACAGATTTAGCACATAATCCCTTAATACACTAACCTTTCCTCAAATGGCACATCAAAGAGATATTGGCAAGGTTAGAAGGTTCAGCTTCTTCAACATGAGGCAAGTAGGACAGGACTATTCTTCGACATACGAAAGCAACAACCAGCAGAGGCCGGCTTCCGGAACCACTTGTCAATACAATTCCACACCTAAAGATATCGACAGCAACGAGGTGGTCAGGATGTACGGCGGGGCTGCGTATACGACATATTCAACAGATAAGAAGGCAACATGTCAGCACTATAATGATACTAACAATCTTATAAGGAGCAATGACTACTACTATGGTCAAAATCTTGAGAAGAATCAGTATAATGACAACTACTATTACAAGTTTTCAAGTACTACTACTACTACCAAACAAGATAACCGCCAGAGGATGTTGTACATGGTTGATGAAAATTAGGTTCTCTCTTTCTATATCATGTTGAAGAAGAACTTCCCCAAATTCTAGCCCCTTGTAATAATTAAGTGACGTATGTTTCTGAATTTGAGAGCTTAATTTGTAATTCATTCAGTGTACTATGTTGTGTCATGTTTTATGTGAACTTAATTAGTTGAGATAGAGCAGTTAAGTGTGGGCATCTTTTATATTTCTTTACATGATTTGAGCTATGTACAAAAAACTTTGTAAAGATTCTCATACTAGTTACTGCTCTGCTTAAGATATTAATTTGTTTGGATTAGTTTTCTCATTATATGTTGTTATAGAGATCAGTAAAACTGAAATCTATGATAGCAATATAGAAGTAAAGAAAGTCATCGGAATCTGTTTGAACAACTATTGGTGAGATGCTTTAAGAAAATATGTAAAGGTGCTTTGCTTTATAGGAAAGAAGGTTCAAAGGCCTCTTTCTGTAAATTTTGGTAAGTAACTTTAGTTTATATTATTATAATATCAAGCAATCTCTGATCATTCATATAATAGAGCACATCTATTATGATCCTCAATCCTTGTTTAATTAATAAAAGTACCAATTTTAATTAATGGCATCATTCATCAATTATTCTTTATTTTAATATCCTTTTTTTGTAAATTTTGACAAAGTAATTAACATATTTTCTAATTCATGTAAATTTTCATAAGGATCAAATATACCTTTGAGTATACAGTATGCACGATAATGGTTGTATAAGATATTTTTAATATATATGAAATCAAGAACAGCCGATATATATTAAGTGAAAATTGAAAGTTAATTAATAAATAATATGCCAAAAAAAATATTATGAATACTGGAATTTTGTGAGGGACTTTTTTGGCTCAAAAAGTTATTTGAATGCATCTTTGTTGTGCGTAAATTTTCCTCCTGTTATCCAAAATTCCAAACTGTGAGTACCAGTAACCTCCGACATTTCTATTAATATTCAAAGTTAATTACAAATTAATAAATATACCCATAATTTCGTAGTTTTTTGAAAAATATCCAAACCGATCAAAATATTGCCGGTTTCTTCTTTTTTTTTTTTAGAGACACTATGAAGAGCAAGATAATGAAATCTAACACTAAAATTCGAATTTTTTTGTTTAAAATTATTTGTTAGATTACTTCTTTTGATGTATAATTAGCATATTTATACTAAAATGCGCTTTATTATTTGAAATTCTGTTGAATTACACTATATTACATTAAGTTACGCTAAAATACGGGAAATATAATTACGGTAAATTACATATGAATATGGATGATATCTTTACTGAGAAGGCGAAAAACGACGACGAAACTTCAAACGGCCATAAAACGGCACTCGAGTGTCCGATTTCAGCAAATGATTACTTTTCGGAAAGCTTGCAAAAATACGCATGCATCAGTGTTGGCAAAGCTGGCAAAGTCAGATTTCAAAATTCAGAATTGCCAAAAAACAAAGGGAAGAGCCTCAAAACTTGAGTTGAAGTTTTCGATTAAGATTTTCATTTCTATTATTCAATCTAAGTAGCTCAGTAATTAGTTATATAATGAACTTGTAGAATACCAATTTGTACTATTTTTGAAATTTTTTTACTATTTTTTATGATTTATGAAAGATGACACAAAATCGGCCTAATTTAGCGTAATTTTGCGTAGTTTAGCGTTATTTACCGTATTTATTATAATTAGCGAAAGTAGTGTAATTTAGCGTAATTTAATATAATTTAGTGTAATTCAACATAATGTGGCGTAATTTAATGTAATATAATGTAATTTTTTCAACATAATTTCAAGTAATTTAGCATATTTTAGTATAAATATGCTAATTATACATCAAAAGAAGTAATCTAACAAATAATTTAAACAAAAAATTCGAACTTTTTCAGTGTAGATTTCATTATCTTGATCTTCACAGTGTCTCTAAAAAAAAAAAAAAAAAAAAGAAACCGGCAAGAAGAAATTTTGGGTATATTTATTAATTTGTAATTAACTTTGGATATTAATAGAAATGTCAGCAGTAAACTTCACTAGAGATAATTCTTCTAATTAATTTGGTACCACCAACATATATTCCAGGCTATCATTTTTCTGGCCATGTGTGCTCATCTACCTGGAGCATCTTAGATAGTAGGCATAAGGTTTGTGAAAAGAAAGTTATAAGAAAAAAGCGTATCACGAGTAAACCGCGTGCAAGCTTGAATATTCCACACAACTGCTTGCAGTGAGAAAAATAAATAAAAATCGCATGAATATTCCAGTTATATGCTTTAGTTTGGTGGTATAAAGGGATAAAAATAATAAAGGCAAGTAGCATGATGTGTGTAGCGAGAAGGATCAAGTATTAAATTGGATTTTGTATAAAACGGTGATTGATACGGTATACAATTCAAATCAGTTAAACTTAATATATTACTACTTTTATGATATGGTCTATTTACAAGACTTAACTGGTAAGCATCCTAGAGCATGAGACAGAAGGTTCAAATATATAGTCTTGGCTTATACATAATCATAAATTTACTTATTTTAAGTAAGTGTTTTATGATTGTTGAGTTTTCAGTGTTTTATGATTTTTTTAGTTTTCTGTGTTTTATGATTAATTCAGTACCATGTTTTTGAAGTTTCTGAAGTTTTAAACGTATGTTCTTAATTATTATCTTTATATTTGAGTTTTAAACTAAAATGACAGAACAGACCATTCTCTTTTCTTTTTGTTTTTTTGTTTTTGTTTTTTTTGTTGTTGCAAATTTGTCATTGTTAAGAGATCAGACACATGAAGAAGAGAAGGTAAGTAGAAAATAATTTTTCCATAATAATTATCTATTTTATGCAAACAAATTATCATTATCTTAAGGTAAGAAGAACTCATGTTTTTTAGTTTTTACCATGACGTAAGGATCAAAATTTTAAAATAATTTTCAATGTTAGTATTGAATTTCAATCCTACAATCTTTTAATAGAAGATAAATTTAAATAATTGTACTAGCTGAGATTCTTATTTAGCATCATGGTATGAAACTAATATATCCTTAAACATTTATCTAATTTATGCCAACATATTATCATTTTTCGTTTTAATTAAGATCTTACTTTCACAATATAGTTTTCCAATATCTTCCTTGTTAGGTTACTTAGATACGAGTAAACACCGGCTAATAATCAACAGATTACAGCACCTAGGCACACTGTCTAAAGCACATGGAAGGTGTGGGTGAAATACTTGAGCAACCTCTTTTTTCTTTTCCACCTGAGAGGTCCCAATACATGGGACCAAAGAAGAATAGCATCTCACTTTTTTAAGACAGGGTATTGTGCTGGGTCATGATTAGTGGTTATATTCCCCAATTTCCGTGGGAATATCTTATTCTTTTCATCAATCTCTATCTCAATCTATATAGTTCTATATTGGTAATGTTGTGTATGCTAAACATTGAAGGGTCTTCATATGAAGTGTACATGTATCAACTCGATTGCGTGTATCATTATCCAAATAATCCAGACCATTGAATCAAAAATAGGCTGTTTGAACAGACACCTTACAATAATAGGAGATAAGTATTGATTTACGGTTGTGAGTATCATTTACCTATACGGGACTGAAATTTGACAAGTGGATTCAATCGCAGTGTTGACCATTGACAGCATCAACAGATAGACACAGTAAACCTCTCTATAAGAAGGGTAGCCCTAGGCAATTCCTTTGCAAACAAAGCTCTAAAGCACACCTAAAGATCTTTAATCTTCCTCTCTCTCTTCAAACTTCCGATCTCTAATTAAAGCTTCTCTTACATGGCATCGAACACAGTCAACCTAGGCAAGGTAGCAAAAGAAGCATTTGCCCTGCTTGGCGATCTCAAGCCAAGAAAATTTAGAACATCACAGTCAGGCTCTGCACAGAAAGAAGAAGTTGTCGACTGTAACCGGGCGGCAAATAATTGTTATGGAGGTTGCTCATATGCGATCCATCCAACACGACCAAACACAGTTGTTGAACGTCCGACTCATGCTACCTGGTCAAGTGCTTACCTCTGCTAAATGAACATAATCATAACTAGATATCAGTTTGTAGTTACTACTCTAGCTTGTGTATCTTTGCTTCGATCGGGTGTCTTCAGTTACTAATGTACATAAGTTTTTAATGGCTTGAGTGCTTGTCGTTGTGAAAAATACTTTCGTTCATAAGGATAAATATTTCTGTGCATAGGTATTAATATTTTAGAGAAAAAAATCAGTGCTGGAATTTTTGTGGTCCCCCACAGTAGTTATGGAAGTTAAGTGGGGGATAATGAGAGAATGGGAGTGCGGAGACAATTATCAGGATCTTTTTTTATTGGGGCGAAAATATCATTAATAATCCTAATAATTCTAGCAATTACAATAACAATAACAATTGGAAGCTGATATGAGTACCCGCATCTAAACTGCCATAACTGCTTGTGGGGACCGCAACTGTTTTCAAAACTGTAATTTTGTTTTACAAGTATTAATAATAACATAGTGAAGTATTTATATCTATACAAGACAAGTATTTATATCTATATAATGAACTACATATATGATATATGATTTTCTAAAATAACCGTACCCGCACATTTTCTTCAAAAATCCTCGCTTCGTACCCGCATTTGGGAACCACTCAAACGGCATGTGGGGACCACTAAAATTGTCAACAAAAAACGTTGACTTAGCTTATGTGTAGGTAATAAACGACATGTGGGGACCACTAAAATTGTCAACATAAAATGTTGACAAAAAAATATTAACTTAGCTTATGTGTGGGTAATATTTATAGCTCTATTATTGTGGTATTTATAATTACGAAATAAAGTATTTATAACTATAAGGGTGTGGTATTTATACTTACGAACTAAAGTATTTATATCTATATTACGTTGGATGAATAAGAATCTTAAAGAGTATTGGAGTTGAAATGTTAGAGACTTTTAACCAAGATGCATCATGTCATGGATCACATGGGCACTCTCTTTTTTATATGTTGGATCTAATACAACTAGTTTGTATAAAATTTTAATCCAAACTAGATCATAACCAAGAGTTTTGGCAACATGAGCCCCACTTTACGAAACTTGGGCCAAATTTTGATCGTATGATTACTAAGTAGTAAGGACATAACTTTTATACAAACATTGTATTGGATCTTGAGAAGTATATGTTATATGGATCACATGGGATTGCATGTGTACAAAAGGCAATATGTATATATGTTGCACTAATTGTAATTGTAATCTTAGTATTTTATATGAATTTATATATAATAATCGGCCCAACAGAAGTTTATTATATATTTTTCAAATAAATAATTTAAACCATATAACGTTATTTTTAATAATTGGTTGCTATTAATTTTTTTTAACTTTAAATTGTAACTGCTACTTTATTAAAATAAATTTTGTATCTGAACATATCAAGTATTTATATCTAAACACATCAAGTATTTATATCTGAACTACCAAGTATTTATATCTGAACACATCAAGTATTTATTTCTGAACACATCAAGTATTTATATCTAAACTACCAAGTATTTATATCTGAATACATCAAGTATTTATATCTGAACTACCAAGTATTTATATCTGAACACATAATAAACAATTACATCAAATCAAATTGTCACAAACATCTCAAAATCCAGCAACACTGAAACACAATTGTGTATATGAAATAGAAATGAAATGAATATCATTATTAATTTACCAGAACAAAAACAAAATCGAAAAGAAACAATATTAATCTAGCTGATCACATTTCAAAATCACCGATTAAACTTGTGAGAACCACACGAAATCACTTACAGTTTCGAAATCGCCTAAAAATTGCCTCAAAATCGCCTCAAAATCGACCTAAATTCGCCTCAAAATCGCCGAAGCCTTCGAAAAAGAAAAAAACGAAGAGAAAGAAACATTTGAAATTCAAAATGAAAGGTCCGATAACATTGTTAGTTAGATCGGTAGTTGTGGGGACCACAACCTTACAGTTATGGAAGTGCGGGTACCGTGCAGGTACTGTAGCGCGGGTACTAAAATAATTATTCATAACAATTACAATAAAAATAAGAATTGTAATATTAGTAATAATAATAATTTCGCAGTAAAATGATAACAGTAATAATAATAATAATAATAATAATAATAATAATAATAATAGTAGTAATTATTATTATTATTATTATTATTATTATTATTATTATTATTATTATTATTATTATTATTATTATTGTAATAATGTATAATAGAATATTAGGATGATAATACCACACATACAGAACCGACTTCATATGCCATTAAGACTTAGACCGAATTTTAGACCGTTGACCCAAGTCAACCATGTATTCAACATTAACCCTCCTATAAATTACCACCCATTGTTAGTTATCATCAAGCAAAAGCCAGTACACAAACTAATCTACAGATTTAGCACATAATCCCTTAATACACTATCCTTTCCTCAAATGGCACATCAAAGAGATATTGGCAAGGTTAGAAGGTTCAGCTTCTTCAACATGAGGCAAGTAGGACAGGACTATTCTTCGACATACGAAAGCAACAACCAGCAGAGGCCGGCTTCCGGAACCACTTGTCAATACAATTCCACACCTAAAGATATCGACAGCAACGAGGTGGTCAGGATGTACGGCGGGGCTGCGTATACGACATATTCAACAAATAAGAAGGCAACATGTCAGCACTATAATGATACTAACAATCTTATAAGGAGCAATGACTACTACTATGGTCAAAATCTTGAGAAGAATCAGTATAATGACAACTACTATTACAAGTTTTCAAGTACTACTACTACTACCAAACAAGATAACCGCCAGAGGATGTTGTACATGGTTGATGAAAATTAGGTTCTCTCTTTCTATATCATGTTGAAGAAGAACTTCCCCAAATTCTAGCCCCTTGTAATAATTAAGTGACGTATGTTTCTGAATTTGAGAGCTTAATTTGTAATTCATTCAGTGTACTATGTTGTGTCATGTTTTATGTGAACTTAATTAGTTGAGATAGAGCAGTTAAGTGTGGGCATCTTTTATATTTCTTTACATGATTTGAGCTATGTACAAAAAACTTTGTAAAAGATTCTCATACTAGTTACTGCTCTGCTTAAGATATTAATTTGTTTGGATTAGTTTTCTCATTATATGTTGTTATAGAGATCAGTAAAACTGAAATCTATGATAGCAATATAGAAGTAAAGAAAGTCATCGGAATCTGTTTGAACAACTATTGGTGAGATGCTTTAAGAAAATATGTAAAGGTGCTTTGCTTTATAGGAAAGAAGGTTCAAAGGCCTCTTTCTGTAAATTTTGGTAAGTAACTTTAGTTTATATTATTATAATATCAAGCAATCTCTGATCATTCATATAATAGAGCACATCTATTATGATCCTCAATCCTTGTTTAATTAATAAAAGTACCAATTTTAATTAATGGCATCATTCATCAATTATTCTTTATTTTAATATCCTTTTTTTGTAAATTTTGACAAAGTAATTAACATATTTTCTAATTCATGTAAATTTTCATAAGGATCAAATATACCTTTGAGTATACAGTATGCACGATAATGGTTGTATAAGATATTTTTAATATATATGAAATCAAGAACAGCCGATATTAAGTGAAAAATGAAAGTTAATTAATAAATAATATGCCAAAAAAATATTATGAATACTGGAATTTTGTGAGGGGCTTTTTTGGCTCAAAAAGTTATTTGAATGCATCTTTGTTGTGCGTAAATTTTCCTCCTGTCATCCAAAATTCCAAACTGTGAGTACCAGTAAACTCCGACATTTCTATTAATATTCAAAGTTAATTACAAATTAATAAATATACCCATAATTTCTTAGGTTTTTGAAAAATGTCCAAACCGATCAAAATATGGCTGGTTTCTTCCCCCTTTTTTTTTTTTTAGAGACACTATGAAGAGCAAGATAATGAAATCTAATACTGAAAATTCAAATTTTTTGTTTAAAATTTTTTGTTAGATTACTTCTTTTGATGTATAATTAGCATATTATACTAAAATGCGCTATATTACTTGAAATTCTGTTGAATTACACTATATTACATTAAGTTACGCTAAAATACGGGAAATTACGGTAAACTACATATGAATATGGATGATATCTTTACTGAGAAGGCGAAAAACGACGACGAAACTTCAAACGGCCATAAAACGGCACTCGAGTGTCCGATTTTAGCAAATGACCACTTTTCAGAAAGCTTGCAAAAATACGCATGCGTCAGTGTTGGCAAAGCTGGCAAAGCTAGATTTCAAAATTCAGAATTGCCAAAAAACAAAGGGAAGAGCCTCAAAACTTGAGTTGAAGTTTCCGATTAAGATTTTTATTTCTATTATTCAATCTAAGTAGCTCAGTAATTAGTTATATAATGAAGTTGTAGAATACCAATTTGTACTATTTTTGAAATTTTTTTACTATTTTTTATGATTTATGAAAGATGACACAAAATCGGCCTAATTTTGCGTAATTTTGCGTAGTTTAGCGTTATTTACCGTATTTATTATAATTAGCGAAAGTAGTGTAATTTAGCGTAATTTAATATAATTTAGTGTAATTCAACATAATGTGGCGTAATTTAATGTAATATAATGTAATTTTTTCAACATAATTTCAAGTAATTTAGCATATTTTAGTATAAATATGCTAATTATACATCAAAAGAAGTAATCTAACAAATAATTTAAACAAAAAATTCGAACTTTTTCAGTGTAGATTTCATTATCTTGATCTTCACAGTGTCTCTAAAAAAAAAAAAAAAGGAAGAAACCGGCCAGAAGTAATTTTGGGTATATTTATTAATTTGTAATTAACTTTGGATATTAATAGAAATGTCGGCAGTAAACTTCACTAGAGATAATTCTTCTAATTTGGTACCACCAACATATATTCCAGGCTATCATTTTTCTGGCCGTGTGTGCTCATCTACCTGGAGCATATCTTAGATAGTAGGCATAAGGTTTGTGAAAGTTATAAGAAAAAAACGTATCACGAGTAATTAAACCGCGTGCAAGCTTGAATATTCCACACAACTGCTTGCAGTGAGAAAAAAAATAAAAATCGCATGAATATTCCAGTTTATATGCTTTAGTTTGGTGGTATAAAGGGGTAAAAATAAAAAAGGCAAGTGGCATCATGTGTTGTAGCGATAAGGATCAAGTATTAAATCGGATTTTGTATAAAACGGAGATTGATACGGTATACAATTCAAATCAGTAAAAGTTAATATATTACTACTTTTATGATATGGTCTATTTACAAGACTTAACTGGTAATCATCCTAGAGCATGAGACAGAAGGTTCAAATATATAGTCTTGGCTTATACATAATCATAAATTTACTTATTTTAAGTAAGTGTTTTAAGATTGTTGAGTTTTCAGGGTTTTATGATTGTTGAGTTTTCAGTGTTTTATGATTGTTTGAGTTTTCTGTGTTTTATGATTAATTCAGTACCATGTTTTTGAAGTTTCTGAAGTTTTAAACGTATGTTCTTAATTATTATCTTTATATTTGAGTTTTAAACTAAAATGACAGAACAGACCATTATCTTTTCTTGTTGTTTTTTTTTTGTTGTTGCAAATTTGTCATTGTTAAGAGATCAGACACATGAAGAAGAGAAGGTAAGAAGAAAATAATTTTTCCTTATTATTTATCTATTTTATGCAAACATATTATCATTATCTTAAGGTAAGAAGAAAAACTCATGTTTTTTAGTTTTTACCATGATGTAAGGATCAAAATTTTAAAATAATTTTCAATGTTAGTATTGAATTTCAATCCTACAATCTTTTAAACAGAAGATAAATTTAAATAATTGTACTAAGCTGAGATTCTTATTTAGCATCATGGTATGAAACTAATATATCCTTGAAATAAGGTAATAAATATGATCAAATAAGGTAATAGACAATCAATATATTCATTAGGATGTGTTCTATAAATGTGTAGAATAATTTAGACAAAATCAAAGAGTGAGGCTATGGTGCTATGCATAGCACGGATTGGATCTACGGCTCAAAATTTGATTTTTTAAAATTCTAACGGTCGATCCGAACCGTTCAATATGATTATAAAATGAATATGTACTTGTAAATTAAATTTTACATTTTTTCGAATTATAGGCTATTTTTGGATGGTCCAGAATGTTCAAATCAAGTGATTTTCGAAAAAAATAGTAAAAAAATTCAAAAAAATGTAAAATTTAGTTTGCAAGTACATATTCATTTTTTAATTATGTTGAACAGTTCGGATCGACCGTTAAAATTTTGAAAAATCAAATTTTAAACCGTAACACGGACCCAATTGGTGCTATGCATAGCACCATAGCGTCACTCAAAATCAAATAATTGATGGACTGATTCTGAAATTTGCAATTTAGAAAACTGTCATTTAAAATGATTATGTGGGCCACACGGACATCAATGCGGCCGTATGGATTTTGATGCGACAACACTGTTTTTGATGCAGTCGCACAAAAATACTTTTTTCAAGTTGGCAGATAACTAGATAGGTTACTGTATATAAGGATTAGTCCCCAATGAACAAGATAATATAGAAAAACACAGAAATTGAAAATACGTTTTTCTCTTTAGAAAAATATAGCTCTGTGTGCATTCTTTTCTTTTTTTCACCATCAAAGAATAGAGAAGAGAAATCCATTAGAAAAGTTGAAGAGGATTTCTCAAGTTTCATATCTTGCTGTCTTGAAAGACTTGATCCACGACCATAAGACGAAAAGACGAGAATGGCTTCTTGCAATTGAAGACTTGTCTTATGCTCACGGAGACGGCTGTTGCACTACCAAGGCTTTGGATATTCCATGACAAACAACATGGAATCAGGTATTATGTTTCGCACTTCTGATTTTTGTTTTGGGTCTCTTTGGTATAGAACGGTCCTTAGGTTAAGATGGAGAACTATTTTTTCTACTCCGAAGTGTAAGTGTTTGACCCCTAGATGAGATGTAATTGTTTGATCTCTAGATAAGGCCTAATTGTTTGGCCTTTATGATTTCCAACACATTTATCTAATTTATACGAACATATTATCATTTTTCGTTTTAAGATTTTACTTTCACAATATAGTTTTCCAATATCTTCCTTGTTAGGTTACTTAGATACGAGGAAAACAGGCTAATAAGTAATAATCAACTGATTACAGCACCTAGGCACACTGTCTAAAAAGGGATCAAAACACAAGGACGGTGTAGGTGAAAATACTTGAGCAACCTCTTTTTTCTTTTCCACCTGAGAGGTCCCAATACATGTGGGACCAAAGAAGAATAGCATCTCACTTTTTTAAGACAGGGTATTGTGCTGGGTCATGATTAGTCGTTATATTCCCCAATTTCCGTGGGAATATCTTATTCTTTTCATCAATCTCTATCTCAATCTATATAGTTCTATATTGGTAATGTTGTGTATGCTAAATTTTGAAGGGTCTTCATATGAAGTGTACATGTATCAACTCGATTGCGTGTATCATTATCCAAATAATCCAGACCATTGAATCTAAAATAGGCTGTTTGAACTGACAAAGTAAACCTCTCTATAAGAAGGGTAGCCATAGGCAATTCCTTTGCAAACAAAGCTCTAAAGCACCCCTAAAGATCTTAAATCTTCCTATCTCTCTTCGAACTTCCGATCTCTAATTAAAGCTTCTCTTACATGGCATCGAACTCAGCCAACCTAGGCAAGGTAGCAAAAGAAGCATTTGCCCTGCTTGGCGATCTCAGGCCAAGAAAATTTAGAACATCACAGCCAGGCTCTGCACAGAAAGAAGAAGTTGTCGACTGTAACTGGGTGGCAAATAATAGTTATGGAGGTTGCTCATATGCGATCCATCCAACACGACCAAAAACAGTTGTTGAACGTCCGACTCATGCTACCTGGTCAAGTGCTTACCTCTGCTAAATGAACATAATCATAACTAGATATCAGTTTGTAGTTACTACTCTAGCTTGTGTATCTTTGTTTCGATCGGCTGTCTTCACTTACTATGTACATAAGTTTTTAATGGGTTGAGTGCTTGTCGTTGTGAGCTAATATACTATTTTGTAATTTAGAGTGAGTTTTTTGTATTATGTAACACAAATTATCTCCAGTGTGTTATGATTAATGTATGAATTGTTAGATCTAATAATAATAAATAACACGAGAGAAATATTTCCATATGTTATAAAATGAAGATAAATAAATAAGATAGAGACAAAGTATAAAGCATTGCAAATATTCTCTTCTTCATATATTTCTCATATGTACAATACAATATTACAAAGTTTCTATTTATGGACCACAAATTGTAAATGAAAAACCACTACAATAATAAATGAGAAAATGAATTCCAATAATAGTGGGGTTGTGGAGAAATGAACTGAGAATTAATATTGAGAGTCACAAAATGAATGGACCATCCATAATATATTCATAAAACCCCCCTTGGATGTCAATATGCCTCATTAAAACCTTACTAGGAAAAACTCTATGGGATAAAAATCTAGTGAAGAAAAGAGTACATTATTCTTCTTAATACGCAATTACAACATTACCAGAAAAACTCAGCGGGAAAAACTATGGTTAAGAAAAATATAGTGCATATTAACTCCCCTCATGACAACATCAATCAAGATCTTTAAATCGATGAACTCCAATATTACGAACTAGTTTTTTTCAATATTACAGTAGGAAGCACTTTTGTGAATCAATCTGCAAGATTATCATATATATGAACAGATTTGCTGAATATTAATAATATCATCATTTGGAGATCATGTGTGAAAAAAGAACTTTAGTGAAATATATTTTGTTCTATCTCCTTGAATGTATCATTCTTTTAATTGAGCAATACATGCAATATTATCTTCATATATGATCGTCGAGATCATTTTTTCAGAAGACAAGCCACATGTCTGATGAATGTGTTGAATCACACATCTTAACCAAACACATTCTCAGCTTGCTTCGTATTTTGTTAAAAATTCTCAGAGGTAGCGAAGTATGTGTTTAATTCCATTCCAATATCTTCGCGTGGGAGAAGAACTATATCCTGTTAATAATTTTATAGCAAATAATATATCATGTCTTATATGTCCAACAAGATACATAAGTATGCTCCTATTGCACTAAAATATGGTACTTCAAGACCAATTAGTTTTTCATCACTTTCTCGAGTTCTAAAAATATCTTTATTCACATCTAATGATCTTACAACCATCGAAGTATTCAATGGATGTGATTTTATCCATATAAAATTATTTCAACACTCTTGCAATATAATTTTATTAATGCATAAAAATGTCATTTTTCAAATGTTCAATTTGCAATCAATGACAAAATTTTATTCTTCCAAGATCTTTCATCTTTTTCTTTTTTTTTGGCAAAAGTGGAATTAAATATTTTAGCTGTTTCATTACGAACAATCCAAGATCTTTCATCTCAAAATTTTCTTTGAAACAATTTTGGAAGCTCTTCAGGAGTTCCAATGATATTTAAATTGTCAACATAAACTGCAATTATAACAAACTCATTTTCATATCTTTTCATGAAAATACATGGACAAGTTGTATAATTTTTTATATCCGTATTTCAATAAATATTCACTGAGACGATTATACCACATGCGTCTAGATTGCTTTAGTCCATATAAAGATTTATTTATGTTAATTGAATAATGTTCTCCAGAACCTAAATTACATGCTTCAGGCATACTAAATCTTTAAAGAATTTTTATATAAATATCATTATCAAGCGAGCCATATAAATAGGCTGTAACAACGTCCACTAGATGTAAATCAATTACTTCATGTCTTGCCAGATTCATTAATTACCGAAAAATTATTGCATCCACCACATGTGAGTATGTCTCAAAATTTCACATTTCTCATTTTATTTTCACGTACATATCAATTTCTATCATTCGGACTTTATGTCTTCAGGTATTGGAACTACATGTCCAAAAATTTTCATGATTTGGCTACCAGGCCACTATCATGGATCTAAAAAAAATAAAAAAAACAGTGTCATTAAATAAAGCATATGTTTATCGTAATAACCATATTATTACGAATAACTACTTTGCTAATTCTATCATCGGTAATAGTTATTTTTTATACCTCTCCTTTGAAACATATTTTTGAAGTATATGTTTAAAGAGGAGGGTTCAAATGTCATTTTTCATGCCACCACCATGCTTCTATTTTTAAAAACTTTAATAACTCAAAATTTAAAACAAGTCAAAATAAAACCGTTGGATATGATCTACATCATTTTATCTATGCACGTGTAAAATATTATGACATTTTAATATTGTTTTGGTTATCATCAAGAGCTTGTAAAAAACGTACTAATGTGGATAATTTCTAGACGTTGATTTTTCAACTTATTGATTCTCATAAAAACAAATCGAAATGTGATAATTTTTTATGAGCACATAGATAAAATGATATAGATCATATCCAACGGTTTTATTTTGACTTTTAAGTTTTAAATTTTGAGTTATTAAAGTTTTTAAAAATGGAGGCATGATGGATGCACAAAAAATGAAAGCATTTGAACTCTCCTCATGTTTAAAATCCAAATCCCTAAGTGTCCATATTCTATTACTGTTTAGAATTTTCATAAATTAGGAGATAGTACAAAAACATAAAGTAATGTATATTTGGTTTAGTGCACCTCCTAAAACATTAAGCCAATTTTTATTCTGATTTGACTTTTCCTTTTTGAAACCTCCCTTATAGTTAAAGTAATGTATATTTGGTTTTAGTGCACCTCCTAACCCTATCCAAAATGTTGCAATAGTGTTGCAAAAATAACATCATCTTTGCACCTGACTCAAGAAATTTCTAAATGATGAATCATTTTGGATAGGGTTAGGAGGTGCACTAAAACCAAATATACATTAACTATAAGGGAGGTTCCAAAAAGGAAAAGTCATATAAGAATAAAAATTGGCTAAATGGACAGGGGCATCTATATGGGCCAGGGTTCAACAAATAATTAACATGCAATAATCCTTAATTTACTCACTACGCGGGAAATGAATGAGGCTAATGCCACCATCATGAATGCACTTACCGTTGAGTAATTAATAGCACCATACATGTACAAACTATTTGTATTTTAATTGTAAAATGAGTGAGGCTATGGTATGTTGCAATGCGCGGATCGGTCCGTGTATTGGATTCATATCTCCGTTTTCAAAGTCAAAATTAATAATTAATCTGAAACGTTCAACATTATTATCATATGAAAATATACCTGGAGATCAAATTTTATATTTTTTGGAATTTTTTTTACTTTTTTTAGGTAGATGGAAAATCACTCCTCTTGGATGGTCTAGAAATTTTTGATCAAGTGATTTTTTAATTGCCTAAAAGAATAATAAAAAATTTTCAAAAAAATATAAAATTTGATCTTAAATTATATTTTCATATGATAGTAATGTTGAACGGTTCGGATTGATTATTTGGACTTTGAAAATGGAGATATGAATCCAACGTACGAACCGATTCGTGAATTGCAATGTACCATAGCCTCACTCTTGCAAAATTTATAAAATAAAGTTTGGTGAAAATAGTATTGGGAAAAAACACTTAGGAAAGCAATGATTGATAAAATGAATCTTGGAGTTTGTTACATAAATTACAAAAATATTAAACGCTGTCACCGAAACATATTCAAACTAACAAAAATCAACATCCAAAATAGGAAAACACAAGCATCTTTATACACGTGAGAAAATCTGACTCCTTCAAATAGAATTGTATTCATCTATATTGTAAGGAATAAGCTAATGAGGCCTCAAATATTGTTTTGTGACAATTTACGATGTTGGACGAAAGTGAAAATGTATATTTATTTATTTATTTATTTTAAATATTTCGTTGGTTATTTATGAGCAGATTTAATAAATGAATCACACATTTAATTAATCCATAAGTTTCAAAACAAGTATTTTAATAATTTCGGGATAAAATTTAGATTCTATTATTAATTAACTCAAATATAAGTAAATTTTTAATAATAAATTAAATACACCATTACATATATTTTACATTAACAAAATTTAAAATAAACTACGTCATTACATTGATTTGTTATATATATTTTTGTTGTTAAACATGTTAATTACAAAACTATCAAAAATTTGTTCAATTAAAAATATCTTGTATATTTTAATTCCAAATAGATTTCTTAATGCCAAATCATGAAATTGGAGGTATACAAAAATGAACATGTATTTTTTTTAGTTACGTAACTGTTGAATTCCAACATTAGCCGTTGCAATTTTTGTTTCAAATGTGCATTATGGAAATTACAAAAAAATGTTTATAATCTTAACATAACATAAAAATTATAATTTTTTTTAATTTTAAAATTTATGTTATTTATTTTATTGATTTCCTCTAGTATTTTATAGTTATATAATTTTCTGCTCCAGCTAACCATGCCAATAAAATCAATATTAATGTGCAACTAACTTGGTTATATCAATATAGGGTAAAAATAGAGGACTCATATAGCATGCCTATAAATAATGTGCTATATATATTGTTAAAATGAATGTTATCTTACACTTTTATGAGTTATAGCTCACACTTTAGTCGTGTGTATGCTGGACTGCCAGTTCATGATATGCAATCTATTGTGCTTGTGTAATATTTTTCACATTGTTTATGGTTCTAATACTATTTATTATACTTACGGTATGGATCCCAATCTAATGTTAATTATATAAATTTTTTATTTTATTGAAATGATATCTTAAATTAAGGGTACTAGATTCCTATACTTTGTCAATATATAAAAGGTCTAATGCTTAAGGTCAAATAGAGAACAATAAACTCTCAAAATACAATGAAATGTGGAGGCAGCTAGCTTTTAAAGTTAGTTGCCAAAAATATATGTTTTTCCTAATTATATCACACTTTATCCCTTTCAAATCATGCTGGACCAGATTTTAGCAAATAATATTATTTTTAAACAGAGCTAAACTTTTTGCAAATATCAGGTCTTATTTTAAGCGTTTTTGTTTCAGTCAAAAACATGTGTGAATGAAATACTATTTTCGGAAGCAATACTTAGATATGGTTATAAGAGAACTAACAAAATTGCACCAACCATTTCATAAACAAGTAACCCAAAACAAAACAAACCAACAGTTTAATCTCATTATTACATCATTAAAGAAGAAAGAAATAAAGCTGATATGGTGTCATCAATACATTTGGTTTCAGAAAAAGTTAAAAAGACCAGCAGATGAAACGAGTGTCTGTGCTCAAATCATGACACATTCAAAAAATCTAAGAGAATTCCAAACAGTGAACTCAGAGAGGGCCAGGAAAAGTGCCATTATCCCTTTGTTCATTCCACCTTTCAACCTGAAAATAATGCAATCACAAAAGAAAACAAAAAAATAACACATTAACAGTGGCATTCTATAAAGCATACGTGAAAGAAGAAACCAGGGTCTAATTTCTATCAAACAAATAGATTATGATACATTTTACCAGACTGCATCTTTTATGAGTTACTTTCTAGCACGATCTTTTAAAGTTTCTTTTTTACTGTACCAGTGTGGTTTCAGACTGTATATAGGTAATGTACCAGTTAACATCAAATATTGTATCCTTGTGCTCCAGGTGCTTCTCAGTAAAAAAAACTAGCACTAAAATTGTACCAGGTACCAGTTAACATCAAATACTCCAGGATGTATATCAAATATTGTATCCTTGTACCAGTTAAAATTATACATGCAACAAATGCTGGAAGTCTGGTAAAAAAGAATGAATGGTATGATAGTCTTTTGCACTAACCCATTCGCCGGGGCAAAGAGCCCTATAGTACTTTGCGAATTTCATGCAATCGTCAGAATCTTCTCCTTTTGCATTCACGCACCTGCAATTCCCTATCTTAGAATTTGATACAAAAATTCAAGTTACCCCAATTTAGCACAATTTTTCATAGAACAGCTCCAATACAACTATTGAGATATATATGAGTTCAACCTCATAAGCTTGATACTACAATTCAAGGCTTAAATATCAATTACATTAATTTTGCTTTGTGTGTTCACTAATGATTAGCATTTATAACTTATAAGTCTATTTATTACACCACCACTAAAGTCAAAAGCTCTTCTCTTTTCTTAATCTGAAAATATTACCTATGAGTTATTCCAGACTTACAGTTTCCTTGCCCACAAAACACTCAAGGGTACTTTTGGCACTTGAATAACTGTAATTGATTCAATTAGGTCCCTCACTATTCAAATTTGCCCCATAACAATATTCCATTGTTGGTTCAAAATCCAGTCACTGATTTGGTATGTCACTGATTTTCTGACATGGCAATCACAACAGGTGATAATTTGGTGCCACATCATGACCACTAACTGAAAAAGATATGGCTTTAACTATGTACAATAGTTCAAGAAGCTGTTGTACTTCATATAAAAGAAAATAGGTAATGGGCAAGAGAGAGAGAGAGAGAGCATACTTGTGGAACTCGACGTAGCGAGTGAAGCAGTGGCGTGTTTGGTTTGTGGTAGGAAATCGGAAGTCGGCTGGGGCAGTCTTCAATTCAATCTGAAATTTCAATACAACACTTCAATTACTAAATTCAGCAAAAATGGTCTTGATTTTCTTTAATAACAAAGAAACTAAGTTGATAATTCGTCATGCATCCATCCTATGTACATTTCACCAAAGTACCTGGATATACATATCTATTTTCTTTTGTTCATAGGGAGATGCCAAGAAATACCTAACTAGGGTATATGTTCCTATCGCTTTGTACTGGTAAAAATGAAATTGTGTCTTTTCCTTTTGAACAAATAGAGGTAAAACCATTAATTAACCGAACTGTGTCCATCAAGAACTGGGTAAATAGAGAATGTACTCATCCCTGGTGAAACTATAATGTATATTACTTGGTTCGGTTTAAAACAGGTTAAACCGAACCAAACAAATTTTTTAAATCTATCTTTGAAAAATAAAAAAATAACAAAAAAAAATGATTATTTTATGATTAATAGCCTATTCCGGTTCTACCAAACAAACCGAAATTTACTTCGGTTTGTTCAGTTCGGTTTGATTTTTGAAAACCAAATAAAACTTTGGTTAGCCAATTTTAATTCGGTTTGGACTGAACCAAACCGATGAACACCCCTAACTATAATGATTAAATTTGATAAAAAGAATAAGGATAATGAGACTCAAATTTGAGGTTAGAAATAAATTAAAATCCATTTTCATCATATTTTTCGATCAAAATAATCATCTTGCAACGCACATAAGTACAGAAATTTCAAACTTTTGTATTAATTAGAAACCGTATTACGATACAAAACAAATTCAACGATAACATAAACCGCGTCACAATACATTTCTATACCAGTCCTAGAAAGTTTACAATATACAACCTTGCTATATTACAAATATTGAAGAAACATCGAACAAAAAATTGAAGCAAGACTCGATTTGCTACGATCGGGGAAACCTAGAGTATCCATCCAATAAAAAGAAAGGTAAATTGAGATTAAATCGATCAAAAGGAATAGGTTTCAAGAATCTTACGTCCGTCATCGCAAGATCTCTTGATTCGTACGAAGAAATGTCGAATATCGGATCTCTGTTCGTCCTAATTTTATTCTTTTGCTGTGGTTTGATTGAGAGAGAAACGGAGAAGGCGTCAAAGAGGGGTCCCGAATGAATACGAATCCCTAAAGTAACTCAAATTTTGAGTTTAGATCTAGACCGTTGGATCTACTGCGGCACAAATATTAAAGGGGTCCGGTGCATTCCAAAGTCGCACTGAATTGGTCCGAATTCTCATCGGACGGTTTAAATCTAAAATCAAAACTTGTGACTATAGGGAAGAAAGACTGGGTATGGAACTCTAAAGTAAGCCAATGTTTGAGTTTATACCGTCCGATCAGAAAATTCGGACCAACCGGCCATGGTTGAATGCATCGCACCTTTAATATTCGTGCCAGAGAAGATCGAACGGCTCTTCATAGTTGAGATGGGTCTGCACGAACCTGAAAGCAAAAGAACGGATTGGATCTGTGATAAAAGTTTCCTGCATGGGACTGGATCTCAGGTTACACAAGTAGGATCCGAAATGGGCCGCATGGGCCTTGGTTTTTCACTTTATATTTTTTCCTATCTTTTCATATCTTTTCTATTTTTGGGCTGGGCCATCAGTCTTATTAGGATATAAAGAAGGTGCATGCCATTGTGTCAAGTTGTATATTTATTTATAAATTCATTCTACATTGAAAAATTTAGACAAGTCACATTATTTATTATTTCATTCGTCAGATTTATTTCTATAATTTATTTTTTATTGATTTGATGGCCCATGTGTCATGTCTATTTCTATTAATTAAAAAATATGCGTATTTAATAATCTCAGATACAATATAACTCTTTAAATGAATCAATCTCTTTTGTGTTTTCTGCATCTGAAGGAAATATTGCGGATTTACTTATATTATATAATTATACACATGTTTTGTTCATTGCAAAAAAAATGTTTTGAGTTCAAAATTTATAGAATATTAAAATTATTTTACACTTTATATAATTATCTCCTTCTATTTTTTTTTAACAGATACTTATAAATTGATAGATCATACATACATGATTCATCCAATAGTTGCACCACAGTAGTTATCAATTTAAGCGCCACAAGACAATAAAAAGAGAATACCTCACTCAGGTCCTTTATGTTCATTCCACGGATTCAAATCAGCTGAAATCCGAGATATCTGAACAGTATTCTTGGAATCTCTGAAATTTTGAATCTAGCTGTGTTTAACTTTTTCTGTGCACGCATCTGGATTTCAGAGATTTCAGAGTTATTGTTCATGATTTTAGATTTCAGCAGATTTGAATCCTCATTCAACATATGTACAGATACTGATATATTGACCTGACAAGAACACATACAGGAAAAAAATTCACAGAATAGCAGCTCTGTCAGTTTATGAAGTTTTCATAATTCTATAATTCAAGAGTAGCATCCTTGCCTACCATTTTTTTTTCATAAAAAAATAGAAAAATAAATGTAAAATAACTTTATTGTTGGTCAACAATAGGATCCTTGCCTATCAGTTTCACATACAGATACCAAATTAATTAATTAACCGAAATCTTAAAGAGACCTAGTGTATTTAAAGCATATCCATATATTATCTCAACTCTCAACTGAAAACATTGATTTGGTTAATTATTAATTGCTCCACAGAGATGATAATTATTTGACTTAATTAATTTAGGTACGATCTGCAGCCTATATATGGAACCGCAATCATTAATTTAGGTATCATGTCTAATTAGAAGAATAATGTTCCTTAAAAAAATATATATTTTGGTAATTATGAATTCTATTTTCTTCTAATTCTTATTATTTTTTTTTTTTTATCAATTTATCTGTTGAAAACTTGAAATAAGGGTTCTCTTTAGTTACGATATCCATTTCCCTTTAAATGTCCCTTATGAAATTTGACAATAAAACCGCTAATGATCGACAGAGAAATTAAGATTTAAACGAACTGGAATTGCTCAGAGATTTTACACTAATGATCTACCAGGCAAGTGATATTGACTTAGAGCATCTACATTTCCGGTATTATTAGAGTTTCTAATATGATGTAACAGTTTATAATTCAGTTTCAGAGATGTGAGGGAGTTTTTTTATTTAGAAACTATGTAGTAAAGTTTTTTATTAAGAAACTGTTTATAAACTCCATATTGATCAAATGATTGGCTCAAATTATTTATCATTTTTAATTTGTTGCTGACGTGGCTTAATAGAAACTCTAAAATTAATTTCAGAAATGTGAGAGTTAGAAACTTTAGAGACCTGAATTTTTAAAAAGTGGTTAATAATTATTTAGAAACTAATTTGAGTTACTGGGATGTAGATACTTAGCAGGTTAAAGTGATGATATTTAAAAGGTTATATATATTACTATTTAAACTTGGACAACCATAATAAGCATAGTAGAAAATATCATAGTAAAAGAAAAATTTATATATGGTTACATTAGCAGTACTATGTATTTGTCCTCTTATATTAAACATGTAGATGTTCTGATTCACAAACGACTGTGATTTAATTCGCTGAATTTTAAACGGTTATGATAAATAAATTCTGCAATTGTGATTTTATGTGGCAATGTATTGACATTTATCGTGTTGAAGTCTATATTTAGTTATTTAAACACTCGCTATGCTGAATTTCTCCTTACAATTTCTTCATATGAATGTTATCATAAAAACAATTACTTTATAACATTTATTTCTTTCTTTTTATGTTATTGATTACAACATAATAAGAAAATAATTAATATGTTTGCTCACTGAATATCGATCTCCTTCCTATTTAACGGAGAAGTAAAGACAAAATAGTTCATTTCATTGTTGAATAAAGAAATATTATAAAAAAACAAATATTGTTAAAGATGAAAATATTTGATCTGATTTGCTTCTATTTTTTATATTTTTTGTTTGAATTTAATTTGAACCCATAGCAAAGTACGGGCGAAATACAAGATAAATTTGATGAGCTATATTTTTATGAAGAAACCGACCATGAAACCAACTATTTCTTCTTGATTTAGATTTAAAATTTGTTATATATCTTAGTCAGCAATAATTACTTGGATTGAGTCGTTTCATCAAACATAAATTGTTCATCCAAACTCATTCATTTCGGTCAATTATTTAAACCAAGTGGTGATACTATACCATAAAACTATAGCATAATCATATCTAACTGCACATAAATGATTCCCAAAATCCAGAAAACCCAAATTGACCTGAAATTAAATTGATATATCATACAAGTTGAAACCAATATAGTTGCACCGTACCCGGAAGTAGCTCATAAAAATGTAAATGTAGAGAGGATAAATCAAACCTAACAAGACAGGATACACACATTAATTAACTGGATACCTATGGATGCAGTCATTCCATGGGTTGTCAGAATCTATGGAAGTATCTTTGAGGGCCCGCAAGATGACGCTACATGCCTTGAACCCGGTACCAAAGGCCAGCATCCAGATCGACACGGTCCCCTTTCTTCACACGTCGCTTTCCTTCAAGGTAGGCCAGCTCATAGAATACCAGACTGCTCGAGGTATTCCCGAACCGGTGCAGTGTCATTCGTGCCGGTTCCATCACATTGTGCTCCAACTTCAGGTTCTTTGCCATTGCGTCAATCACCGCCTTCCCACCGGCGTGGATTAATATGTGGTCAAATGCCTTCATGAAGTCCGGGACATGCGATGCAATCGCCTTTTTGTTGCCCGTCATGTAGAACCATCCCGCTTTGAGTCCGTACCTTGCCTAGTGTTATCATGCCAGAATAATTAAAATACATCAAAGCTATTTTTAATACTTAATTACTTCTTATTTAGTTTACATCATCCGAATGAAATCATTACATGTCTATTACAAACAAAGTGTATCTTATTTGGTAACTTTGACTGTTTCTAAATTCTGATCTTCTTGAAATTTGTCAATATCAGCAACGAATTGGCAAAAGAAAAAACATACAATTTCATAGATAGGAAGAACTTTGGGTGCAAGTTTGCTGACATGACGTTTGATCCCAACAGCCGCAACACGAATAAGGTCTTTGCTGAGGGCAACGCCTAGATTACCATCAGCATCCTCCATCTGGTAACCGGCCTTATACGCAGAATCATCAGTACCATGGTGGGTCCGGAGTGTCCGAAGAATTTCCATCTTGGCTGAGTCCAGTTTCACAGGGTCACTAGTGAGAAGGACAGCTGCCGAGCCAACACGAAAAATATGCAGTTTGGTACTAGCATGTGTCGATCATTGCCAGAGTACCAGTTGATGCCGTTGCTCTCAGTCACTGCCACAAGGGCGTATCTGTAAATATTGATTAATTTTTAACTGACATAAAATTGTTGATTATGTTAGAGTGCCCATTTGATTTACTAGCTATGTTAGTTCTTTCCATACCCCGGTTTTTGACATAGAAGACGGGCAGCGAGATCTATGCATGTTGTGCCCCCACTACAGCCCATTCCAGACAGATTGTATGTCTTGACTGATTCAGGAAATCTGAATCGCTTGACAAGCATAGAAGTAAGCGAGGGGGAAGGTGAAAACATGCTACAGGACACAATGAGATGAGATATTTTCCGAGGCGACACTTCGGTCTTGGACAGGAGGGAGGAAACGGCAGCGAAAAGGCCTTCCTCGGCTTCTTGAATAGCAAGGGGATGCTTCGAGGAAAGACAATGCGGCGGTTGAAAGTGGTAAGGCGGAGTTGTTGTCTCTCTGCTGAGGCCTGACTTACGGAAGATGGAACTCATGAAAGCGGTACTCTCAGGATTGAAACGACGGGATCTCAAGCATATGTACTCAAAACCTTCGAGGGTGCAACGGCGGTTGGGATCAGGAAGGTGACAACTGTAATCAAGGAGCATGATGGGTAGGCGGCGGCGACACCATAAGCGCCAAATGATGGAGATGATGGCTATTGCAAGTAGTAGTAATGTGATGGAAGGATTATAAAATTGGACAAAAAGTTTTTGAAGAGTAGTCATCATGGATAAAATTCTCTTAGTTACTTAATTAGTTCTACTTGTATACTAGAGGCTTGGTTTCTTATTTGTATAGGACAGAGAGAAATTATATAAATAAAATATGACATCATGATCGACATGAGAGCTTGCAATTAATTTGGCAAGTACTAATAATTATTTTGTGACATACATCTGTATATTCGAATGCATTATTAGCTGTGATACCGCACAGGATGTGATTATTCAGCCAAGCAAATTTTGCATGAGCATGTCTTAGATACAAGATGTACCTTAGTGCTTTAAGATTTGTGTCACAATAAAACAGACGATTTAGATCTCATTCTAAATTATACGTAGGTAGTGCCGAAATTTTTATTTTTAACATTTTAAATAAATTAATTAATAAAATAACCATCGTTTTTGGTCAATTCTATATTTAACACGGCCGCAGAACACCGGAGCGGACCCATTTGGGGGAGGCCGCAGAATGCCGGAGCGGAACCGGGTCCGCAGAATACCGGAGCGGACCCTATTTTTTTTTTTTTTATCTGATTATGAAGTTGATTATGATTTTGTTTTGGAAATTTTTATCAAGTTTGTACTGGAAGTTGTGTGTACTTATGTTTGAAATTGTTGTTCGTCGTTTAATCTGAAATTGTTGTTCGTCGTTTGTTTGATCAAAAGAAACATTACAATAGAACAATGAGCCATATAATTAACCGAAAATACGTCTAATTAACCGAAAATAAACAACAGTTTTACAAGTACAAATACGTCTAATTAACCGAAAATAAACAACAGTTTTACAAGTACAATTAAAAAAGCAACATTAACTCTCAATCTCGTGCAGCTCGAGCAGCTCTGTTTTGTCTTTCTTGCGTATCTCGGCCGGTTTGGTGTCCTCTTCTCCTATTATGTAGAACGTCCATCCACATCGAAATTCTGTCGTGCTGTCTTCTGCCAACAGAAATATTTTTTTTCTCTGGAACAAAGACCGGGCCATCGCGTGGAGGCCATTCCGACTGATTTTCATACACATGCCATTGTGCGCTCCATGTGTTGATCAGTGTATGGATGTGATAGTATTGACTTACAAAGACGCCAGGGTCGATGCCTCGGAGACGACACACGGACAGAACATGAGAGCACGGTATTCTCTCCAATTGAGGCTTCTGGCACGTGCAAGTTACCGTGTGATCATCCCCGATTATCACCGTGTATTTGTAATTGGCCTTGGTATACCGACCAGAATCGTCAGGTATGAAAGCGTGAACTCTCTCCTGTGTGACGGTTACCTCGAACTCGTTGTTGTTTCCAAAGCCCCCCAGCGTCTTCATTTATCGGACCTCTCGAACCGTTTGTTGATCAGCTAGGAAAAATTAAAAAATAATGAAGAAGTCAGATATTTTTTTTAACAAACTTCATTAAAATTTATGAAGAAATAACTACAAATAAAAGTACCTTATGCACACGACACGAGAATTGCTGACCTTGACTGACTTCCCATTCCGCTTTGGCCCTCCTTTGCGCAAACCATGTCATACATTTGTAAAATGTGTCTTCAATTATTCTAATTAAATTATTGCTAAATTAATTATTCTAATTAAATTATTAATCTACTGAAATAAAAATAAAAAATTTAAAAGAAGAGAGAAAAACTTACAGATCAGAGCTAACTCAGGAGCGAGAAGGTGTGAGAGTGTGGAATGAAATGTTGCTGTCATTTTCGGGATATAAAGACTAGGGTCCGCTCCGGTATTCTGCGGACCCGGGTCCGCTCCGGCATTATGCGGCCCCATATGGGGGTCCGCTCCGGCATGCTGCGGCCTCCCCCAAATGGGTCCGCTCCGGTGTTCTGCGGCCGTGTTAAATATAGAATTGACCAGAAACGATGGTTATTTTATTAATTAATTTATTTAAAATGTTAAAAATAAAAATTTCGGTAGGTAGTGATATGATCCTCTTCCTCCAGAAACTTTTTACTACTTTTTTTAATAGGTACAAAATCATTGCTGTTGCATCCTAAATGAATGATTAATTGTTGTTGCATCCTAGTGAACAGGTACCTGATAAGCTGTGTCAATCAGATTCGGTGGTAACCACAAATGAATAAGAAATTAAGTAAATGCGGTTCCATATATAGGCTGCAGATCTTATCTTTTAAGTCATAATCATCATCTCTGTGGAGCAATTGTGCATCTTTGGTAAGCTGCAAATCAGTTTGGGTGGCATTTTGGTATTTTTAGTTCGGATCTCATTAATTGGATCCAAACCCTGGTTTGAAAAATCTGCCGATTCTGAATTGAATCAGCTGGAGGTGAACTGATCGATTTTTTTCCATTTAACAAAACTCAAAATCTTTCTATTAATCAAGAACCAGCATTTGATTTAGTGACAAAGATAATGTCTTCCGTGTGAGAGATCGCAAGTTCGAAACTCGGATAGAAGAATCTTTTGTAAATTAAATTAGTTGGATAGTTTGACTTCCAATCTTTACTAAAAAAAAAAATCCTTCCATCAATCTGCCATTGTGAGTATATCAAGTTAAGGGTTGGTGACTCGTTTCTCTAATTACTTATTTTGTGAGAACATAGAAGATCTATAATTGTGAGATGTGTCCACTACAAACTGCACTCATAGTGTCCAACTTTGCTTTCATGTGTTGCTGTTTTAGAGCAACTAAAAAGTAAAAATATTGCAACAATAATTTTTATTCCTCTATATAGTTCCAACTAGACTATATATGATTTTTTGTAAGCCTGATGTGCAACTTTTATATATTATGACCACTTGTAAGCTACATCACACAGAGGCGAGGCTACACAGTCCAAGCAGCCTCCAAAGTTGCCAATGCTATTGAGTAAAAAAGTCCAAGCGGCGGGATTAAAAAAAGAATTTACGGGCGACTTCCAAATTGATTTGACGCTGAATTTTTTTGAATTGTCTTGAATCTGAACCCGAGCCCGTTAATTTATTCAAACCCGAATCCGATTTTTGCCTACCTCTAACTCAAATCCTAGCTTCGCCACTGACATCACATCTATGAAGTGATAAATATACATAGATATATAATTCTTTAGAGCAAAATCTCTGTTATCTCATAGTATCACAGAGATAATTTGTTAGAGCATAGTCCCCGTTATCTCATAGTATATAAATTTTCTCATTTTTTTATTGTTATAACATTTTGCTGTACCACTGGCAACTGACATGTAACCAAAAATTTGTTTTTGAATTAAAATGCAGAAGCAAGAAAAATGGAATTCCTTCCATCTCAATTACGTGTGCTATGATTTTGTTTTTGTTTTTGTAAAAGTTAAAAATAATAAAATAGGCGCACATCTCTAGTTGCAATAAGAGGGAAAACAAAAAACTGGATATTATTCTTACGTTGAAATATAATACAACCCATAAATAAATACAGGGAAAAAAATGTACGTTATAATCCAATTGTAAGTCCAAGATTTTAGCCCAAGCTTACAAATATATGGGGCCCGTGGGAACTGGGTCCTATACCTCCAATATTTAAGCCCAAGCTAAAAGTGAATTTAATACATCATGTTAGGTGCATGGATACTTCGGACAGCATTCAAATAGCTTAATCCATGTAAACAAATCAAATTATAGCGCTATAGCTTTTAAGGTTAAAAAAAGTTATAGCTACGCTATAGCTTAACCATAGCTAGCTATTTAGAATCATTATAAAAGAAAAACGGTTAATAACGTTATAGCTTTTGAGGTCCGAAAAAGTTATAACGCAACTATTGCGTAGCTATAGCTAGCTATTTTTATTTAGAACCCTGAAACAAATTAAAAAGACGATTAATATGGAGAGAATGGAGAGAAGGGATCCACTTACACCGTTTTTTTGGTGATACCGGATTACATCCTATATTTTCAAAGTACAAACAGTCGATCCAAAATGTTCAACATGATAGATATATTAAAATGTGCTTGCAGATCAAATTTTACAATTTTTTGAATTTTTTTACTATTTATTAAGATGGGTACAGAAATTTAATGGTTTGAAAACAACGATTTTGTAAATTTACTTAATAAATAGTTAAAAAATTTAAAAAAATATAAAATTTGATCTGCAAGCACATTTTAATATATCCATCATGTTGAACATTTTGGATCGACTGTTTGGACTTTGAAAACTCTGAAAATGTAAGGTGTAATCGAGTGCCACTAAAAACGGTGTAAGTGGATCGACTCTTATATTAATATATAAGTAACGATTTGTTTATATATGTCACGATATGTTTATATAAGTAACGTAGCCAGACTCTTATATTAATATATCATACAAGATAATTAGGGTTTAAATGCCCGTTGCTTTCTTGCCTGAATTATGCCTTTCATTCTTATCTCAATTTTCAAAGTTCAAACAATCTATTCAAACTGCTCAAACATGATATCCGTATTATAATGTGCTTGGAGACCAAATTTTATATTTTGTTAGGAAGCATTTACTTTTTTTATATAGATACAAAATCACAGTTTTTGGATGGTTCAGAATCTTTTGAAAAACAATAAATATGTATCTATCTAAAAAAATAGTTATTATTATTTTTGTCAGTAAAATAACTATTTATTGTATTATTGTTAGTTTTTAAATATACTTAAATTATTTATTTCTATTATCTAATATCCATTTTGTAATACTAATTTATGCACTATTAAAATAATACTATTTTTCCATTATTCTATTTTTATGATAATATACATAGTACGGATCGACTCAAAATAACAACTATCCAAAAAACACAAATCACATATATTTCCTAAAAAAAAATTCATTTGGGCAATCTACATCATATTTTAACGAAAAATAAAACAGTAATTAACTTTGACCATTTATTTAAGGAAAAGTTTATATTGTATTTTAGACTAGTTTTTAATATTTTAATTTTATTTTGAAAATCTTAAATATAACGTCACATATTAGTATAATCTTCAGATTAAATGAATATAATCCACTTATCCAACAAACTCTCACACTTTAACTTATCTTCTCTTTAACAATTTTTTTTTTCCCATTTTCATTCTCAACTTCAAAAGGTTTATATGTCCCTTCTCTTTGTTTCGCTGAAGTTTCTTTATTAATTGGGTCGGAATTTATTGCAAGGGGACCCCTTATTTATTATCTATTAATTATTAACAAATTATTTTTAAATGCAGTTAATTATGTGTGTAACTAGTCATGAAATTTTAAGTTGTTGCTGGATTTTATTTCATTATTAGTCCTAAATTTTAACAACGACTTGGACCAAAATTTTGTTCCATCAAAGACCTTGACTCATGAGTTCAATATAATAATATTTTGACTATTGTTGCCCAAGGGAATATTGATTCCTATGTGCTGGAATTTCCTTGTTGAACTGACAGCGCACTTGGACTTGAGTTCAATAAACCTACGGATAGGCATGATGAAGAGGACTTGAGGTCAATGGCAACGAGTAGGCCGTCCAATTTGGATCCTACGGTTCAGATTGGATTATTATGAACATATGTCAGAACCGCAGACTTATTAGTGCGGACTACTTGTTTCTAGAGATTAAGATTTAATTTTTGAAATAACATTTTTAAAAATAACTTTTAAAAGATGTTGAGGTGTACCGGATTTTTAATAAAAAAAAATTATGAACAGATTACAACCTCTTTATAAGAACTAAATAATTAATTGGTCTCTATTTTTTTATTAATTGTTAGTATTGAAAAAAATTAAAAACTAGCATGGTTTGGGTGAAATCTAGTATTATAGTACAAACGCTTGGTCAGAAACTTGATATTTCATTTTTTTTTTTACATTGATGTTTGAGAGAAACGCAAGAAACGGATTGCTACTTATAATAGGTTTGTTTTTGAGTGCACTAGTACTGTTGTTGACTTGTGGGAATTATATTATTGCATCCCTCTAAAAGATGCTAATTTAGTTGAGATAATTCGTGGAGCTGTTTTATGGATTTTATGGCTTGATAGAAATAGAATATTAATTAAAGCTGGACAGATTCAAGGTGTACAGGTTTTAGGGGCTAAGGTTATTGCTGTAGCTAATTTTTGGGTTACGAATCAAAAGTCTAATCTTATTTCTCAGCTTAATCTCATCTTATCTTCTGATTTGAAGGACCTGATAGGTTCCACTATGGTTTCCATGGAGGTTATACATGATTCAATCCCTATGCGTGGAACAGTGACCAATTTGGATGATGACACTGCCAGCTCAAATACATCACTCTTCTCTTCTGTCAGTTCTTAGTTTTACAGGGTCCTTTTTGCATATTGACCTATGTACTGCATAGTTACTTTTGGTAGGGGTTGTGCTGCATACTTTAGGTGTTGAATTTGTATTTGTTATTTCTATGATGTATTAGGTTTCTTCTATATTGTCATATGTGTTTGATGCTATGTGTGATTTTATGTGGCTGTATCTGGTACCAGTCTGTTGGTACCAATCGACTGTATATTGTAAGGTTTTCTGTTATATGAAAATCAGTGGTCAAGGACACTTCATTAAAAAAAAAAAAAAAAAAACACTTCCAGGAGAAACGTTTTATTCTATAAAATATTGATGTTTTATTTCATTAACATTGATGTTTGAAAAAAACGCTTCTAGGAAAAATGTTTTAATTATTTTATAAAAAAATTGATGTATTATTTCTTTCAGAGCATATATTTAGATACACTTCCTCGTAAAACACTTCACTTCATTAGAAAATACTTCTGTAGAAAATCGATACTTTATCCGGCCCAACGCAGAATTAATGTTTTATTTCAATTTTTTAAGTAAAAAAATGAAATAAAACATTGATTTTGAGAAGATGTTATTGACAACATTTTCGTCTATGAGAAATGATGTCAAATGATATATATATATATATATATATATAGAGGTTGGCTAATATCATAACGTTATAACTTCGGCCGAAGTTATAACGAGTCGTTTTTGCAATTTCAAAATTCAAACAACCGATCCGAACCGTTCAACATGTTCTAAATATTGAAATGTGCTTGGAAACTAAATTTTACATTTTTTGGAATTTTTTTACTATTTATTAAGCCACTTTGAAAATACTGATCCAGTGGTCCAGAAAATTTTACTGTTTTTTACTGTTCACAGTAGATCTGCGATCTTCAAAGTGGCTTAATAAATAGTAAAAAAATTCCAAAAAATGTAAAATTTAGTCTCCAAGCACATTTCAATATTTAGAAAAAATTGAACGGTTCGGATCGGTTGTTTGGATTTTAAAAACTAATAAACGACTCGTTATAACTTCGGCCGAAGTTATAACGTTATGACATTAGCCGATCTATATATATATATATATAGATTGATAGACTATGGTGAGTTGTGAAGTAAAACGTCGTTTTACTTCATGCCATATTTTCATTTTGAAAATCCAAACAATCGATCCGAACTGCTCAACATGTTCTATATTGAAATGTGCTTGGAGACTAAATTTTACATTTTTTGAAATTTTTTTACTATTTATTAAGCCATTTTGAAATCGTTGATCCACTGTGAACAGTAAAAAACAGTAAAATTTTCTGGACCACCGGATTAACAATTTTCAAAGTGGCTTAATAAATAGTAAAAAAATTCCAAAAAATGTAAAATTTAGTCTCCAAGCACATTTCAATATAGAGAACATGTTGAGCGGTTCGGATCGGTTGTTTGAATTTTTCAAAATGAAAATATGAGCGTGAAGTAAAAATGACCTCTTACTTCACAACTCACCATAGCCCAGCTATATATATATAGTATGGCTAAGTTGCTGCTGGCAGCATTTCGGCCAGCTGCTACTGGGGCTATATTTAGCCATATTATGTTAAAACAACAAATCCAAACCGTTAGATGTGATCTCTATATTAAAATCTACTTGGAGACCAAATTTTACATTTTTTGGAATGTTTTTACTATTTATTAAGCCACTTTGAAAATTGCTGATCCGGGTGAACAGTAGAAACAGTCTGGACCATATGATCTGGAATTTTCAAAGTGGCTTAATAAATAGTAAAAAAATTCCAAAAAATGTAAAATTTGGTCTCCAAGTAGATTTTAATATAGACCTCACATCTAACGGTTTGGATTTGTTGTTTGAATATCGTATGACTAAATATAGCCCCGGCAGTAGCTGGCCGAAATGCTGCCAGCAGCAAATTAGCCATACTATATATATATAGAGACTGGCTACCGTGCTAACGTTAGAACTTCGGCCGAAGTTCTAACGGGTCGTTTTTGTAATTTCAAAATCCAAACAACCCATCCGAACCGTTCAACATGTTCTCTATATTGAAATGTGCTTGGAGACCAAATTTTACATTTTTTGGAATTTTTTTGCTATTTATTAAGCCACTTTGAAAGTTTCTGATCCAACGGTGAACAGTAAAAAACAGCCAAATTTTCTGGACCACCGGATCAGAATTTTCAAAGTGGCTTAATAAATAGCAAAAAAATTCCAAAAAATGTAAAATTTGGTCTCCAAGCACATTTCAATATAGAGAACATGTTGAACGGTTCGGATGGGTTGTTTGGATTTTGAAATTGCAAAAAGTGACCCGTTATAACTTCGGCCGAAGTTCTAACGTTATTACATTAGCCAGTCTCTATATATCTATATATATATATATATATATATATATATATATATATATATATATATATGAGGTGGGATCAAGTTACAACAAAGTTACAACAACCATTTTTTTTATTTTCAAAGTCCAAATCGTCGATCCAAACTGTTCAACATGATCTCCACAATAAAATGTGCTTGCAAATCAAATTTTACATTTTTTTGAATTTTTTTACTATTTATTAAGTATTTTACAAAAAATAGTCATATTCAGACCATTGAATTTTGTACCCATCTTAATAAATAGTAAAAAAATTCAAAAAAATGTAAAATCTAATCTGCAAGCACATTTTATTTAGATAATCATGTTGAACGGTTTGGATCGACGATTTGGACTTTGAAAATGAAAAAAATGATTGTTGTAACTTTGTTGTAACTTATCCCTCCTCTATATATATATATAATAACGTTTTCATGAGATAAGACATCAATTTCATAGAAATGAAACGTGATTTTTTTTTTATATATGAAGTAAAATGCTTACTGAGGAAGTGTTTCTCTCAAACATTGTTTTCAATGAAATGAAACAACAATTTTCGGAATATGTAAAATCCTTGCTCAGAAATATTGTTTCTCTCATACTTCTATGTCAAAGAAATAAAAAATCGATTATCTGATAAGTAGGATGTAGGAAGCATTTTACCTGGTGCTAGAATATGAGATTCACTCAAACCATGTCAATTTTCAATATATTTTAAATACTAACTATAAAAATATCAGGTTGTTCTTAATCAGGTTGATCAAATTTAATTTTGGGTTTGAATTATATGATAGATCGAACCTGCTTAACGGGATCTCACTTTTTTGTTTTGTTTTGGGAACTAGTGTGGGTTTATAATCTCAATTTTTAAACTATATATAATTCTTTTGAGAAAGAAATTTTAATATTTTTTTATAATTGTAATTAAGGTACTTTAAGGTATTGTTCTCGGTGTGTCAAATTGTAGCTTCATAATTCAATGCTTGTCACTTAATGATTTAAGGTGACGACTTTAGTTCTAATATAACCGAAATTATTATTTTAACCATCTTAACAAAAAAAAGTAAACCATTAACTATTTTTTTTAAAGTTTCATGTTTACTAGATTCGTAAATTTAAACTGCATAATCAGAAAAAAAGTTTCACAGTTTAAACTTGTGAAACCAAATTGTTTTTGCTTTTTAAATTTAGAGAACCGTCTTCCGTAAAGTATGAAAAAGCCACTGATTGAATCACGGAAATTTATATTTTTCTTGGTGGGGCCCACTACTAAATAGTGCTTAGTGGTTAATGGTTACTGGTTACTACAGAATATCTACACAAACAAATTGATTTCTTTCTTCGTGGGGCTCACTACAGCATATGTATAATAGAAAACATATAGGGATATGAAACCAGTGAAGGAGTAGGTTTAAACTGGTTACCCAGTTTAAATATATATATAATTATAGAGGAGGGATCCACTTACAACAAATTTGAGTTACAACAAAGTTACAACATTTATTTTTTTCATTGTCAAAGTCCAAATCGTCGATCCAACCGTTCAACATGATCTCCACAATAAAATGTACTTGCAGATCAAATTTTACATTTTTTTGAATTTTTTTACTATTTATTAAGTATTTTACAAAAAATAGCCATACTTAGACCATTGAATTTTGTACCCATCTTAATAAATAGTAAAAAAATTCAAAAAAATATAAAATTTGATCTGCAAGTACATTTTATTTAGATGATCATGTTGAACGGTTTGGATCGACGATTTGGACTTTGAAAATGAAAAATATGAATGTTGTAACTTTGTTGTAACTCAAATTTGTTGTAAGTGGATCCCTCCTCATAATTATATATATATATATATATATTTTTTTTTAAAAACCCAGTTTAAACTTGCATCAATAGTAAATGATGTTTCATAAATTTATATTGGGGAACTAGTTTGGTTTCACAAGTTGAAACTGCAGAACCACTCATCTGGTTATGCAGTTTAAATTTGCAAACCTCGTTAAAATGATTTTTTATAAGAAAAAAAAAGTGGTTAAATGATTTTTTTTTTTAAAGATGGTAAAAATAAAATTTTCAGCTAATCTAACATCGAAACTCAATTAAAAAAGGAGGAATTAAAGCTTATTTTTGTATAATTACAAGATTTATAAGAACCAGTTTTTAACAAATAAATAAATTATATATCTTAATTGATTTCATTCAACAAAAGGATCCTGACGCACCAAATTAAAGCTCCAAAATTCACTACTGTTCTATATGAAAGGACTTCAAAACACACAAGTCTTTCTCCTTTATCCCTTCTTTTCATCACTTCAATCTTTCTTTATTGTCCCTCATTTCAATATTATGTCTTCCTTAGTTTCCCTGGTCCCTGTTTTTGTCAAACCCATAATAAAATTTGTATTTAAATATAGCAAACCAAGGGTCTAGTTGCAAGAAATTCATATAGCTCACACTATAAAATGCTGAAGTGAGAAAGGAGACCAAGGTAGAGGTTTTGGAGAGCAAAATGAGGAATAAATGTAAAGGAAACCCTCACTCTTGTGCCATCTTGCTTCTTCTCTGTTTATTTCTCAGCGGAATGCGGTCGGGAGATTCCGTTCCTATCAGGAATGCAATGAAGAAATGGACTAAATGCCCGGTATGAAAACACTTTGGGGTTAATTAGCAAACTCATGAACCATAATTAATTTCGTTTTTATTTTGTCCTGTCAACTCTCTATGTATTATAGTGAAGAACTTGGTAGGCATTTCGCCTTCTGGCTTTTACAAAAGAACTAATTAATTGCTCTTCAACTTTCCCACAATAGCGCGCCCATACTATATATCGGCCTCCATATTCTAATCCTGTGAGACCGGGAAGCCCGTTGGTACCACGCTGCAGTGAGTCCTGCCCATGCACATGATGTGTTACAGTTGAGCAGTGCAGCCATGCTTGTAAGCTTATCATTACCTTCTATATATTTCCTGCTACTAGTTATGTGCTTCTTAATTGATATGTACACCATATCTTTTCTGAACTTTTTTCTATTTTTGATATAGGGTGAAGTCTATATATCTACAGATTCTGCTATATATAGTTGTAGCAAGTGATGAAGACTATATATCTACAGATTATGCTTTATTGTATCTGTTACTGTCACACTGTGTAGCTCTTATAAATAAAGTAATAAGATGATACTTTCACTATTATTGTAGTAATTTGGATTTTTTTTTTTAATTTGCAAATCGGAATTTGCAGCACTAATGGAGCTTCCACCTACAATTCTAATATATAAGCTCATAGTATTGTCTATGGAATACATGGAAAGAAAGAATTAAACAATAAATAAAATTGTGTATTCAACATCGATCAGTGAACTGTTGATTAAAATTTGATGTCATGATTTTTGAGAGTCATGCATTATAATACTTTATTCATTTGTGTTATTGAGTCATTGTAAGGTCTTGAATGCTGGAATTTGAATAAAAACATTCACTACTATAGACACCATCACTTGCTACCAGTGACTGTTGTGTCCATCAGTAAAAGTTATTACATGCATGAACAACTGTCATTGATGAGTAGAGTATGCATACGCTGCAGTTCGATTTTCTCCGAGCCGAACCAAATTAAAACGGGCATCACGTAGATGCACGTAATTCCTTTAATATTTGTGCCAGAGTAAAAACGAACCGTTTGGATCTCACTCTACAACTCTACAAGATGTGGTACCTCCATTCAACATGGCTTCATATATAGTTCATACGCATCAGGGATAACCACAATTTTAAAACATATATATTTAAGTATCTCAAAGTTGAGTTCGGATCTTCTTACCTAATTTAAATTTTTTTAAAATTGTATTAATTGAAGAATTCAGATTAATTTAATAATTCACGTAACCTATTAATAGAGAACGAACAATTTTAAAATTCGTGTGAACTTAAAACGAAACAGTAGTCTGAATTCTTTTTGGACAAATTTAAATTTTAAATTAATTACCTTGGGTCTGAATTCTCAAAAGTCAATAAGGACTTGGACTTGGGTTTAAAATTTCATATTTTTAAATGTTTAAAATTTTATTTCTCGAAGTTGAATATTTTTTATGTTTTCTGTGCATGTTGGCCAATCCGCACACCATATTCCTACATAATTAAATTAAGAGCAAAAAGTTGATTGTTTTTTATATTTTGTATGTACCACCATGACTTAGTTAATTAAAAATTAAAATTTGCTTAAAATCGGATTGCTCGGAGAATTCAAATTAATTTTAAAATTTGCATAGTATTAATAGAAAACGAACAACTTTAAAATTTGTATGAATTTTAAACTAAGTAAACCGAACTTTTTATGAACAAATTCAAATATATATAAAATCATCTTAGATGATCACTTCTCACAAGTTAGGACTTCAATTGGGTTTTGTGAATGCTCCAGGCAATGGTTTAAATTTATTTATTGATGGGTTTGTTTCTCTGAAAGAAAAATAAGAAGATGAAAATTCAAGTTTGAAGAGTTCTTGTCTAGTGTATAATAATATCTTCTTCAAATTAACGCTTGTAGGTGCGAATGCATGCAATCAATTAAGCTCGGAAGGTAGAAGTAATAATTTTCTATCGGTTAAAGGTTAATCTAATAAATGCATATCAGAAATGAAAAAAAGTTAAATGTACTAATTAAAACAGAATTGCAACTTATTATTATTTTTTTCTTAGTAAAGATGGAGATGAAGTTACCTAACTATGTAGAGGAGGGTTCAAATGCCTCCATTTTTCATGCCTCCACTATGCCTCAATTTTTAAAAACTTTAATAACTCAAAATTTAAAACTTAAAAGTTAAAATAAAACCGTTGGATATGATCTACATCATTTTATTTATGTGCTCAAAAAAAAATTATCACATTTCGATTTTATTTTTATGTGAATCAATAAGTTGAAAATAAACGTCTAGAAATTATCCACATTAGTATGTTTTTACAAGCTCTTGATGACAATCAAAACAAAATTGAAATGTCATAATTTTTTACACGTGTATAGATAAAATGATGTAGATCATATCCAACGGTTTTATTTTGATTTTTAGTTTTAAATTTTGAGTTATTAAAGTTTTTAAAAATAGAGGCATGATGGAGGCATGAAAAATGGAGGCATTTGAACCCTCCTCAACTATGTAATATCCACAAATGATATCTCATCTGAAATTCGAACTTGGGTCTTTCACACTGTTGGCATTGATTTTGCTACTATATGTATAATAACGACTAATGCTCAACTTATGGTATTCAAATCCCTAAAAAGAAGCTAATTAGCACCAACTCCAAAAGAACATAATTCTTGTAAAAACTTATTTTTGTTAGATAAAGAGAGTATAAAAAGTCACTCAAGTCGGATTTACTCATAAATATGAACAGAGACTGAGAAGTCTCCAATTGCTGCTACTACTGATGGCATGAATAATAGCGACAACAAATCCTCTTCATCATGTCTATTTCAATGTTCAAGTGCCATACTATTTCAATGTTCATTTTAGCGACAATACAATTCAATTTTGTCAAGGTCGTTATTAGAATGTAAACTTAGTCAAAGTATTTAATGGAACAAAATCAGCTATTCAGCTACAACTGAAAATAGCTTCACTAGCTATGTACACATACAAAAGTCTTTTTTTCCTTTTGACCTCTCTTTTCATAACCACAAGTCTTTCTCCTTTGTCATTTCATCATTGCAATCTTTCTTTGTTGTCCCTCATTTAAATATTATTTCTTCTTTAGCTCTTTGGTCCCTGCATTTTTGCTCGTATAAATTAGTTGTACTGTGTTTCTTATATTTGTAGACCGAAGATTAGAATGAAGTGTAAATGATATACAAGTGTGAAAAAAAGGAAAAAAAAAAATAGAATTTGTACATATTAAATTATGTGACCTCTTTATACAGAGAAAGGTAAAATGATGAACAAATATACTATTTTCCATTTTCACTACTAGAAATATTCAAGATATAAAAAGAACCAGCATTTACTCTTGCCACAAATGCAATATTCTCTGTGTGGAACTTCTCATGTTTGAAATTCGAATGAAAATTTTCTTATGATATGAATAATAGGGCACTAAAAATGTGAAAATTATTATTCAAGGGATATTTTGTCCAAAAAAAAATTAAATAAAAATGTGCATGTTTATTAAGAAAAATAACAGATAATCAGGGTTGGCAAAAGATTATACGTAGTACTTTTGCGAACACCATAAATCATAGGTATTGTTTATATATATATATAAGCAAATAGAGGGTCTAGATGCAAAAAAAAATTCACATAGGTCACAGTATGTATAAATGCTGAAGAACTGAGACAGGAACCTCAGAAAGAGATTTCAAAGAGCAAGATATATGATCAGTGTAAATGTAATTTTGTTGTATGTGTTTTTTTTAAATTCATAGTTTTTTAAAATTTAGTTTAGTGTTTTTGGTATATTGATAAATGTAGTGTTTAATTTAGATCTTGGATTTGATTGGTATTATTTAAAAAAAAGAAATGTATGAATTATACACAAATTTTCAATTAAAACTATGTACGATTGGTGTTTTCATACACGATTTTAACTTAAAAAAACATGTATGACTTTAGAAAGCAGTGTATGAATGTTTTTGCGAAAAAAATTGGTGCTATTTTTGAAAAAAAAACAATTTACTAGCACTTTCATAGACAATGCTCGCGGACACAGTTGCAAAACCGTGTGCAAAACTCATTTTTAACCGTGTACACTCAACATTTCTGTAGTAGTGAAGGATCTCAAAACCACAAGTCATTCTCCTCTCTCCTTTCTTTTCATCACATCAATCTTTCTTAATTGTCCCTCATTTCAATATTATGTCTTCCTTAGTTTCTCTGGTCCTTGTTTTTGTCAAACCCATACTAATATGTGTATTTAAATATAAGCAAACGAAGGGTCTAGTTGCAAGAAATTCATATAGCTCACAGTATAAAATGCTAAGTGAGAAAGGAGACCAAGGTAGAGGTTTTGGAGAGCAAAATGAGGAGTAAATGTAAAGGCAACCGTCACTCTTGTGCAATCTTGCTTCTTCTCTGTTTATTTATCAGCTGAATGCGCCCGGCAGATTCCGTTCCTATCGTGAATGCAATCAAGAAAGGGACTCAAAACTCAAGATGTAATCACGCTGTAAGAAAACACTTTCAGCATAATTAGCAAACTAATGAACCATAAGTATATTTCGTTTTTATTTTGTCATGTCAACTATAAATGAAGAACTTGGTAGGCATTTCGCCTGCCGAACTTTGCAAAAGAACTAATTAGTTACTCTTCAACTCTCCTACAATAGAGGGCCTCTACTGAATATCGGCCACCATATTCTAATCCTGTGAGACGGGGAAGCCCGTTAGTACCACCATGCAGTGAGTCCTGCCCTTGCACATGAGGTGTTGCAGTTGCAGCCATGCTTATAAGGTTATCATTACCTTCAATATATTTTATGCTACTTAGTTATGTGCTTCTTAATTGATACGTACACCGTTTTTATCTAAACTTTTTTTTTTTTAAGATAGAATGAAGATTTCATCTTTGCAGAGACAACATGGAGACTGTTAACGAGATAAAATTTACTTATTATTTATAGATCAAGCTATATTTAGTTGCAAGTGAAGAATAAATATATATATATTATATATATATATATATATATATATATATATATATATATATATATATATATATATATATATATTGAGAGTGGCTAAGGTCAAAGTGCGTGGTATGACCAAGGCCTTGGTGCTACCAATTAGTTTTTGCAATTTTAAAGTTCAAATGGTCGATTCAAACCATTAGATGTTCAATCTATATTAAAATCTGCTTGGAGACCAAATTCTACATTTTTTGGAATTTTTTTACTATTTTTTAAGCCACTTTGAAAATGGCAGATCCGGGTGAACAGTAAAAGCAGTGCAACCAAATTCAGGATCATGTGATCAGCAATTTTCAAAGTGGCTTAAAAAATAGTAAAAAAATTTCAAAAAATGTAAAATTTGGTCTCCAAGCAGATTTTAATATAGAGATCACATCTAACGGTTTAAATCGACTGTTTAGACTTTAAAAATCCAAAAACGACTTGGTAGCACCAAAGGCCTTGGTCATACCACTTTGATCTTAGCCTCTCTCTCTCTCTCTCTCTCTCTCTCTCTCTCTATATATATATATATATATATATATATATATATATCTATAGATTATGCTTTCTTCACACATCATAGTTTGCATTAATTAATAAATGAAGTGATTATAAGATGATAAAATTCACTATCATTGTATCATTAATTGTTGTAATTTGGATATTTTAATTATTTGCCAATCTGGACTTTCAGCACTAATGGAGCTTCTACAGTTCTTATATATAGTTAAGTTCATGCGTTATAATATTTCATCCATTTGTTCTATTGAGCTAATGTTGCAAGGTCTTGAATGGTGGAATTTGATTGAAAACATTTTATCATCACAAAATAATAAAGGAATGAATTGGCCTTCAAATGTTATCTCTCATTAAAATACTTTTAACAACTTCGCCTAATTGCTAGGGCAAACCTGGGAAAGAGCAATGTAAATAGGAGCTGTTATCTCAAGCCAGTTATTGCCCTTGTAATGGTGTTACCATGTTATTTAGTTTACAGACTTCAAAGGAATCCGATCTAATGGTGTTTGTAGCAGTGCCAGGAATACATATTAAGTCTATGTTTATGCTAAGATCTAAAATTTAACCCGTAAGAAGTGCTAACTCTTAAAAAAAAAAAAATTTTAAATGTGCTAACTAAAAAAATTTCAGCGTTCATTAGGAAATTGTGCCCATAACGAATCCTGAGTAGGGATGGTAGAAAGCCCATCAGCCCGTCTCAGCCCATTATCCGGTTGACCCTACGCTGTAACGGGTAAAGTAAGGCCGAGCCGGGCCTAGAGACTGATCAGGCCAGGCCTGAGCTCACGTGAAAGCCCACAGGCTGCTGGTTGGGCCTATGTTTCAAAAGAATGCTAAATTGGTAACTGCTCCAGGCATCGGAGATACTAAAGAAATCAAGAGTTAAGGGCTGGTTTTTGTATGCATGCAATATGGGCTGGAATCAACGCCTGAGTTTCATTCTGTTAAAATTTTATTCATGGGCCGGATTTTCTTTTGTTCATTCTCTACTAGAGAATGTGCTCCAGAACAGAATTATGTTACGGCCTATGGGCAATTTACCAAAAAAAAAAATAAAAATTATGTTACAGCCTGTGGCCTGTGGTGAGCACTGAATTTTTCGAATGTTGACTCGTCCAAATATGAACTTTCATTTCTAAAAAAGAGAAAAAAAAATTCAAGTTTGAAGAGCATTAGTTGTCTAGCTAGGTTACAATAATTCCTTCTTCAAACTCTTGTAAGTTGCAATCAATTAATAGATATTGTTATTTATCGGGGTTCTAAATAGCAAGCTATAGCTGCGCAATAGCTATGCTATTGTTTTTTCAGACCTTAAAAGCTATAACGCTATCAGTTGCTTTTCTTTTATTAAAGTTATAAATAGCTAGTTATTCCTGCGCAATAGCTGCACTATAGCTTTGTTGGACCTTAAAAGCGATGACGCGATAATAGTTGTTAAAACCTTATTATTTATATTTAACAAAGTGAGATCCTAAAACCTCACTACTTTCCAGAAAAGGACAAAAAAACAGTTGAGATCCTATTAATAAGATTCCATCTGTCATACTTAAAAAAGAAAATCAAATTTGATCTACCTGATATACAATGAAAGAATGAGTTTTATGCCAATATGACTTACAAGAAGTTTGTAATCAGTCCTTAAAAATTCAATCGATCTGAACCATAGGAACAAAATTTATAAAGGCATGAATAATTTATAGCACAAATACTGAGTTATTGGCATCAACTACAATATACAAATATTAATGAACTTAGTCAAAATTTATAATGGAACAAAAGTTAGGTCAAATCGTTGTTAGAATTTACAAGGACTAAAATTAGTCAAAGTCTTTACTGAAAAGAAATACAGCTACAACCAAAAATTGCTTCACTATCTGGTACCCACAAGTCTTTCCCCTTAATTTTGACCTCTCTTTTCATGACCACAAGTCTTTCTCCTTTGTCCTTTCATCATTGCAATCTTTCTTTCTGGTCTTTCATTTTTTTATTATTTCCTCCTTGGCTCTTAATTTGGTCCCTGTTTTTCTCTCCTACAGAAATGGTAGTGTTTTTATTGCTTTTAGAACATCTAACGTAACCCTTAATGGACATCGTGCAAATGATAAGTGTGAACTAAAATTAAAATATAGAGTCTACTCTCTTAGTGTTTACAAATGATGTCACCTTTTTTTATATAGAGAAATGTAAAATGAATTTATATATATATTATTTTCCTTAGACCTATTTTCAATTGCAACTAAATGTTTATGATGATTGTGTCCAATGATTATTCGAGGGACAATTCTCTCCAGAAGTCTTTCAAAAAAAAAAAAAAAAAGACAATTCTCTCCACAAAAAAGGGTACACACTGGAAAGAAAAAAAAACAGATAAACGGGTTTCGCAAAAAATCGTACAACAATATATTTAAATATAAATCATTTAAAGAGGGTCTAGTTGCAAAAAAAAATATATACAGCTCACAGTATAAAATACGGTAGAAGTGATGAAGGAGACCATGATAGAGGTTTTGCAGAGCAAAATGAGGAGTAAATGTAAAAGCAACCCTCTCTGTTGTGCCATCTTGCTTCTTCTCTGTTTATTTCTTAGCAGCATGGGGGTACATTCCGATGTACCTGTGAATCGACGCAATCCATCTAATAAAAACCCGGTAATGCTTCCGAACCAAAGCTCAAAGTCCTTGGTTATTAAATTTTTTTTCATTCTTGGTTGGAAAACACATGGACTCAATTAGTAAACTCATGAATCAAAATTAGTTAGTAATTAGGTTTGGCAGTATGATTTTCTTCTTTTATGTTATCATGGTGAATGGATCGATGTAATGTCTTCACTGGATTTACATAGTTTCATTACTTCTATGACATGCCATTATTTTTTATTGTCTTGTAATTGTGTACTTCAAAAGAACTAACTGCTCTCAATTTTTGCACAAAAGGTCACCCCACATAAGCCTCCATATTCTCCAATTGTCGGACGGGGAAGTGCGTATACACGACGCTGCACTGAGAGATACCATTGTGTCGGCCAGTACGTAAAGAGATAATAAATATTACTTGATTATTTATTGATCAAGCTATATTTTGTTGCATTTGAAGACTATATATATCTACAGATTCTGCTCTCTTGTATCCGTTACACATACTGTGGCTTGTATTAATAAATAAAGTAATAAGATGATACTTTTACTATTGCTGTAATAAGTTGGACAAATTTTTTCTTTCCAATCTGAATTTGCTGCACTGATTAATGGAGCTTTTAATTTTTTTTATAATTAACTAAACGAAATTGAATCATTAAAACTCAGCCATTTGTACCTTGCATGTCTCTTATATTTAAGCTCATAGTATTGTCTATGGAGTACAGAAAAAGAAAAATTAATCAAGAAATGTAATCTCGTTTTCACTATCACCGAACTGTCGTGTGAAATATATTTGAAGTCATGCATTATGTATAATACTTCATCCATTTGTGCTATTGAGTTATTGCAAGGTCTTGAATTTTGACATTTGAATGAAAACATGTTATCATTACACATATAATATATAAAATAATGGAATGAATTAATTGACCTTCAAATGTTATCTCATTAAAAATTTGACATTTCTTCATTTGTTCCAAAAATAAGTCATTATATATTATGCATGACTATTTGAGTCTCCATTTGTTCCAAAAATAAGTCATTATCCATTTGAGTCTAGTAGGTGGGACTATATATAAATAAGAGCAAAATGTATATCTGCAGAATCTGTTTTCCTGTATCTAGTCACAAAGTGTTGTTTGTAAAGTGTTGTTTGTCTTAATAAATAAAGTAATAAGATGAAACTTTGACTATATATATATTATTGTAGTAATTTGGATAAGTTTTTTATTTGCAATTGGGACTTGCAGCTAGCACTGATGGAACATCTACAATTCTAAATAATTAACTAAACGAAATTCAACCATTAAAACTCAGCTGTTGCACCTTTGAATTGCTTCCTATATATATATAAGCTCATATATATAGTACTATCTATGGAGTACAGAGAAAGAAAGATTAATCAACAAATGTAATTGCATTTTCATTATTATCACCGAACTGTTGTTTGAAATTTGAGGTCATGATTTTTGAGAGTCATGCATTATAATACTTCATTATTTGTGTTATTGAATCATTGCAAGGTATTGAATATATGTAGGAAGAGGAGGGATCCACTTAGAACATTTGTAAGTTATAACATCTTACAACAATTCGGTTTTGTGATTTTCAATGTCCAAATAGTCGATCCAAACCGTTCAACATGATCTCTATATTTGTTTGTGCTTGTAGATAAAATTTTACATTTTTTTGAATTTTTTTTAATATTTATTAAGTATTTTACAAAACTTTTATTTTTAGACAAATTTAGACCACTGAAAAACAACAGTTGTAAAATACTTAATAAATAGTAAAAAATTCAAAAAACTCTAAAATTTGATCTCCAAGCACATTTTAACATAGAGATCATGCTGAATGGTTTGATCGACTGTTTGGACTTTGAAAATCACAAAACCGAATTGTTGTAAGTGGATCCCTCCTCATGTAGGAATTTGGTTGAAAATATTTTATCATCACAAAATAATGGACTGAATCGGCCTTCGAATGTAATCTCATTAAAATTCTGACATTTTTATTTTTTAAAAACAAAATTAACAACTTCACCATGAATGTTGCCCCAGCTAACCTGGAAAAGGGCAATGTGACTAGACAGTAATTAATTAAGTTTACAGACATCAAAGGAATCCGATCTGAAATTGTGTATCAGGGATATGTAATGCTCTCTAATTAAGGCATTAATTGTATCGAACACCTCATGAAGTGCAAATAGCTTTGGCCGGTCCTCATATCATAGGCACACCGCTCCATGACTGTGAAGGGGGCCCACTGTCATTGTTTTCAGTCAGAGCTGGAATAGTGTTGACCCTCTTCAAATGCCTGTAAGCATTGCAATCAATTTATGACGAGTGACTAGCAATTCACCCTTCAACGGTCCTTTTTCAATAATTTTAAATTTATTACCTGCTGTTGAAAATAAGGAAGATTAGGATCCAATAACCTCAGACCCGTTAGAGATTTACATCATCGGTTATTTTTAGAAATAAAGAGAGCAACAAATTTTAATTTCCATATTTCTATTTCTAGCATATTACCGTTACATAGGCAACCGTTACTCTAGAAATAGGCAACTTTATTTTTCTGATAAATAGTGACACTGTAACAGATCCGAATAATTCAATATACAACATTTTTCCAAGTTTCTCTTCTCTTTCTCTGAACTCAGAAATTCATCATGGTATCAGAGCAAAATTAGAATCCGAATCAAAAAAACCAAGTGCCTGAAAGGCCACCCAAGTGCTGTCACAACAGCCACCCAAAATCTCAAAAAGACCACTGTATCAGCCAAACCCAAAAATCTCAACAGCCAACAAAATTCAGAATTCAACCAAAAAATTCAGAATTCATCATGTCTCAACAAAACGAAAAACTTACAGGGGTACTGCTCAATGGCAAGAACTATCTGTCATGGGCCAGATCCATCACATTCGGTCTAAGTGGAAGATCAAAGCTCGGCTATATCACTGGAGATAAGAAGAAACCACAACAAGCTGCGGCAGACAAGGCCACAGATGCTGAAACCAAAGCCATAACAGAATGGCAAGCAAACGACCACTTAATTATGAGTTGGCTACTGGCTTCCATGGAACAGCCAGTTGCCGACCTTTTCTACTGCACAAATTCAGCCAAAGAATTGTGGGACAAAGCCGAAAAACTATATGGGCATAAGAACAACTTTGCTCATATCTTTCAACTTCAACAAGATCTCCATCAAATAAAACAACAAAATCAACCAATCACAGAGGTTCTGAGCCAACTCCAAAAAATGAAGGATGAACTCAGAATTTACCGACCACCCACACTTGACCTTTCAGAAATTCAGAAAAGAGAAGAACAAGACGAAACTTTTCAACTCTTGGCATGTCTAGACCAAAGTTATGAGGCCGTGAGAGCACAGATCTTACTCTCGGCACCGCTGCCTTCCTATGACGAGGTGGCGGCCATGATTCAAAGAGAAGAGTCACGCCGGAGTGTTATGGCGGGTCCACAAGCCAACGGCGAGGGACACGACAACCATGCACTCGCGGTCCGAGCCCCATTTCAAAACCGATTCCAAAATTTCCAAAATCCCCAAAACCGGTTCCAAAACCCTAACCCGAAATCAGAGGGGGAGAGGTGTACCCACTGCAAGAAAACCGGCCACACTCACGAGAGGTGTTGGTTCAAACACCCTCATCTCAGACCGAAGAAGAAAGGCGGGGAAGAAAATAGGGTTGGCGGAAGAGTTTGGGAAGAAAACAGAAACGGCGCTGGATCAAAGAGAGAAGAGGAGAAGGGGTTTAATACACAGCAACCCTTCTCTCCAGTTCGGGCAAGAATGGACGCCTCCATTGTCGCTGGTTCAAGTGGTGCCTTCGGCTCTCCAGTCCGGGCGAAAATTGACACCTCCAGTGGCGCTGGCTCAAGTAGTGGGTTCGGCCAGGATCAAATGCAACACATGTTTCAACAGTTTTCTGTGTGGTATTCCAAAAACAACATGGATGGTATGGCCTTAAACTCCTTTAAACCAAATTTATTTAATCAAATAATTTTAGATAGTGGTGCAACTAATCATATGTTTGGAAATAAAATATTTCTAACAAATTTAAGAATTAATAATAATGGTCAACAAGTTCAAATAGCAAATGGTACGAAAGTCCAAATTAATGGTAGTGGTACACTTAACCTATTTTCAAAAGAAATTAAGGATATTTTATACTTAAAAGCTTTTTCAACAAATTTAATATCAATTAAAAGGTTAACAAATGAACTAAATTGTAATGCAATTTTTTCCCGTACGAATGTCCAATTTCAGGACCGGAAAACGGGAAAGACGATTGGTGAAGGATTTTTAGAAAATGGGCTTTATGTTCTAAAAAATCAAGAATTAATTTTTAGTGCAACAAAGGAGTCATTAGATCAAGAACTTTGGCACAAGAGACTTGGGCACCCTTCCGACCAAACTTTGAACAAGATTTTTAATTTTTCTTCAAAAAATTGGATTAATTGTGATGTTTGTAAGCTTGCTAAGCAAACAAGACTTCATTTTTCTTTATCAATTAGTAAAAGCGAAGCACCTTTTGAATTAATTCATTCCGATGTATGGGGCCCGGCCCCAATTATTTCTTACAATGGTTTTAAATATTTTGTGTTATTTATTGATGATTTTTCACGAACCACATGGCTTTATTTACTAAAATCAAAGGATGAAGTGTATTATTGTTTTCTAGAATTTATAAATCGTGTTGAAAATCAATTTAATGCCAAAATCAAAATATTTAGATCCGATAATGGTACGGAATTTGTCAATAACAATTTTGCGAATTTATTTACAAAAAAGGGAATAATTCACCAAACAACTTGTATAAATACTCCCGAACAAAATGGTGTATCGGAAAGAAAAAATAGACATTTATTAGAAGTAACAAGAACACTTTTATTTCAATCAAATGTTTCAAAAAAATTTGGTCGGATGCCATTCTTAGTACCTAGCACTAAATTAGAAAATAAATGCCCACTAGAAATCATTTGCCAACGAAAGCCTAATATTGATCATTTAAAAGTATTTGGTTGCACTTGTTTTACACATATAAAAAGAAATGATAAACTTGATCACACATCCACCAAAACAATATTTTTAGGGTATTCCTCTACAAAAAAAGGATACAAATGTTATGACCCTATAAATAAAAAATTACATATTTCTAGAAATGTTATTTTTTGTGAAAAAGAACCATACTTTAAAAATAAAGATGAGAGTCTTAACCTTCATGATAATAGTAGAAGCATTATGAGTTTACCCAAAATGAATGTTCAAGAAAATGTATCAAATGATAACTATCAAGATGAGCCAAGCAATCAAATAGAAGAAATAAGAGTAAATGAGGATAATCATGAAAGTGAAGAAGAGGAAGAACAAATTTTTTAAAAGATCATCACGAATAAGCCAACCATCTACAAAGCTTAGAGACTACATAACATACTCGGTATTGTATCCTATTCAAAATTTTATTTCTTATAAAAATGTCTCTTCAAGTCATAAGGCATTTATTACATCTCTCCAAAAGGAATTAGAGCCAACCAATTATCATGAGGCCATAAATGCTCCAAATTGGTGTAAAGCCATGAAAGAAGAGTTAAAAGCTCTAGAAAAAAATGAAACTTGGGTAATTGTTCCATTACCAAAAAATAAGAAACCGGTTGGATGCAAATGGGTATATAAAATTAAATACAATTGTGATGGTACCATCGAACGGTACAAGGCAAGACTAGTTGCCAAAGGTTATACCCAAACATACGGTATCGATTACCATGAGACATTTGCTCCGGTAGCAAAAATGAATACCGTTAGAATCTTATTTTCTATCGCGGTAAACAATGGTTGGAATCTTTATCAAATGGATGTAAAAAATGCTTTTCTTCAAGGAACACTTGAAGAAGAGGTGTATATGACACTACCACCCGGCCATAAATTGGAAAAAGATTCTAATTTAGCTTGTAGGTTAAACAAATCGATTTATGGATTAAAGCAATCTCCACGGGCATGGTATGGCAAACTTAGCTCCTATTTAATTTCTTGTAATTTCAAAATTAGCAATGCCGACCATTCATTATTTACCAAAGGTAACGGTAGAGATATCACTATTGTATTAGTCTATGTGGATGACATAATAATTACCGGAAACAATTTAGAAGAGATAAAGAAAATCAAATTTCAATTAAAAGAAAAATTTGAAATTAAGGATCTTGGATATTTAAAATATTTTTTAGGAATTGAAGTAGCACATTCAAAAAAGGGACTTTTCTTATCTCAAAGAAAATATATTTTAGATTTATTAAAAGAAACCGGCAAGTTAGCATGTAAACCGGCTTCCACCCCTATAGATACAAAATATAAATTAAATAGTGAAGATGGTGAACTATTGGATGACATAAGTCAATTTCAAAGAATTGTAGGAAAATTAATTTATCTTACGGTGACACGTCCGGATATTGCATTTTCCGTAAGCCAAATAAGCAAATTTATGCATTCTCCAAAAATCCCACACTTAGAGGCTATTAATAGAATATTAAGATATTTAAAGAAAACCCCCGGAAAAGGAATTTGGATGAAAAATAATAATTCTAATACTCTATGTGGCTATTCCGATGCAGATTGGGCCGGGAGCTTCGATAGAAAATCAACAACCGGTTTTTGCACATTTGTAGGCGGAAATCTAGTCACATGGAAAAGCAAGAAGCAAAGTGTTGTGGCACGATCAAGTGCCGAAGCGGAATATCGTGCCATGGCATCAACCTCAAGTGAATTAACATGGATAAAACAACTCCTTGAAGATATGGAAATTAAAATTCGAGATCCAATTAAAATGTTTTGTGATAATCAAGCGGCTCGACATATAGCATCTAATCCCGTGTTCCATGAGCGAACCAAGCACATTGAAGTGGATTGTCATTTTATTCGAGAAAAAATTCAATCCAAGGAAATCGAGACACCATACGTAAAAAGCGAAGACCAATTGGCGGATATTTTTACAAAGGGCTTAGAACCAAAATCATTTGAAGAAAATATAACCAAGTTAGGGTTAATTAACATTTACACGCCTAACTTGAGGAGGAGTGTTGAAAATAAGGAAGATTAGGATCCAATAACCTCAGACCCGTTAGGGATTTACATCATCGGTTATTTTTAGAAATAAAGAGAGCAACAAATTTTAATTTCCATATTTCTATTTCTAGCATATTACCGTTACATAGGCAACCGTTACTCTAGAAATAGGCAACTTTATTTTTCTGATAAATAGTGACACTGTAACAGATCCGAATTTTTCAATATACAACATTTTTCCAAGTTTCTCTTCTCTTTCTCTGAACTCAGAAATTCATCACCTGCTATACAATATGAGGAGGGATCAAGTTACAACAATTTTGTGTTACAACAACGATTTTCTACATTTTGAAATTCCAAATAGTCGATCCAAACCGTTCAACATCATCTCCACAATAAAATATGCTTCCAGATCAAATTTCACATTTTTTTTGAATTTTTTTACTATTTATTAAGTATTTTACAAAAACTAGTCAAATTAGACCATTGAATTTTGTACCCATCTTAATAAATAGTAAAAAAATTCAAAAAATGTAAAATTTGATCTGAAAGCACATTTTATTGTGGAGATCATGTTGAACGTTTTAGATGAACGATTCGAAATTTCAAAATGTAAAAAATTATTATCTTTGTTGTAACTCAAAATTATTGTAACTTAGATCCCTTCTCGTGTAATATATATAATCTCCCGAGACTACTCCACCAACATATCTTTTGATTTCTTTCAGATTTTCTCCGATTTTCCTTACTAGGATCTTTGGTAGCCTGAACTGTGTACCTAACTGTGTCATGGTCGAGTAACACGATTTTCTCGCTACATAAAATAGTTAGGTTACTGTCGCATATGATCAAAGAAAGGAGAGAGTAGGATACGAAGTAGCGTCAATATAATTTAAAGCATGCGGAGCCCACACACTCTTTTGTGCGTCGGTAAACGCATCACGCAGAAGAGAAAGATCGAATATCCGGAAATATCGTTTGTGGCGGAGAACGTATAGTTACATTTGCCACACATAGCACAGTTTTCATAATACCAATTTTTAAATTGCGAAAAAGTGCTAAACTTAGAAATATATAAATTACTGAATTTTATAATGGATATGTATTTACCGAAATTTTTAAAGTTACCATTCTCTGGAAAAAAAAATAAACCAAAAAATTTCGAAATATGAGTATTTCTATATCTACCACGGTCGCAGAACACCGGTGCGACCTCAAGTACTTGGGACCGCACATGCATTTTGCGGCCGCAGCCAGGAGTCCGCACCGATGTTCTGCGGCCCCATTTTTTTATTTTATTTTGTTTAATAACAAATGGGATTTTGCGTTGGCATTTGTGCCCCATCTTAGATAGGAGTGTTCATTGGGTCCGGTTTAGTCGGTTTTGAACCGAAGCAAATTAGTTTGGATCAAACAGTTCAGTTTTTTCGGTTTAATGGTTTGATTTTGTTTGCTTTTTAAGACCGAATTATAATTTCGGTTCGGTTCGGTTTGGATATTTTCAAAACCGAAATAACCGAACCGACCGAACTTTTATATATAATGTATTTGGTCCGGACCGCCCTGGTTTATTTCTTAAGCGATCAATTGCTTTAAATACTTCGGTTGATTTCTTAATATCCCGGTTTGTTTCTTAATACACCAGTTTATTTCTTAATATACTTCGATTAATTTATTAATATATTTTGGTTTGAACCGAACAAACCGAACAAACCGAAATAAAACTTTGGTTCGGTTTGGTTCAGTTGCAATGCTAAATCGGTTCTGTTCGGTTCTATTTTAGAAACTGAATTATAACTTTGGTTTGCCTAGTTCGGTTTGGTTGAAACCGAACTGAACCGATCAACACCCCTAATCTCAGATATCTCAAAGTTTGACTATGCCCCATTTCTCAAACCAATTGGAATTCGCTCGACCCATAGATATCTCAAAGTTTGATTAAACCAAAAAAAAGGAAATATCTGGGGCTGCAGAACACCGGTGCGGACCCTCTGGCTGGACTGCACAATGCCTGTGTGGTACTCAGATTTCGTGATTTTTTGGTTTATTTTTTTTTTCAGATTATGCTATTTAAAAAAAAATTTCGGATGTATTTATTTAATTTAAACGTATATATCTCTTTATGTGTCTATTATTTTTAAAACGTTTATATTTTTTTATTGTTTTTTTTTGCAGAATGCCGTTTCGCTTTTACCAACAAAATGAGTACAATATTGAATAAGTTTTTTTAACCATTTAAATGGTCATGCTTTTTTTTATATTACCCTCCAAATATATATAATTGCATTGGTTTTAATATAGAAATGATATATGTTGTTTGTATTTTAATTAATAGTGAGTTATATAATATTAAAAAAAGTATATAATTGATGCTAATCATACTTTAAGGATTTTGATCACTCCAAACAAATAATGGTGATCATATAAAATAATAAAAAATATTCTGCTTTCTTGATTGGGAAATGTGTTCCTCCTTATTGGCCCAAAAATCAAAATATTCATGTGGCTTACTATTCATAATAAAATATTGACCAAAGTGAACTTGAGGAAAAAGGGTTGGAAATGAGATATTACATGTGTTTTTTGTTCTAGGAATGAATCTGTCACTCATCTTTTCCTGAAATGCCCTTTAATTACTCAAGTATGGTGCTGGCTTGGCAAATCTCAATTACCATATACACAATGGACTAACATGAAATCAGTAGCACATTTGCTCAATTTCTACCCAAAGTAGAAAAAACAACTTTCTTATTGGTACTGAGTGCTACTTGTTGGTCAATCTGGAAACACAGAAATGAAGTCTGTTTTCAAACTGTCCAACCAAAAACTGCTAGGAATATTATATATCTGATTATATCTCTAATCTTGTATTGGACAGGTAGTAAGAGAATCAAACAAGGTGTGAGGAAGGAAGCTTTTAAGTGGATCCCAGATGAAGATGTTATGGAGGCAATTCCATTACGAGTGATCTGGCCAGGAGCAGAGGACAGTGAATCCTTCCAGCAGGAGGATTCTGAACTGGAGCATTAGATTTTTAGTTATCTTCAATTTACATATAATGATGAACTGTTTCTACTGTTTTGTGCAATTTTGAGACCCTTTGAGGGCTTTATGCTGTTGCAAAGGTGTTAAGTGTTACAACAGTAGCGCACTAGGGGGAATAGGTATTGGTAGCAGCTGACTAGGTATTGGGGGCATAGGTATTGGTAGTAGAAAAGAGAAGTCTCCTTCTATTTTAATGGCATATGCCGTTTTGTAATTAAACCTATGTTTCGTTATTCTTTTAATGAAACAGGGCTGTTTCAGCCTTTTTACCAAAAAAAAAATACACTAATTAAGTTTTCTTACAAAAATAAAGTAAATGTTAATGCACTAAATATCATTTAACATAACAAAGCTACAATAAACTAGTTTATCTTAATTAGATGAATAATATAAATCTCTTCTTAAAATTAGCCTTGATTTCTATTACTAATTTATTCAAAAACAACAATACAGTGATAACTGTAAGACCGCCCAACTCAACATTCCGGGACCAATAGGTACAGATCCGATAAATATTTGGTAGAACCCAAGAAAGCAAATGGGAGGAGAGCAGAGGAGGAGGTGGGATGTGGCCTGGGCGGCTGGCTTGTGGGCACTATGGAAGGAAAGAAACCGATGGACCTTCAGTCCTTCACCTTGCAGTGGAAACCAGAGCATATTCTCATTAATGCGGCGGCAATCGATGTTCATAACTGGGTACTTTTTAGTTAGGGCACTCAAAATTAGAGTACAAAGAGGAGGGCAGGGTCTAGACAAGGTTATGGCCTTCTTAGTGTTGTTAGCGGGCCTCTTTAATAAATAGAGAGTAATATCTATACTACGATCTGGCTACTGTTAAGTAGCCGACCTCTGTGTAAATATTGTCAAAAGGTAAGACATGCAATTAGGTACCCATGATCTTGTGGGATTGCTTTGGTTTAAATTGCTTCTTTAGTTGTAAATTAATCGGTCATCACTTCAGCAAGTACTGCTGATCTGAATGGCATGTTTTAGCTTTAAACACTTTTAACAGGAAAATGCTGGTAAAATTGCTGGGCAACTGTGGCTAGGAGATTATAGCTATTAATGTGCTGTATCCCCAAGCTGGACTTGGCTGGGGAAAGCTACTCTACAGGGGTACTAATTTACATGGCCTATGGTAGCTGTTATAGAAGTTCCCCTGCTTTATTAATTTATAGATTTGATTTATTTTGTTTAACGAAGCCATAACAAATTATTTGTCATGCAACAAGAAATTAGATATTATGTGGTTTAGCTTCACAAATTGTAATGTCTTCCTTTTTGTATTAGGGATGGAATGTAGAAGAACAATTCCTTGGAACTCTTTGAAGCACTTTTGGTCATAGGTAGGACATAGTTGCACGTATTGGAAAGGCAAACTCAAAAGTAATTCTCCTCTATTATCCAAGGAGGAAAATCCTCGTACATACAAGGTACTCATCATACTTTATTACTGCCAAATGGTACATCCTCCTGACAAACTTATTCCAACAGTACTATAATACAAGTTCAACTCTTCGAATAAGCACTAAATACTGCAACTTACATTGATTTGAATATATCCTTCAATTATTGTTTCAACCAAAAAAAAAAAAAAAGAAGAATTATTTATTTTTTTGTTCTTTTAATGCTCACTCAGGGACCAATTCGAAAACACTTGCCAAATAGAAGCAATCTCAGCAGCTACTTGTTGCATCTTAATCCGATGTTTTGGCAACTGTGTCGTGCACGTCAGAGCAACCTTAATTAACTGGATCATGCACCTTATTGTTCTCTGGTCTGGAAGATCTGATTCTACATTACTCATCTTCCGCAAGATTCCACTGTCCACAATCTCGATGATTCTTTCTGGAAATGCTTCATTAACAAACGATGGCAGGCTTAAACCTTCCTTGAAAGTCTCATCAGTAGGTCTTTTCCCTGTAAGCATCTCTAGCAGTAATACTCCAAAGCTATAAACATCTCCCGCAGTTGTGGCTTTGCAACCCATTCCATACTCTACAGTTTTTTCCCCATGATCCATAGGAAAAGAAATGTTATTAGCCATAGAAATAGGAACTGAAGCATTTATAGATGGAAAAGGAAAAAACTAAGTAGGTATTGCAGGGTTTATGTTGATCGATGTATACGAACAAGGAAATAAATTAATGAAATATAAATTGATCTTACCAGGTGCTATGTAGCCAATAGAACCTCTTAGCCCAGGCAAGCTTGAAGAATTCTTCATTTTTTCCATGGTACGAACCAAAAACTCAGCTATACCAAAATCACTCACATGAGCAGTCATAGCATTATCCAGTAGAATATTGCTTGGTTTCACATCACAGTGAACAATAGGAAGCCCGCACCCATCATGAAGATACTCTAGAGCAGAAGCCACATCAATTGCTATGCATATCCTCTGGGCCAGGGTTAGTTCCTTACCAGTAGATTTTGGATGCAACCACTCTTCTAGGCTTCCATTCGGCATGTATTCAAAAACGAGTGCTCTAAAGTCATTTCCAAAATGATTTATGGTGGAACAAGAGGTAATAACTCGGACGAGATTCCTATGCCGAAGGTTTCTCAGAGCATCACACTCAGTAGTGAAACTCTTCATTCCTCCACGAAGATCAAGGTTGAAAACTTTAATAGCAACTGGATTGATTTCAAACTCTATCGTTCCTTTGTACACTGAACCAAAACGACCACTTCCCACCAAGTTTCCTGGAGAGAATCCATTGGTTGCTTTTCGAAGGTCAGCATAAGAGACTTTTCTGAAGTTCTCCTTTGCCTGATCTGGAGAGGAATCTCCTCTGTGAGCCTTCCTCCATAAAAGGAGCAGTGATGATACAACAAAGGCTAGAATAACAATTATTCCAATAACTAACATCACTATCATAGTATCATCAATAAATGAGAGTTTGATTTTCTTGAGGCCGGTGCAGGACATGATGATATTTCTTGAAAGATATTGGGGTCATTTGCACAGAGCTTTTTGTTTCCTTGAATAAATAACTCACTTTGGTTGCTAAAGATGCCACCAGTAGGTACTGACCCATCAAAATCGTTGAAAGAGAGATTAAGATAATATAAGGAACTGAAAGACTTGAAAAAGTCAGGAATTTTTCCAGATAAATTGTTCGAAGAAAGATCGATCTCATTAAGACCTTTCAAAGCAGTGAATGAGCTTGGAATGCTCCCTTCAAGGAGGTTGCCTTCCATGTGAAGATACTCCAATAGAAGGCAATTGCCAAGGCTAGATGGGATTTCACCATAGAATTGATTATGAGAGATATTTAGAACTCCAATATTGTTCAACTTCCCAACTTCAAGAGGTACTGGTCCTGTTAAGGAATTATGTGACAAGTCTAAGGCTTGTGTGAATGATGAAATGCTAACAAGCTCGTTTGGGATCTGACCTTGAAGGTTGTTACAGGAGAAGTTTGCCATGTTCAGATGGATGCAATTACCAAAACTTTTGGGTATGCTGCCGTTCAGCTGATTTTCATTCAAATAAATCTGACTTAATTGATCCAAATTTCCCAAAGAAGATGGAATAGGACCCGATAGATTATTTCTAGACAACCTAAGGAAGACCAATTGGGTGAGATTGCCTATAGGAGGAATGCTATCTGAAAGCAAATTTCGATCGATAAAAAGGGTATAGAGACTCGTCAGGTTACCAAGCTCAATGGGAATGGTCCCAGAAATTTTGTTTCCACCTAACATCATCAACTGAAGATTTTGGGAAAGCTTACCTATGGATCGTGGCAAGGTTCCTTCTAAGTTGTTATCCTCTAGATACAGGTTTACCAACTCAGGACAGTTTGTTAATGAGTGGAGGATAGTTGTTATACTGCCTTCCAGTTGATTCCACCCCAAATCTAATTCGTGAAGGCTAATCAGTGTTTCTAAATCTGGTACCACTCCGCTGAAAGCATTACCACCAAAATCAAGTGTGACTAGTCCAGAAAGTTTAGCTAGTGAACTCGGGATTGGGCCTTTTAATTTGTTGGATGTCATGATCAAGTATTGAAGATTTGGAAGTGTGTAACCTATATCTTGTGGTAGTTCTCCAGAGAAGTTGTTGTTTCCTAAACCCAAATAAACTAGAGATGAGATGTTATACACAAAGTGAGGAATTGGTCCAGACAAGCGGTTTATGGATAAATCCAATCCTTTTAGACTGGAAACTTTTTGTAATTCTTGTGGAATGCTCCCTTCCAAATAATTGTCAGCCAAAAGGAGAGTATCAAGCAAAGTTAAATTTCCCACTGAGGATGGGATGGGTCCCGTAAGAGTGTTCATAGACAGAGCAAGATAAATAAATTGGTGATGGATTTAATGAGAATGGTGGGATATGACCAGAAAATTCATTACTCATAAGCTGAATGTAAGCAAGATTTGGATTATTAAAGAGAGTTGGAGGTATCTCACCAATAAGTTTATTATGCGAGAGATATAGAGCATGCAATGAAGTGCTATTAGCAAGATAAGGTGGGATTTCACTGGTAAGACTATTATTTGAAAGAATAACATGAGTTAGGGAGGAGCTCATTCCCAACTGCCAAGGAATGGTACCAGTAAGGTTGTTATCTTGAAAGAATATTTTTGTGAGATCCTGGAGTTGGCCAAATTCTTCTGGTATAGCCCCCTCAATTGCATTGTCAGTGAGTGCGATAATCTTAAGATTCTTGCACTGGCTTAGGTTTGGTGGTATCTCACCTCCCAGTCGGTTGCTTGATAGGCTAAGCAGTAAGCACCTCAAGATTTGTGCAAGACGATAGGTTGGATGGGATCTCGCCTTGAAAATAATTCATGCTCAGGTTAAGGTATTGGAGGTGTTGAAGAAGGCCAAGCTCGGAAGGAATGTGTCCACTTAGGGAATTATTTGGAACATTAAACCGGTTTAGGAAAGTGAGGTTGGTAACATATGGAGGCAGTGAGCCGGAAAGACCGAGAGAATCAAGATCTAATGCTATGACACGAGAATGGTTATTCTGGCCACATGTGACTCCCCGCCATTTGCACAAGTTGAGTGATGTGTTGCTGCTCCATGAGGAGAGAGCTCCAAGTGGGTCAGTGAGTTGTGATTTGAATTGAAGAAGGGTATCACGATCAGTGAAATTTGTGGTAGCGGAAATGGATTGAGAAAAGAAAAAGAGAAAGAAGGCAATAATAAGTGAAAGGAATGGTGCAGTGTGTGTGTGGGAGGGAGGCATTGTTGTTGGAGATTAAGCCTCAATTCTCAAATGGAGGAGGGACTACCACTTCTCACTTCTCGCTTCTCGCTAGTGAGTTTTTTTTGTGAAACTCTATGGAGAGACCTCTTGCTTTATATAGAGAGGATGTGACATCATTATTGATCAATAAAAGACAACGGGCCATGATAATTTATAAAAGAGGAGGGTTCAAATGCACTATAATTTTGTGCTCCAATATACTCCACATTTTTATTGTATCAATTTTTCTTTGTTGTCAATCATTTTAATATTATTTCTTCCTTAGTTAGATCTTTGGTCCCTTCCTTTCGTTTTTTTAATTTATTTTTAGAACATTTAACGTAACCTATAAAGGACTAGATAGAATGACGTGTACTAATGGATTAGTGTGAAAAAATAAATCAATAAATATAATTTACTCTTAGTGTATACATATGATATGACCTCTTTACCTAGAGAAAGGTAAAATGAATTAATATACTATGTTAATTACTTGGACCTATTTACATTTGCACCTATTAAGATGATTGTGTGTTGAAAATAAGTGAGAGATAGAAAAAATGACTAATAGTAAATTTTTTTGTTGAAAATAAGTTGGATATAGAAAAAATGACTAATAGTAATTCTTTTGTTATTGCTGTTCTGATTTTACAAAGAACTTATGTTGGTTATATATATATATATATATATATATATATATATATATATATATATATATATATGTATATGTATATATATGTTGCCCAGTATAGCTAGCTCACCATAGTTCTAGCCTAATGCTTTCAAGTTATTCACATTTTTTTTCTACAAAGGAACCTCTTCTTGGAAGTCTAGATCTTACATCCATGCATGGGGGGGAGGTTCTTTTGTTAAGAAAAAATTGTGATCAAATATTCACATTCAGAGGAAAGAAAAGGGCAATGAAGAGAAAATGAAAATGCAAATTAAGGGAGGGGGCTGGACTTAAATGGTGTAAATGTGCGAAGAGGTGGTTCAGACGTACAAGATATTAATTACTAACAGGGGTTTTGGTTGAGAGGCGCAAATGAACTGTACACGACTTCTACTAAAAATTAGTGTTTGGAATATGAGCAAAAGCATACACAGTTATTTAATAAAAGACTGTGTATAAAGTCTACAACCGTATACGGTTAAAAATATTTTTATACCGTGTACATATAGTCGTGACTTCTGGACATGGTTCAAAACTTTCAGACCGTGTGTGTACGTTGGAGTTTTTTTTTGCGCGAGCACCTCCTCCCATTACACACTATTAATGTACAATTTTTCACATATGTGTATAATATGCCGTGTATGATCACATTTCTGTACTAGTGTATGTTTAGTTCCCTGATGAATATATCTATATATGGTTACAAATAAGAGGTTTTGTTTTTGATAACCAATTGCCTAAAGTATGAAGTGCTTGCAAAGCAGAAATTAATTAAAGGAATTAAATTACACACTGTCAGGTTAATACATGACAGACTGTTAAGATGACGGTCAGGTCGAATATAAAGCCATTAAATTTCTCAATATATGCATCTGAATATTTGTTTTTCCTTGTTTTATTTCAAAGCATAACTTGGGAAAGTTGAAAGCCGTTGACGTTTAAATGCCAAAATGTACGTAGCCAAATTGACAGAAAATATTTTCTTTGATTTTTTTCCTTTTGTTTTGCTTTTTCCTTTGCACGTCTTCTCTGTACTTTTTAATTAACTCTCACATCTTTAATTTCTCCTCTGTAACATTTTTTTTTCATTCTCATTCTCAACTTAAAAAGTATTATATTTCCCTTCTCTTTGTTATTGCTGAAGCTTTATTTATTGGGTTGCAATTTATTAACAATAATAACTTGATAATATCAACAATCATTAAAAATAATTTTAAATTTTAAAGTTCAACTTTTAAAATTTAATCTATACTATATTCGTATAATGTACATAATAAGTATATAATATCATTTTATCAGTGTTGTAAATAGCGGCGCTATAGTGCTTTCGGACCTTAAACATTAAGCTATGGGACAAAAGTGCACTAATTCAGCTACGACCGTCATAGCGGTAATAGCAGTCCGCTCTTGTGGCGCACACTATGCTACATAGACTTTTATTTAAAGACCCAAACTGAAAATTTCTTTTAAGGACAAATGTTTTTCAAGACTAATATTGTTTTTGCTTTTAAATATAAAAAGATAGATAGTTTATGTAATGATACTTAGGTTATTTTGAATTGAAAAAACTTTATGCCAGATTGATTAGGTTATTTTGAATAGAAAATGATAGATAGTTTATGATATTATTAGTGATATTTTGTATGGTAATTTGGACTTTGTATATGTTCAATATAAATATTATATTTTTTTATATAATTTGGTGTTACTTATTGCTCTATGAGACTTTAGATAATGTTCATAATTAGTAGCAATATAGATTATAATTTTTGAAAAAAAAATGTTATATAGGGTTGTTTTAATAGATTTTGATCGTGCATTATCGGATAAAACTAATTTGATGAAATTTCGACAAAGACTTTGACCTTACTTTTGCTCCATAAATGACTTTGACTAAATTTAATAGTAGTCTCCGAATTAGGGAACATTGGTTACCAAACGCTGGAAGTACCTTGTTGAAACGGTAGGGCACTTGGATTAAAGAGGTCAGTAACTCAGTATTCAGTTACGAATATGGACCAGAGTATCAACCATCAACAGCAAATTAATGCTGGAATTATTCGTGAGAACATTGATTACCAAATGCTGTAATTATTCATGAGATATCTTATCTTATCGTGTAAAGTTAAAATTTGAATAACCTTACGAGATTAAATACTTGAGAGAATACTTACTGAGATTACTCGATCAAGTCATCAGTAGCAGCAATTGCAGGGAGTACGTAGGCCGTCCAATTTGGATCCTATGGTTCAGATTGAATTATTATGGACACATGACAAACTCTTTATAAGACATAACTGGTGTAAACTCAGTCTTTTGTTCGAAATCAATGAGATTTGATTTTCTGTTTTAAATATTTTACATCGAACCTGATTTATAGGATATCACGTTTTTCTGTTTTTCTTCTTTGGAAAGTAGTGAGGGTTTTGGAATCTTACTTTTAAATATAAATAATTAATAAAGTCTATTACAATTTTAAGGTATAATTCTTGTTATGATAAAGAGCACATCACAAAACAAAACAAAAAAAAGAAAAATTCTTCCGAAATTCTCCAAAAGGTAAAAAGAATGATATATACTATTTTACATTGATCTATTTGCACATATTAAAATGTTTAAGATGATTGTTTCCCATTATTATTCGAGGGACAATTCTCTCCAAATTAATATAACTTGCAACGGTACTCTTCTTCCTAATCTAACGGTACAATGCTATTTTTAGGAAAAAGGTTGAGTTCTTTTTTTTGTAGCGCCATTTTTCCATATTAACCAATGATGAAAATAGCCATATGTTTTTTAGGCTAATAATTAAATTATCCCTAATTACTTCTATTTCTCAACATAGTGTCCAATGTGTACTTAGACCTGTTTTTTAATAGGTAAACGGGGTTGGCAAAAGAGCATAGCAACTATTCTTGCGAACACCTCAAGTAATAGGCATTTGTTATATAGTTATAAGAAAATAGAGGGTCTAGATGCAAATGTATAAATCAATTCACATAACTCACATTATAAAATGAAGAACTGAGAAAGGAGACCTTGGTAGATGTTTTGGATAGCAAAATGAAGAGTAAATTTAAAGCCAACCCACACTTCTGTACCATCTTGCTTCTTCTTTGTTTATTTCTCAGCGGAATGGGGGCACATTCCGGTCTTATCGTCAATGCAACAGGAGGCCCCTGCGGGGTAATGCTTCCTAACTAAAGCTCAATGTTTCATTCCTGGTTATTAATTTTTTTTCAAGTTGGTATGAAAACGTACACTTAGGGCTCAATTAGCAAACCCATGAATCAAACTGAGCTAGTTAGGTTTGCCAGTCGATTTTCTTCTTTTGTGTTTTCACAGTGCAAGGATATAGTGTATATATATATATAAGGAATTCAAAATCCATTTTCTTATAAACATAAACAGTGCAAGTTGAGGTTCACTGGATGGAAATCAATTTACATGGTTTCATTTGTTCTATAAACAGTGGACATGCCATTATTTTGTAAGGATCTCTTGTTTAACATTCTTTTAATTTCGTTACTATTTTGTCTTGTAACTGTGTATTTTGAAACCTCTAATTTACAATAGTGAAGTACTCGGTAGGCATTTCGCCTTCCAGCCTTTACAAATTAAATAACTAATTGCTCTACAACTTTTACACAAAAGGATCCGAACGGCTGTCGGCCAACAATTTCTCCCATTGAAGGAGGGGGCAGCTGCAATGAGTCCTACTGTCCTCCTTGAGTATGAGGTGTTACACTTGCAGGCATGCTTGTAAGATATTATCATTACCTACTATATTTCCAGTTCATCTACTACTTATCTGTTTCATATATAACACCGTTTTTTTTCTGAACTTCTTCTTCCTGTTTTTTTTTTTTTTTTTTTGAGATAGGTTGAAGATCTCATCAACAGAAACAAACATTGATATTGTTAAAGAGATAATAATTTACTAGATTATTTATAGATGAAGCTATATTTAGTTGCAAGTTAAGACTATCTACAGATTCGATTAGCTTCTTGTATCTGTCACACAGTACGCACGTGTAGCTTGTCTTAACAAATAAAGTAATAAGATGATACTTTGACTATAAATTACTATAGTAATTTGGATAATTCGTGTATTTGCCAATATATCCGGACCTTTATTTCTTATATTTTAATCTCATAGTTTTTTTTTAAGAGAAATAGAGGTCTAGCCCGTATTTTCATTGATAAATTGTCTGTTACAAGGGGTTTGTAACGCATAATAGGAAAAAACAGGGAAGCTCAAAACAGTTGAGCTTTAAGAAAAAAGAAAGCCTAAAACATAAAGAAGAGAAAACATAAAGAAAAACAGTAAAGGGGAAAGTAGATTAAAAGAAATATTTATGTATGTAAAGTTGTTGTTGCCCTGTGTGTTCTTGCTTCGAAGAATTGCATCTGCCAAAGGACTTCGCTCTTGAGTTTGTCAATGCCTTTGTTTCCTTCTGTAAATGTTCGGGCACACCGCTCTCACCAGAGGATGAAAAATGTCATCAGTAAGGCCGACCTTTGCCCTATGGCAATTCTTGTCCTTGTTAAGAGCTTGGTTTTTGACGAACTATTATTCACAGTGCCATTTTTTCGGGTATTATCCTTGCCATTTCTTCGTATAGAGCTCTTGAGAAAGGGCAATTGTTGAACAGTTGCCTTGCAGTTTCTTGATGTGCCTTACATAGAGTGCATCGGTTGACTAATTGGAATCCTCTCTTTTTTAGATTGTCAACTGTTAAAAGTTTGTTTCTTATTAAAAGCCATCCAAATACCTTCATTCGTGGTGATACATGTAGTTTCCAAATTCGATGAATTGAAGTTTGTTTTCGGGGTCCATCCTTCAGTCTTTGATACGCACTTTGAACTGTATATGTTCCTGTATCCGACCATTGCCATTGAATTCCATCTTCCTCTCGCCAATGTAGATCGATTTGGACCAGTTTTTGTTGCAAGATTTCTAACTCCTCGCATGCCAGGGTTGTTAATCGGTGTGTGAACAAGTCCTGTATTGTGTTGGCTTGTTTGGCTTCTGTGAGGGTGCTATCAGGATCCCCGGCATGCGTGAACAAGTTTTGCAATTCAAGTCTCAGGATGCCATTGCCCCAATTGTGATTCCATAAAGAGATTTTCCGTCCATTACCTTTTTGTATTGGAAGGACATGCAGCAGAATGGCATATAAGTCTTTGTTTCTTTCGTGAAAAGAGGTACGTCTGGCAACAGTGTCTGCGGTGTTATGCAGTATTACATGAGTGGTTTTCTTAATGTCTTTTCTGGCCTTCCCCATTGCCAAACCCACTTGAGTAAAAGTGTTTGATTGAAATTTTCTAAATCCATGACTCCCAGCCCTCCATGTTCTTTCGGTCTGCACATCGCACTCTAATTTATTAAGCTCATTTTCTTTGTATCTAATGAGGCTCCATGCCATAAAAGTGTCCTTCTTATCTTGTCCATTTTGCTAATTACCCACTTAGGCATTTTAAGGCACATCATGTAGTATGTCGGTATGGATGTTAGTATCGAGTTGATTAGCACTATCCTTCCTGCAATAGAAAGGTGCTTTGCAGCCCAACCGACCAGGCGCATACTCATCCTTTGAATCAGTGGTAGAAACGCTGATCTTGGCAATCTTTTGTTTGATAATGGAAGACCAAGGTATGTGAAAGGAAAGCTGCCTAGTTTGCATCCAAGTATATTTGCTAACTCTTGTTGTTCCTCCTGAGCTCCTTGGGAGATTAGTATTTCAGACTTTGCCAGGTTGACAGTTAATCCGGATACCTTTCCGAACACCAGGAGCATAATCTGCAATGCTTGCAATTGTTGAATTTCTGGTTTCACAAAAAATAGCGCATCATCGGCATAGAGTAAACATGGTGTCATATCCTGAAAGGGCATTCTCAGTGCTTGCATGTCTATAAGTTTTTGCGCGTATCGGGCAAGAAAGTCAATTGCAAGAATGAACAAAAGCGGTGAGAGTGGGTCTCCTTGTCTGACCCCGCGCTTTAACTTGATCTTTTTCCCGAACAGACCATTTATCATGACTTGTGAAGAACCTGTTAAGACTGTGTTTTCTATCCAAGATATCCAATCATTCGGAAAGCCCTGGTGGCGCATGACCTCCACGATGAATTTCCAACTGACCGTGTCAAATGCTTTTGCGAAATCGACCTTAATAATAGCAACCGGAAGCTTAATCCTTTTGGCTCTATGTAGGATGCATTGTGTGTAGATGTAGCTTTCTGTGATCTGTCGATTTTTTTGGAATCATGTTTGTGCGTTGTGAAGCAGTTTGGGTAGTTTGTGTTGTAACCGGTTTGCTAGCACCTTTATCTATGGAGTACTGAGAAAGAAAGAATTAATAAAGAAATGGAATTGTGTTTTCAACATCATCGAACTGTTGTTTTCATCCATTGTGCTATTGTCATTGCAACGTATTGAATGTTGGAATTTGCTTGAAAATATTTTATCATCACATATAATAATTACAAAATGAATAAATTGGCATTCAAATCTTATCTCCTTCATTTTTTTTGACATTTCTTTTTTTTAATATTTTTATCAATTTGATAAGACAAAATTTAAGGACAAACAAATATATCATTCAATTATTTTGAATAATTTGATAGCCTCGTTGGCTAAATATCCACAATTGGTAAGCAGAAATTGAGGCATAATTAATTGTATGCTTATAGATCTTATTGCTTCTATATTTTTTTTTTTTTTTTTGTCATAGAAAACCCATAGGTCATTACATCAGGTTACAACGAATGTTTTAAACTTAACCTTGCTTTATCCTCTCCTCTGACCTATTACAAGATCATTTAAAAACAAGGAAATGCGTATCCAGAACAGTTCCATCCGTTGAGCCTCCCTTTCTTAGCTAACATGTCGGCCATATCATTCTGACCTTGTTGGATATGAGCACACGAGAAGGATTGGTTTTCTTGTAAGAGCTTCCATACCTCTAACACTTCATCAAATAACTCTTTGAGAGCCATGGCTTCCACTTGAAGGGGGCAACATCCCTTTACCGCCTTAGACTGATATAACATCAGTTCCTCTTTATGCCACATGACTATTCCAATCCCTCCCGACCATCTTTCTTCCCATGAGCCATCTGAGAAACATTTATAATCTGTTTGCACCTCAGGCATTGAAGCTGCTCCTGGCACCCTACCCGGCATTACAAAGAACTTGCGCGTAGCAACTTCCCATTTATAGCATTTAGATAGATCATAAATTGGGAGAAATCTGGTTGCTTACCTCCATAGACACGATCATTTCGACATCTCCAAAGGGCCCATGCCGAATTAACATACAATAGCCACTGTGAATCATCAAGGGTTTCCAATACCGTCTGCAACACTTGAACAAAATCACCATTTAATTCATCTGTTCTCATGCTCAGAGGTCCTGCTAGGAAGCATGCTCTAGAGAAAGGGCAAAGGTGCAAGAGGTGGGCTGCATCGGTGCATCCTCCTCCCCACAGCCACATGTAGTACACAACGGGTTTTGATGCGGGAACCGGCGATGCATGGTTTTTGCTGAAGGCAAGGCTTTGTGCAAGAGTTTCCCCACGAACAACCTGATTTGAGGCAACACTTCACCCTTACGCCAAACTGAACTCCACAAATCTTTGGTTCCAAATCTCATATTTTCTTGCGAATCCCTCAACAGGGAGTACCCCATCTTGACCGAGTACAGACCGTTGCTTCCTTTCTTAAAAATCAGCTTATCCGCTTCATATCCATGCAGTGGAGGGTCGATGTTTGTGATGATTTCCATGCATTTCACATAACCAAACAAGTCAGTAAGCCGATCAACATCCCAGCTTCCACTTTGCTCATCTAGCAGGTCTTTCACTACCAAATGCTGCTGTGCCTCATTCGAAGGCTTCGACTCCAATGCCCCTTAGAACCAGGGTTGTGCAAAGGCCCCTCATATTTCACCGTTACCTATCTTCCACTGCACCCATGGCTCGAGAGTGCCTCTAAGACGCATCATGCATTTCAGAAATCCGTGCAATTATAATCCCTTTTGCTATGCCACAATTCACTTTTGGGAAAATACTTTGCTTTGACAATCATTACCCACTGTGCCTTCGAACCAGAAGCTAATCTCCACAAAAATTTCTTGAGAAGGCTCTCATTCATTGCTTGAAGGTCCCGCACCCCAAGTCCGCCCATATTACCGGCATTGTGATTTTATCCCAAGCGACATGTAACATAATTAGAATATATGAAAATTTTAGTTAACTTGAAGTAAAGTGTGATTAAAATAACAATTTGGATTTTTTTAATTATAATAATAAATGTAAATTAACTTAACTGTACTTGTATTAGTTTGGAGTAATTTGAAAATTTATTGTAACGTCATATTAGTTGAATACATATTATTTTAAAGTGAGTTTATTTCTAATAATATGAGGGGTTTAGTATAAATTTTCTAACCAATAAATAAGATGAAATATTAGATGAACCTTTTGTTAAAATTGTGAATGTTGGGAGGGACACATGTCATTACTAGAACTATCAATTATCCCAACCTCACCAACCGGACCATTTTTCCCTTCTAATGAAATTATTAATGAATTTTTTGTAAAATTTTGAGTGTGGGGACACATGTCATACACTAGTGTATTGAAAAGGGTCCGGATCGGGTCGGTCCGGTCCAAACCCGTCCGGTCCACGGGTTGACCCGGGCACGGGTTAGCCACCTAACCTCCACTTATTCTCCATCAATCCACCTAACCTCCACTTATTCTCTTTCTTTTCTCATTTTGCTTCTTCCCCGATGTTACTCATTTTTGTCTCCTTTTTGATTGATCTATTCACATAATTATTTCTCTCTTCCTCTTCTTAATCGGATTCAACAAGAAAATAAATGATCTCTCTAAAGATACCAAGTGCATGTTGTCTTTTCACTAGTAATCCTTGCTACTCTTATCACTCAAACCTCTTCCCTTGCTGGAGGGTAACAAGAATATGAAAATCAAAGTCGAGATGACAAGGGTTGAGGTGATGGTGTTGGCGACCTTGCAATAGGGAAACTTAACCATTTACTAAACCCTAAACCCAGCAACTTCGGATCTGTATTTCTATTAATAAAATTATTTGATCCGATTTTAATTCTCTTTTTTACTTAATAAATTAATAAATGTTTGAATGGACACTGATCTCTACAAAAGATGTGCTCCGAAACAAAATTATGTTACGGCCCGTTAACAGCACAAAGTTCCAAACTTTGTAAGCTATAACTTAATCGATCCTGTAGTGTCAAATACTCTAATGACAGCAGCAAAAATCTATTTGGTGCAATGAATTTTCTTGAGAAGCTGAATAATGGGTTTGAGTACGTTGGTACCAGTTAGTACCAATGCTTTTCATGTGTTCTGTGTGATATGGGCTGTATATATATGCATTTTCTGATAAATCAAGGGCTATTTGGTAGTTTCTGGGTGTACATTGTTTTGGATCCGACTATGCTGCTTTTCTCTAAAAAAAGCAGGGTCTTGCTTTTCTAATCCCAACCATTCAAAATTTTCCATTCGCGTATCTCATTAAAAAAACTTTTTCATGCACAAATCTCAACTAATTTGAATGGTTAGGATCGGAAAAGTAGGATCCGGCTTTTCTTAGAGAAAAACAGCAGAGTCGGATCCCATTGTTTTAGCATGGTGTGTACTGATTGTGTAAGTTCGTTGGTGCTGTATATTCCGATCTTTTTGTTATGACATCTATTTTATTGTAATTTGTTATTTTTCAATGCATTATTTATGTTGTACCCATATTATCGCACATATATTAATTTGTTTCCATACAAATAAAAATATATACCTATATAGAGCTAATAAAAGAAACATATTCACCCAAATTTCTGTAATAATCTATAATTCAAATGCATTTCAAAAATAAAGAATAACAGTCTTGCTTCTTTATAGTACTTTCTTGCTTGTTTAGTTCAATGTATGTTGCAGTCTTTTATTTGTAATTCGCTTGATTTTTTTTAGTAAAGATTGGAGGTCTAATTTGCTTGATTATTACATGTTTTACATATATTTATCTTCTAAATTACTTCTAACATGTTTTACATCAATTTCTAGAGCAATTTCAGATTTATTAATAACCTTCAAAATATTCACAGTTTGAATCCTTTAGGATTACACATTTATTTAAAACAGAAAATATATTTATTTGATCTACCTGATTTACAACGAAAGACTGAGTTTATACCAATATGCATGCATGTCTTATAAGAAGTTTGTAAGCTGTCCATAATAATTCAATCTGAACCATAGGATCCAAATTGAACGGCCTCCTCCCTGCAGTTGCTGCTCCGTACTGATGGCATGAAATAGGAAATAATTTGGATCTGATATCTATCCGTCTGATTCACTTTAAAATCTGTGCATATTGCTTCAATATTCGTACACATTCATTTTAATATTCACGTACACAAATCTTAAAACGAATTGGACGAGCGTCGGATCTTAATTATTGCCCAACAAATAATAGCGGAAACTGAGGAAAATTACTTGCCTCCAGTGTAATGTTACCTTCGGCGACAATAATATTTTACTAAGTCAAAGTCTTTTATGGAACAAAAGTTAGGTCAAAGTCGTCGTTAGAATTTAATGGTAAAATCAAAGTTAGGTCAAAGTCGTCGTTAGAATTTAATGGTAGAATTTTATGGTACCATTTAGTACAATGCTACAACTAAAAAATACTTCACTATCTATTACACACAAGTCTGTCTCCTTCTGACATTTGGTATTTTGATAACCACAAGTCTTAATTATTCATTTGTCCTTCCTTTTCATTGTATCAATCTTTCTTTGTTGTCCCTCATTTTAATATTATTTCTTCCATAGCTCTTTGGCCCTGCTTTTTCGTTTGTTAATTATTTTTAGAATATTTAACGTGACCTTTAACGGACGATTAGAATGAAGTGTAAAGGATAAGTATGAAAGAATAAATAAATAAAAATACAATTTACTCTTTGTGGTTTACAAATGATATATATGACCTCTTACGTAGAGAATGGTAAAATGAATTAATATACTATTTTACTTAGACATATTTACATTTGCACCTATTAAAATGTTTAAGATGTTTATGTCCAATGATTATTCGAGCGACAATTCTTTCCAAAAAGAAAAACAAAGTACATATATGCTTATTGAAAAAAAAAAAAAAAAACAGGGATGGAAAAAGATCATACCATCTATTTTTGCGAACACCATAAGTAATAGGCCCTCTTTATTTAAATATAAGCAAATGGAGTGTTCAGTTGCAAATAAATGAATAAAATTATTCACATAGCTCACACTATAAAATGCTGAAGAAGTGATTTCACCCCTACCCTGGTAGAGAGCTTCGAAGGGCAAAATCATGAGGAGTAAATGTAAAGCCAAGCCAACCCTCACATTTGTACCATGTTGCTTCTTCTCTGTTTATTTCTCAGCGGAATGGGGGCACATTCCCGTCTTATCGCCAAACCAAAAGGAAGTCAGCACCGCCTTTGGCATGCTCGGTAATGTTTCCAAACCAAAGCTCAAAGTTCCTGGTTATTAATGATTCTCATGCTTGGTATGAAAACACTTTAGGCTCAATTAGCAAACTCATGAATCAAATTAGCATTGTACTAAATGGTACCGAGTTCCTTTTAAATTAACACTCTTTCATTTTCGTTTTTATTTTGTCTTATAATTAACTGTGTAATTTGAAAACTCTAATTTACTATATATATAGTGAAGTATTAATTTGGTAGGCATTTCGCCTTCCGGTCTTTACAAAAGAACTAATTGCTCTTCAATTTTTGCACAAAAGTCCACCCAAGGTACTTCTGAGCCTTGTTCTGATCCTGTGGGAGGGAGAAGCCCGTATGTCCCACACTGTAACGAGTCCTGCTGTCCTTGCAGATGAGGTGTTGAACTTGCTGCCATGCTAGTAAGATTATCATTAATGACCTTCTATATTTTGGAGTGGGGGCAGTCTGATGCCTGACCCGAGCCGTTTGATCTGTATCAAGATACGTGTGCACTTGATCTGCACGAATCTTGAAGTTGTATACACAAATCTTGATGTGGATTGAACGATTTGGACTGGAAATCAGACCGCCCCCGATTCCCTATATTTCCCAGCTAGCTACTAGTTATGTGATTTTTTAATTTTTTTTTTTTTTTTTTTTTAGATAAGATGAAGATTTCTATGGGCAGAAACAATATAGATATTGTAAAAGAGACAATAAATTACTTGATTATTTATAGATCAAGCGATATATATAGTTGCTAGTGATCATGAAGACTATATATATATCTACAGATTCTTCTTTCTTGTATCCGTCACACAGTGTAGCTTGTCTTAATAAATAAAGTTACAAGATGATATGCTTTGACTATTATTATAATTCAGATAACTTCTTTTTTTTTTTTTTTTTTTTTGCGAATCTGGACCTGCAGCAGTAATGGAACTTTTACAAATCTTAGTAATTAACAAAACGAAATTCAACCTTTATCCCTCAAGTGAGAAAGAACAATGGAAGACCAAAACTCAACCGTTGCATCTTTGTTTCTTATATATATTCAAGCGCATATCTCCATTATTATATTAAGCACGTAGATGTTCTGATCCGCTAATGGTTGTGATTAAAAGATGAGATGATATTTCAGATTGAATATCAACCCTCCAATCACATAGTCTGCCTTATTTTGATTTTATGCATCTTTTTTATGTTTTTCTATGTGTGGAAGTCTAAATTTATTTAGACACGTACTCCCCACATGTACTCACCACACTTATTTGTTTGTCAAACACTTGATTGTCATATTGATCATGAAATTTTTTTCCAATTTTATATGTTGTTTAAGGAATTTTTTTATTGATTGATAATTGATTGATCATTTAAATGAACTTAGTAGGTTCTATAAAAAGTAATAAATTATATTTTAACAACCGTTCAATTTTTGGATTGCAGAATTTAAACAACCTTTCAATAAAAAAGTAATAATTGATGATATTTTTTGGATTGTAGAATTTAAGCAACCGTTCAATTTTGTTGATCTGATGCTCAATAATAAATTTCTTTAGACACAATTTGTTTTTTTTTTGAAGGACAGCTGGCAAGTAGCCGGCTGGCAATATATTGAATAAAAAAGTTATTTACAAAGTTTGGTAATTTAAAGTTTACACTTTTTAACTAGTAAATAATACAGAAAGCCACCCCGTGAATGCTCTGGAATGATCATTCGTTCCCATTCTTCCTCTCCCCCTTATCCTCTTAACCATTGTCCGTCTAACAATTGGCTTGCCATTGTAGTGTTTCTTGTGCGGCTTCATTAATTAGATTGTGCACTTGTCTTCGCTCTTGAGAGAAGATCCTTCGATTCCTCTCTTTCCATAGAATTTAAATGATACATCACAAAGGATACTATCGATTTAAATAAAAATATTGTTGTATCTTCGTACGTATAGAATTTAATTACCTTGGTAACATATAATTCTTACATATTTAAAACTATGAAAAAGACACGCTGCATGACTTAATTTTTAATATCGAATTTATATGCGTAGCGTCTAAAATATATCCGTAGTGTCTAAAATAACTAATCAACAAATTATGTTTATTGGATGTTCATTTTTAATGCTAGAATACTAAAATAAAATATTTTCACGAAGCTATATGTTTAATATAAAAGAAATGTCATATAATGTTTTTTTCTCTTGTAATATGTTCCGTTGCAACACACGCACAATACTAGTATAGTATATTTGTGTATGGAGTACAGTGAAAGAAAGATTAATCAAAAAATGAATTGTTTTCTCATCAATTCAAACTGTCGTTTTGAAATTTGAAGTCATGATTTTTTAGAGCCATGCATTTATAATACAATAATACTTCGTCATTTGTGGCTTTTGCTATTGACTCATTGCAATTTTCAATGTTTTGAATGTTGGAATTTTATTGAAAACATTTTATAATCACAAATAATGATGAAATGAATTGGCCTTCAAATGTTATCTCATAATTGCAATTTTGACATTTCCTTTTTAAAAAAAGAGTGAGGCTACATGGTACTTTGCAAAGTGCGAATCGGTTTGTGCTATGAATTCATATCTCTATATTAAAATTAAAATAATCGATTTGGACCGTTCAACATGATCTCCATATGAAAATGTACTAATTAAGACACCAAATTTTATGTTTTTTTATAAACCTCTTACTATTTCTTATTAGGTAGGAGAAAATCACTACTTTAACAACTCAATAAGGTAAAATTTAAGAACGAACAAATATATCATACTACTATTTGAACAATTAGAAGTCACTTAGCTAAATATCCCACGTTTGGTAAGTAAAAATTGAGGCATAATTGGAGGTAAATTTACTATCTAGATTTGTACTTTATAGATCTTAATGCTTAGCTAGTAAAGACTATTACACATGCTACAGTACACATGTTTTTTAGCCACTTTGGCTAAAAACCGTGGAGCGACCCACAGACCACACGAATTCGGAGTTTTAAATCGGGACCGTCCGATTCGGATCCGAGACCATCTATTTCGAAGTTGAGCGCACACATTCCGAAGACGGATTTGAATCTTGAGACAATCTCGAGCGACAGAATCGAATTGGATGATCCCGATCGAAAACTCAAAAGTTGGGTCACTTTAGGGGATCCGGACCCCAGACCACAGTCATTGTCGTCAGTCAGAGATGGAGAAATGTTGAGCAGACGTGTTTACTGCGTACAGAAGGGAGTCCGGATCCTCAGTAACTTGAATGTTGAATTTTAATTTAGAAAGTCATATCAACCCGATTCAAGATAAAATGTAAGGATAAAAGCCTTCTTAATAGTGGGCCATCTGTACTAGAGATGTGCTCCAGAATATAATTATGTTACGGCCCGTTAAGAGCCCAAAAATGTATAATTATCGGCTTGTGCGGTTGTGCCCCATCGCCTGGGCCGTGGGGGACCCACTGTAACTATTGTCAGTCAAAGCTAGAGATGTTGACTGGGTGTGTTTAGTGTTTACGACTTTACGGCGTACAGGTGGGGGTCACGTGATCAAACAACTAGCTTTGACCAGCACTATAGTCTTCACTAGCTACTAAATTTGATTCAAACCATAAAAACCATAGAAACTATCTTGTCTTGATCAACCTATATTTGATTGAAACCATAGAAACCATATCATGTAGCACAGAAAGAGATAATTACTTGCGTTTTTTTTTTTTTCCAAACTTTGTAAGCTACACTTCTTATAATGTCGGGTAAATTTCGCTGGAGGTCACTAAACTTTGTCCTTTGTCACGAATTGGTCACTCAATTTTTATTTGTCCCTCTATAGCCACTGAACTTTTATTTTGTCCCAATCAAGTCACCCTATAACTTTTTCATCTAAAATATTAACAGAATATAACTTTTCCGTTAGTATTTTGGACAAAATGAGCATATTCCGTTAAATTTTTGGACGGAATGAGCATATTCCGTTATAATTTGGATGGAAAAGTTACAGGGTGACTTGATTGGGACAAAATAAAAGTTCAGTGGCTATGGAGGAACAAATCAAAGTTGAGTGACCAATTCGTGACAAAGGACAAAGTTTAGTGACCTCAAGCGAAATTTACCCTATAATGTCAATAGCAGCAGCAAAACTCAAGTCTTTTTCAGTGGCTATATCCTTGTATAAATTCCTCATGACTCTCATCAATATGAATAATCTCATCATTCATAATTTAGTTCCATGCCCATCGAAAACCCCTGGTTGACTTGCTGCCATTCTCTCTTTCTTTCGTTATTATCCCTTCTCTCAAAGACTATGCTCCTTTCATTGAATATATCTTTGTTACACAATACAAGAGTTCAGATAGTAAATTTAGAAGAAAACCAACCATTCATCCAGGTTTTATTTCTCTTCTAAATTACCTCTAATTAACATGTGTTAAATCAATTTCTAAAGGAATTTCAGATTTATCAATAACCTCTGAAATATTCCAATAATTAATCATGCAGTCGGATATGCCCAAAAAATTTTCAAAATAATAATAGTCCATGACAAATCTTATATGAAATGTTAAAGTAGTTTATAAATGAAAATCTTATTTGACAGAACAAGAACAAAAATGCTAAACATAATCATAAGCTAAACTAATAAATGACATTACTGCCAACACAAATAAACCAAAAGTTAATTAAATCTCAAACTAACTAATATACCCTATTGTTTGTCATTTGCAAGAGAAAACATGATACCAAATTTATAGTCTGCTATACACTCTAAAATTCCTCAATTTTCTTCCTTTATATATATTAGCCATTTACACTTGAACAAATGGCTCGAATCTCCCCTTTATCATCTCCCGTCTTTACATCGATACTTGTCATTTTGACGAACGACTCGGCCCAGCTGTCGAAAAAGCTATTTTGGTTCTTAGATAAGCTCTCTACAAATGCCTCTGCTTTCGGGTCATTGATAAGCTCCGAATCCGATTTGAGTAATCCCTTGCCAGTTAACAGGTTGGTGTAGTACTGGTTGTCAAATTGATTAGGTGTAACCTGTGATTTGTCTATGTTTAGTCCCTTATGGATATAGAATGAATTAATGATTCCAAATGCATCTATTTAAACCAATTGCCTACAGTATGAAATGCAATGTCGAAATCAATTAAAGGAAATTACAAACTGCCAGGTTACTGTTTCAAGATGACGGCCAGGTCACATTTGTAACCATTTTTCAAAAGAGTGAGCCTATGGTAATTAATATGCATATTACGTATTGACCCATGCTATATATGGATCAATATCTATATTTTCAAATTTCAAACAGTTGATTCGAACCGCTAAACATGATCTCCATATGAAAATGTACTTACATGCCAAATTTTTTATTTTTTAGATTTTTTGCTATTTTTTTAGATAGGTAGAAATTACAGCTTTTGAATGTCCAGAATTTTCAAAAAGAACTCTAAAAAATGTAAAATTTGGTCTGCAAGTATATTTTCATATGACGATCATGTTAAACAATTCAAATCAACTGTTTAGACTTTTAAAAAAAAAATATAAGTCCATAGCGCGAGCCAATGTGTAATATGCACCATAGCGTCACTCTTTTCTCAATACATCAGAATGTTTTTATTCCTTCTTTCATTTCAGTGCATAACTTGGAGAAACATATAGCCAAATTGACAGGAAAAAGCTTCAAAATATAGCCAAGTTGACAGAAAAATATTTTCTAAACCACTGTGTGTACCAAGACACAGTACCAGTAGGTCTTTTTAAAATTACCGGGTCACAGCTGACTGTGGTTGGAGCAGTAGCATTGGCTGGGCATTGCTTCATAAGCTCAGATGCAAAGTTTTTCTCCATGGAAGCATCAACTGGTGCCAGACTCCCATTTGCATCCTTTTGAAACCGATCACTAAATGATGTGCAATGTGACAACCCAATAGTGTGTGCTCCTAAGACATGAAACAAGAAAAACATTTACATAAAAGAAAATCAAAAGTACAACTTTGTTTCATCAGTTCAGAAATGTCATAACCAATTAATAGGTTTGCTTTGTGGCATTTTCTTTTGTGCAAAAATTTATTAGTTATGTTTAAGCTCCCATCCCTACTGGAGACTTTGGACTGAACATCCAAAGAACTGACAAATAACCCAAAAAAATAAAAGAGAGAGAGATTAAATGGCCCTTCATCAATTAATGTAAGACACGTGTTCTTGCCCTTGAAATTTCTTTATCATTACTCAGAAAACCCCTGTAGGTGAGGCTACATAGTTCTATTATTTATTGTTGTAAGAAAGAGAGCATGAGTTTAAGTCTTCCTTTCTTCATTAAAAATAAAAATGTAAATCATCAACATTTACTTTCTCAATTTTTATCTAGTGAAAATGTATCATTTTTTTTAGATCTTTTTAATTGCATATATTTGTTGAATGGTCCCAGAAAGATCTGGACCATTCATATGAAATCAGATGGTCCTGATCCAAAAAGAATTTGACTTGGTTTTATCTTGGTTTTTCAGTCCAATTTGATGGTCCAGACTCCTTATCTACCTAGAACAACCGAATCAAATCCGTATTGTAAGAAGAAACAAAATAAAAATGTTTCAGGCTTTTGTTTCATCTATGTTCCATTAGAAAATGCATTCATCAGTAAACAAAAATTAGTTTCTTACCAGAGAGCACAACGAGGTCTTCCATGGAGAGGCCTTTAGAGGAGAAGGTCTTGGCCATCTCCTCCACTGAAAAACTAGTGTCAATTATGTTCGGCCTCACATTTGATGCCAATGAAACTTTGCCATCCTTCCGGCCCAATGGCACTTGAACCAACGGCCCTCCCGTCTGCATTCAGATCAAATAAATTTAGAATTATTGACTAAATTCACTTTTGCCCCGTAAAAATCCTTTGGGAGTATAAACTAGAAATAAGTATGGCCAAATAAACATATTCTTTTTATATTAATTTAGTACACAAGTTACACAATCATCAACTGAGTGGTTCAGATGAGAGTGAACTACAGATCAATGCTTGTCAAATCAAATGTCAAAATAGTAATAGCTTTTTTTCCAGAAAACAAAATTTCCTCAAATTAAATCGATATTCAGCGAAAAACACAAAATTGCACAAAGTTTTTGGTATATGAAAATGCCAGTGAGGTGAAGGTGTTATGGTAACCTTCGATTGTAACAGAAATTATTAACTAATTACTCACAATTTCCACAGCATCTCTGGCCGCAAGAACAAGTATATCAGCACATGACACAGTTCCAGGGCACATCACTTCAACTAGTCTCTTAGCAGATTCAACCACATCAAATCCACCAAGGGACAAATTTGCCGGGTCAGTTCTCTCCGTGCCGTTTCCTTGTATGAGCACTGAAGCATCACAACCCTATATCATCAATAGATCAAAGATTTTGTTTTTCATATATGCACAATATCCTTGAAAAGCTTCTTAGATGAAAGAATTTGGTACACACCTCAACCATACAATCATGAAAGATAAGCCGAAGAAGCTTTCCCGGTACAGTACCATCGTTTGCCGAATAGAAGCGCACCGTGTTTCTGACAAACAACTGGACATTTGGGCAAGTGAGTGAGTAGAAATCTGAGGAGAGGTCTGAAGAGGATGAATTGGAAGCACTTGTACAAGAAAATAATAGAAATAGTGTTAGTAAGGTTCTCAGTATCAGATGCATTTTGAAGCACTGTGTGGTAGAAATGGTGAGGTTTTGTGATAATGGCTATAGAAACAAAAAATGGGGTTTTGTCAGAAAGTTTCTTCCAGTAGAGTGTTGATTGTACTTAGCACTGTGAACTTTGTACGTATGTGTTATTTATTTGTAAGAAAATAATATTTAAAATTTTGGAGCACAAGATAGTGGGGTGAGAATCTGCTGCGATTCTAAGGGATCGCAGGACCCTGCGATTCTAATCCCAACCGTTCAAACGATGAAACCCAGAAATATTTGGAGATGTCATTTTTTATGCACGAATCTCGAAATATGTTAACGGTTGAGATTAGAATCGCAGGGACCCTGCGACCCAGAGGATCGCAGCAGATTTATTTCCCAAGATAGTGGTGTGTAGAGGGAAGGTAGTAGATGCCATTTAAGGCAGCATTTAATTGCTGGTGCAGTTGCTACAGCAGTGCACAAAACAAGGCACTGAGGGATGTTTTATGGAGTTCTCTTTATTGTGAAATGATAGGTATCTCCCATTTTGTATGTCCAAAAATATACATTGATTTGAATGGCAGCTATAGAGGTTAATTAACATTTTAATTAAGGGTCAAATAATTGGGAATAAATATTGTTTGAGGTAACTAACCAAATTGCTCTTTAGTTAACCTTAAATAAATTAACCAAAATGGTCTCTATGATGTTTGTGATAAAATTAGTATCATAAAACTATCATTTACTAAGCACATGTCATTATCATAAAATTAGTAATATAATTCAATTAAATACGAAAATATGATATTTACTAAATACACTGTTACATAATATTTCTTTTCTTTTGGAGCCATCAGCATAGTTTATGAGTTCCCTGACCATAATAGCTATATAAAGTGATTTTAAGTGTGTTTTGAAATCAAGTTGGGTAAAGATATTGACAGAGTTATTTTTGCTTCACACAGCATATCAATCAATACTTTTTCATTTTCTCTTTTGGTTGTACGCTACGTGAAGCCAAAATAGCCCTGTCAATATCTTTACCCATCGAGTTCTTTGCTTCGCCGTATTACATGTTTTTTTCTTGGAGACTCATCTGGCATGAATGATGTGCATTTATAAAAGAGTAGCATTTAAGGCGACACTTGGAATCAGCCATCTGGATCAAGGTCTATCTCGTGAAATCAATTCTTTATTCAAGAAAAATATATTTGCTATATTTTTTTCCACAAATTTAGAGATAAGAAAATTTCTATTGTGTGGAATTATATTTGTTAAATTTGTTTTCTACTGTGTGCCCTTTTGGTCAATTCCTTGCATGTATGTACAAAATCAATGATGTTTGAGCTTTATTTTGACAACTATGAAAAACATAAACAAAAATAGGCACATATACCGGTCAATAATAATACTACCAAGTTAGAGCAGAAATTTTTATTTTAAGAAATTTATTAAAAAATTGTATAGAAAAATGGATGGAAGGATTTGATTTTTCGATTCATACAAAGAAACCCAATCAATGATTCGGTTCCTTTAAACATATTAAATACTTTGACCACAAATTTTTTTTTAAAATATATAAAGAAACCAATCAATAATTTAATCTTTCTTTCTGTAGAAATAAAAAAACTAAAACACTCCATCCAACAATTTGCCGATAACCTTCTTATTAAATTGCTAAAACACAATTATCCAACTCCTTCATTTACTTTTTCAGATCTGTTAACCAAATTGTCTACAGAGAAAAAATAGTTCAATATCAATAAATCAAAGATCCTGAGCAATCACCCTTGCCAATAAAAAAATTATTCAAATGCAAAAGAAATCAAATCAATTCTCCAATTCACCTAAAAATAAATCAATGAGAATATAAAAATAGGTGCATTTTTTTTAACTGGTAGTATAGCTCCTCTTTATTCGACGGCCCCACCGACACAACAGACCTGTTGTTGCAGGAACAGGAACTGGCACAATATTGCATGGTATTTCTGTATGGTTCATTCTTTCAACAGCCTCCTCAGAATTGTTTATTCGAGGCCGAACCAACCTAGATACTACTTTCTCCGTTCGTTTTGTTTTGCATCCCCAATTTGACAGCAACGGATCATCCCCAGCTGACACTTGGCTGTTTCTGGTAGATGCTTCTGGTATATCAACCAGGTCCTGAAATTTGTCATAAGAATATATTTAAATTGGAACATTAACTGATCAAAATGCCCCAATTTAGCCCAAATAAGACGAGATTTGGCTTATTATCATTTTAAATAGACTTCGGCTAAATTAGGGGTAAATATTTTAACAGAGCAGTTTTGGCTTCATGCAGCGCACAAACCTTATGCAGCGCTGTTTTGATTCTAGAGTCTGTGCACTGCATGAAGCCAAACTGCTCTGGTAAAATGTTTACCCCAAAATTAGCCCTCACCAGTAATCCTCAATTCGATCAAGTACAGAGTCACTTGCCTTGGGCAACCAACTTGAAAGACGGCCATAAAAACCACAAGGGATAAACGGAGATTCAAACCCAAGATATTTATACAAATTTTGTACTTGAGGAACAATACAATTACAATGTCAGGCTAATTCTTTAGCTAGAAAGAGAAAGGGATAGAGAGGAGAGATAGATACCTGTTGAACTACTTTTTTAATACCAAGAGAACCTTGGCAGTTTTCTGAGCCACACATGCAAACCACCTTGGGTCCAAAATGCACAAACCTACAAACGTAAATTAAAAATTTAAATACCATTACTAATATACAGTACAAAATTAAGTTGAGCTTGATTTAGCTACAGGTCTTAAAAGCTCACACCAACATAATAGATAACAAAGAGAAAAATGAATTACTTGTAATAAAACATTCATATAGTAGGGATATATAATACCAGTTCGAGTTCACAGATACCATTCTAATATAGAGAAAACAATTTGCAAGAGGAGAAGATACAAGTACCTATAATCATAAGTTAAAGGCTCATTGACTTTTATGGGCCTTAATGCAAATACGCCAACTCGCGTTTCTCCATCCACTTGCCTGAAAAGAATTAGAGGAAGATAGGGAGAGCACTCAGTCACTACTAACAAAAATTTCATACAAGATTTTGGTAGCCTAATAGCAATTGTCCACTACATGTCAAAATTTGCAAAAAGGCCCCTCCATTATAGAGATTCAGAACTCAGTGCCCAATTTTCGGTTAGCATTTGGGTCGAAGACTAATCAAACGTAGGAGATTTTGTGAAAATTCTTCACATGTTAGAAGCTTTTTGCAAATTTCTATTCAAAATTTTAAAGAGGCAAAAAGAAAACATTTTTTTTAAGTAACAATATACCATTTCTCTAAACTGCAATTGGGATCACAACTGTGGTTCAAAAACCTAGAACTGTTTCCCTTAAAGGTGGCATCAATTGTGAAGTCCTTGCCGATTTCACACATGTAAAAGTTGGAGTCCCCTCGTTTCTTCATGTCCCATAGCCTCTTTGTACATGTTAAATCATCAATGACTGCAATTTAGAAAAGAAAATTATTATACAACTTGTAAAGAGAAATTGTAGTGAAGTCATCCTGTCAGATGGAAATAAAAAAATCTCGGTTGAAATATTTATTTTGGTCAATTTGCTAGGTGTATTCTTTTCAAATTTAGAAACAATTTTTTTTTCCAATTTATGCGAGGAACTTCGCCAAAACAAAAAAAAAACACGTCAACTCTCATGAATAGATGACAATCCGCACTCCATCATATATATGAACTGTAAATTTGCTAGCAACCCAGCTACCTTTTTCTATTTTTGGTTTATTTTTTTTGCACAGCTTATTTTAATATGAATTATTTGATGTTGATTTTTTACTCTTTGATGAAATGGAAAGGTTTCAAATCCCGTAATTATAATTTGCGGCAATGTGTCCTTAAGGATCCTTATTCATCCGTAATTATAATTTGCGGTACATATTAACATTCATCATATTTCGCAACTTATAATGGAGTAAAACATTAAAAATAAGTTGTGCATAACATCATTGGGAAAAGAACCAGATCGCTATCAAATTTCACGATACATGTCGAATGGAAAGTGAACAGTCATCAAAGATGGCAGTGCTTCCATATTGACTGACTGTAAAATTTAAAACTTTATAGTGCTAAACTATGTGACTAATTGATATCCAAAAACTGAAAGGAGGAAATATCAGATTTAGAATCATACCAACTTGGTTCAATCAAGTTAGGTTCAATACAAACTCTTGTCAGGTACTCTCAAGTATAAGACCATGGCAACAGAAACCTTGTGGTTTGGCTGGCAGTAAGCAATATAACAATGGATTAGACTGACACAATACCAGTACTGGACCTAACTGGCAAAAATCCAGTATATAATCGAATCATATGTTCGTATAAAACATACCTTCGCCAATGTACTCTATGACAAAATCGCCCTTCTGCAGGGGCTCCAGAGTAATAACACCCCATCCACAATGCTCTGTCTGAAAGAAAAGTAAATTAAATACATCTAAGAAAAAGTACAGCATACAAGCCTAATTTATGTTCTTTGTAAAGCATTTTACCAATACCATAGCAACAAATGGGAAAAAGAAATAGGAAAAATGGCAAGAATTACTTGATATAGTAATTTATAGTTACAAAATTACAATGAGAAGATCACTTTTACCTTCACGACTCTGATTTTCTTCTCCTTCCTGAAGGGTTTGTTTGTGCAGAAACCAGCACAGTAGCATGCCTTCGAACAACTTGCTGACAGGCCCCTTTAAATGTGAAAAATAGCGTGTTAGTCAAAAATAATTTCTCCTAACATAAGCTATGCTTCATCAGGTTACCAACAATTTTATGTTTATTCGATTCTTTCTATTTTTTTTCTATTTTCTTTCTCAACTAGAAGTCCTTATGATCTACATGACTACTTGATTTGCATTTGGTACCATATCAGATATGAATGCATTTTATTATCAATGAAGGGTCCTTGGAAACAGAAAGCACAAGTAATAAGAAGTTCCTAATTAAAAAATATAATTGAATAATGATCCTGACAATGACAAAACCTGACAAAAAAATTAAGTAAAATACATGTAACAATAGAAAGATAGACTAAACCTGCATTCACAGTCGTCTTTACAACTCGATTCTGAGTCACAACCCGTGCACCCAACACCTGTATTAGTTTCTCGTTTCCTTTTCACTAAATATATATCTTTTTTATTTCAATACATTAAGGGGGAAAATCATATTAAAAACAAGACTAGTGCATGTGATGAAGCCTCTTAGGTAAAGAGAAATCCAATTAGTTTCATGCCTTCCAATACATAATACAAAAAACATTAAATGTTCTTCTATTTTCTTCAAACATAGAAGATTTAAAGCTTGATCACTGTTAAATTGCAGAATTGCAGTCTAATTAAGGCCAATTAAGTCAATCTCAAGATATTGCATGATTCAGCCCAGTTTGTGAAATTGGGGAACCAGCAATTAATCAAGTACTGTATTAGCATGTGCCAGAGATAAGGTTTACCAGCTAAGATTAGATACAGTTGTAATTTGATAAAGGATACTGCGTTTAATCCGAATAAAAGGGTGTGGCTCTTCTTCTTTGTATCTAATATCTTTTTTTACTGATATATATTCTATTTCGTCTGATACATCTTCACTTTTAACTGCTATATTTTCTCTTTCATCTGCAGCGTCTCTGGTAATAATTGTATCCATGCTGAATTCCTCCTCAAAATATGGTACCGGCAGCCGATCAAATGCCTCCTACGAAATATATAATCTAAACTAATTTATATTACATCAAATGACTCAGTATAATGATATGCAAAGTATACACAAACAGAAAAGGAAAATCAAAAGAAATGCTTTACTGTATTCACAATTTAGAGAACATTTATTAATCTATAATTATCACCTAGAATTATAAAATTTAATAATTTACAAATAAAATAGAACATTTAGTGAAATTAGCAAAAAGAAAGCTAATACAAAACTAACCTTTATATCATTTGTGACAGCAGCATTCTGTAATACAGTCACAAAACAATCAAGTTAGTCATTATATTTCAAAGGAAAATATAGACAAGAAAAGAAATTGTCTTAATAATCCAATACCAGCTTGATTTATCGTGACCAAAAGGTGATGTACCAGTAAGAGCAAGTAACATGCTGATACAAATCATTGCCTTACACATGACCTGGTATCATGCTGGTATGAATCAGAACAATTTACAGGAAAGAATAGAGTATAACCTCATTTTGAAGTTGCCAATTAGACGGGTGCCTCCAACATACTGCTTGTTTACCGCCTTCTAGCGTCAGTACATGCTCCTCCCATGGTGCACATTTGGTGTGTGCTGCAACAGTACACTTCACACACCTCCAATTATTTACTTCTTTACATATCATACATTCCTACAAAAGAAAAGATGTAATGACAATGATGAGAAAATATGTACTTTTAAGGCACAAAAGTCCTATACCAGTCAAATACATAGCATACTGGTACCAGTTATTAGTTCTAAAGATCCAACCTCAAAAGAACTTACATATGCATTTCTCAAAGGATTATGAAATTTGCACAAATAATAGAAAACGGAGGGTATCTTTGTTAATTCTTGTGTAAAAGAACAGGAGGAGGCTTACATGAAGAGGACACCTGACAACAGGTCCTAAGGATTTATGCTTGCTTTTTCTCTTTTTCTTGTTTCTTTCGCCATCTGAGACGACCTTTTGTTTAGGTAATTTAAATTTAGATTCGGCACAGGAACTGTGAAAGGCTGATTTGCACTTAGAAACTATGCACCTTATTTCTTCTCCAGGATAGATGCCTCTGTAGCATACTCTACACTCAATCTATACATCAATTAAAGATACATAGTTACATATATATAATTTATAATAAAGTGGGAAGAAACGCTTTGTAAAGATACATAGTTATATATATAAAGTGGGGATTAAAGATACATAGTTGCATATATATAATTCAAGTCTAAAGAGATTAAACGCTTTGTAATACACACAATGTCAGTACCAGTGGTTCAGATACCAGCAAACAGTTGGATCTCAAATGTTACCAGCCAAGTCTTTATCAGTATAATACATGTGTCTGTCAGACAGTATCTCACCTTTCTAGGTATACCATATAAAATTTTCTTTCTTCCTTCACTGATTTTCCACCCAATAGATATATTCAAGTGAAATTGAGCTTAACAGAAACAAAAATTCATCAAATTTTGCCCCAAGAAAGAATACTGGCAAGAAATTGCCCAAAATTTCCTCATTTATGGCAAAATCGAACAACCCGAGAATGTAAAAAGTTATCAGATACTCCAAATTGATCTGATCAAATGAAAAAAAAAAAAAAAAAAATTCCTTTACCATGCAAAATACAAAATTCTCACCATTCTAGGTGCGTTTGTCAGAAAAGGCAACTGGCATTCTATTTCTGGTACACCAGACTTGACCTTCTTCTCTTTCCAATCCGCCACATACTCCTCAAGTGACTTCTCTCCAGTACTCCTGTTTTCGCCACTACGGTCTCTCTTAACAACCACCGACGAACCCGCCTTGATAGGCGACCTCAGAAAATCCCAGCGCTCTAACGTTGAGGTTAGGGTTTCGCCATGTGCAGACTGCGGAGAAAAGGAGGAGGAGGAGGTTGAGCATTTCGGTAGTAAGGAGAGAACCTCGACGAGTGGCGGATCCGCCATGAATTTTTGCTAGGGTTTTGAGAAATCAATGAGAAAGAAAGAGAGAAGAGGAAGAAGAAGAAGAAGTAACTTAAGTCTGGCTTGTGGCAGCTCCTCCTTCTGTTTCGTTCAAAGGGCATCGGACGAATTTTATACAAAGTAGTCCATTCACCGTCTGATCTGATTTAATATCGTGCAAATCATTTTGTTGCGAATCCGACGGTGTTTGGATGACTTTAGATGACGCTTTGTCCAAAGCTCTTTGGGCGAAATCTCCGCCCAAAAAATTGTTTCTCTAATCTCTTTTGTTTTCTCTGGGGAAAGAGATGATAGGAGTTTAGACCGAAATGGTGGGACCCACATGTCGGTTGTTTTGTATTAATGACGGAACAGTACACCCTGTGTAAACATAGAAATTCCCAGGAGCTAACAGTAACTGTACACGCTGTGCTATTAATTATGTATCCAACTGTATGGCTGGTTTTTATAGGGAAAAGAATGAATCGCTATAGGAATGTAAAAAATTGAGAAAGGAGTAGGAGATTTAATAAAAGAGAGAACGCGGGAGAATAGGCGGGAAATGAATAAGGTATTAATTAATGATGTTCAAGGCCTGAAGGGAATGCACTAGTAATTTTACAGGTAACCCCTTGAGAAAAAATGTAACTTGTGATGACACCCTCGATAAGTTTTTCTTTTTGAAAGATTTGTTTATTTTAAGTTTAACCCTGCAATATGGGTTTTGTACAAAATTTGATGTATCATTTAGAATTATAATAAATATTTCTACCAGTGATGTCAAAAAACCCATTTAGCGCGACTAATCGGTCGGTTAGTCGTTAGCAGTGATCAAACCGTTATGATTTGTCCGTTTTCCGTTAATACGGCTAATTAGTTGGTCATTTTTATTATTGTTTACATTTCTCCGTTATTGTATTACAATTTGTCTTGTCTCATCTGAGTTTTTCTAAATGACAATTTCATAAAATTTAATTAATTAACAATGAAACTAAGTTAAAATAAATTTATTTTATAAGTTTGATGAGTTAAATTAATCATTTATATATTGCAATTAACTTTAATGGAAACACAACGTTATTTGCAAAATTCTGATTAATTAATTGACCGCATACTGATTAATCGCTTAACGGTACTTCATCCATCCGACGAGCGCATATTGTTATTTACAACACTGTTTACAACATACCAAATGTAACAAATAAATTGTTTCAAATGTATTGATAATATTTGATTAATGTGGTCAATTGTGACAATTTTATGACTTGAATTGAATAAGGTCTAACTAAACTTCAACAAAAAGCCCGCATGCAATATGTATAAAAATGTTTTCCATCAAGAAAGCATTTGATTAGAGCTGGTGTATCATATAGAATTAGCCTAAACAAAGTGTTCTATAAGTATTTTTTTTTTTATAAGTAGGGTTCAAATGCCACATGTCATTTGTGCTTCACTTGTTTTTAAAGTTTAAATAATTGATCTGAATCGCTCAACATGATTTTCATATTAAATTGTTATTGAAAACCAAATTTTATATTTATTTATTTTTTGAATTTTTACTATTGTTTTAGATAAATACAAAATCACTACTTTTACATGATTCAAAATCTTCTTAATAACAATGATTTTGTAACTATCTTAAAATAGTAAAATGTTCCCAAAAAAGGTTGGGTCTCCAAGCACATTTTAATATATATGGAGATCATGTTGAGTAGTTTGTATTAACTGTTTGGATTTTGTAAACGGAAATAAGAATGTGAGACACGAATACAGTACGAAAGATACGAGACATTTGAACCCCACTCTTTGATAATATTATGAGAAACTCATATTAATTTGTGGTGTTATATGATTAAACAAGGCATGAATACATTAAAAACAACGTTACAAAATGCAATAAATGCATTCCGCCACCATACATTTGCAAAAGATTAATGAACCATTTAAAATTACCACACAAAACTATTTTGGCAAGAATTTGATAATATTTGGAAAAAATTGTTTATTTTCATGATTTTGTGATTTGAAATAAAAGCATGCCTTGATTATAAGTATCTAAAAAGAACTTAACTTATTATAAATACGTACATTCCACCATCATACAGTTGCACAAAAATAGATGATCACTTAAAATTAGCGTGAAATGCGGCCATAATTATTGATTTAAAAAACATGAATAGAAGCATACACTAGTTTTAAGTGAATTTAAGCATATTTGTTTTCTATAAAACTTAGTGGATGTAGATTTACAAACAAGTTTAATATATTACATAGAGCATATATGTATGTATATGTTTCAGGAATACTTTAACCTAAATGAGGTGGCATTTGGAAATTGATTAAAAACATGAATTACTACTACAGAACTGCAGTCTTCTAACACAAATAGAAGAAACAAAAGTTCTACTAGCGGTTCCAAACCGATATTAGATTAGTATATTCTACAGTAGAAATAAATACATTACCAATAGGAGAACCACCGTACTCTATCGGTAATGCATTACTTACCGATAGAAGAAGATAGAAGAATCGAAGAGTGGTTCTCCCATCGGTAATGTATAGATACATAAAACTTTATTTATATAGTTGGCTAGCTAGCATTCATTTTCTCCTTGAGCAGCTAGGCAAACCCCCTCCCCCCCTCCCTCTAATTTGCTAGCTATAATAATCGAAAACATGTATAGATACATAAAACAACATACAACATCGTCACAAACTTTTAACAATTAAATTTTCCTATTTTACTATTTACAATAATAGATATATATATATATATATATATATATATATATATGAGGGATCAAGTTACAACAAAATTACAACAATCATTTTCTACATTTGGAAATTTCAAATCGTCGATCCAACCGTTCAACATGATCTCCACAATAAAATGTGCTTTTAGATCAAATTTTACATTTTTTTGAATTTTTTTACTATTTATTAAGATGGGGACAAAATTCAATGGTCTGAATTTGACTAGTTTTTGTAAAATACTTAATAAATATATAGAGTAGAACTAGGGTGTTCCTAACTTCACCAAATTTCTTTGTGAACTCAACACTAAAACTTATTAAATTGACTTCGAACGACGAATTCAAACCGTTGAAATCCTTCTACCTTACGGGTGATACATCTACATGTGAAAATTTTAAACTTTTGAATTAATTTAGTATAAGTAAAGTGGTCAAAATTAGAAGGTTTATAATAATTTTAATGCATTCATTTTTGGACGCCTTTTGACCACTTGACTCTATACAAAACTAATTTAAAATTTTAAAATTTTCACATGTATACGCATCACTCATAAGATAGAAGAATTTTAACGGTTTTGATTCGTCGTTTGAAGTCAATCCAATAGATTTTAGAGTTGAGTTCACAAAGATGCTTGGTGAATTACAAACACCCTAGTTCTACTCTCTCTCTCTCTCTCTCTCTCTCTCTTTATATATATATATATATATATATATATATATATATATATATATATATATATATATATATATATGAGGAGGGATCCACTTACAACAAATTTGAGTTACAACAAAGTTACAACATTCATTTTTTTCATTTTCAAAGTCAAAATCGTCGATCCAAACCGTTCAACATGATCATCTAAATAAAATGTACTTGCAGATCAAATTTTATATTTTTTTGAATTTGTTTACTATTTATTAAGATGGGTACAAAATTCAATAGTCTAAGTATGGTTATTTTTTGTAAAATACTTAATAAATAGTAAAAAAATTCAAAAAAATATAAAATTTGATTTGCAAGTACATTTTATTTAGATGATCATGTTGAACGGTTGGATCGACGATTTGGACTTTGAAAATGAAAAAAATGAATGTTGTAACTTTGTTGTAACTCAAATTTGTTGTAAGTGGATCCCTCCTCTATATATATATATATATATTATATAAACAAAAGAAAGATGTGATATATACACATCTTCATAAACAAATATTTATATATATATTACATGTTAGGGTTTTCAAGAAGAGAGACTAGAAACAAGAGATAAAAATTTATGAGGAAGCTTAATTGTATTCTTGATTTCATCATAGAGTACAAATGAGATATATTTATAACAACATAAATCTCCTAAAATACTATATACTAAATACTAAATTATTCGTCCTTAATATAGCCCGCCAAACATAGCCTACTATTCTGACACCCTTCTATATTAAACCTGATGTAAATATATGATGAGATAAGAGACACACACAACAATCCTCACTTGAAATCTCATCGTGAAATAAAACCCCAAAATAAACTCCTAAAGCACCTAATTATCTTGAATTTCAACTAAATTAGGATCGCCTGAAGAAGTATCATTCTCGTATGCTTTCTGTTTATTCTTGAGCTTGAAACAGTGAGTCTTGATGTGGCGTTTCTTCCTGCAATAGTTGTCGATTAGATTTTTGTGCTTAGAGCTCGAATGGGTGGATGATAAGGTTAAGTTTTTTCCCTTTTGTCTCCCATCCTCATCATTCACCTTGATACCAATTCTCTCCATGTCATTGAGAAATGCGGTATAGTCTGAAATATGGACCTTAACAGATGTACTTTCTGTCATCTTGAAAGAATGGCACCTCTACTTGCTTGGTCTTTATGCGGTGCACGAGTGCGTGGAGGAAACACCTGGCACCTGAATGCCTCTCCCATGATATCGAGATGAATATGAAAACCCTCAATAGCAACAACGGAATAACCCTAAAATCACCAAACAACCGCCGGCGATGAAGATGGCTCTGATACCAATTTGTTAGGGTTTCTAAAGAGAGGTCAGAAACAAGAGACAAAATCTTATGAGGAAGCTTAATTATATTATTGGCTTCATTATTACATAGAGTACAATGACATAATTTATAACAACATAATCTTTAAAAGAGAAACCTATAAATGATATCTCCTTAAATACTCTATATTAAATACTAAATTCTTCCTCCTTAATATAGCTTACCAAACATAGCCTACTATTCTGATATCCTGCTAAATCAAGCATGATGTAAATATATGATGAGATGAGAGGCACACACAACATTACATAAACAAAAGAAGAAGCCATACACATCATCATAAACAAGAGAAGAAGTTATAAATATATCAACTACTTGCAGCTAGCATCTATTTTCTCTTTGAGCCTAATGCTACGGCGTGGCCCAATAGCAGCATTTCTTTTCTTCTGAAGCCTAATGCTGCGGCGTGGCGGCTCAGTCACCGATGCCTTGTTTCTCTTCTTGAGATGGGTTTGAGTGATGCTTTACTAGAGGGTTGAGATGACGGCCAATATGGCATAAATCTACCTCTGTCAGCTGCAGTAAATCCTGGAGGAATATCCAGGTTACCATACTCAAGTGGTTCATTCTTGACCTCAACCTTGATCTCAGGCACGGGTTTAGATGTCATTAACCTAACCTAAAACCAAATATGAGTAAAAAACTAAAATGAGTAAACGTAAACATAAAATGAGTAAAAGCTTAAACTTATAATGAGTGCATCTCTGGTAATAACTGTATCCATGCTGAATTCCTCCTCAAAATATGGTAAAGGCAGCCGGTCAAACGCCTCCTACAAAATATATAGTTTAATTTAATTTAAATTATATGAAATGACTCTCAGTCTTAAGATATGCAAAGTATACACATACTGAAAGGAAAATCAAAAGAAATGCTTTTCTGTATTCAAAATTTAGAGAATATTATTACTCTATAATTATCACCTAGAATTATAAAAACTAGTTCTAACAACTTACAGATAAAATAGAACATTTAGTGCAATTAGCAAAAAGAAAGGTAATATAAAATTAACCTTTATATCATTTGTGACAGCAGCATTCTGTGATACAGTCACAAAACAATCAAGTTAGTCATTATATTTGCAACTCATGAAACATATATACTGTCAAATAGACAAGAAAAGAAATTGTCTTAATAATCCAATACCAGCTTGATTTATGGTGACCAAAGGTGATGTACCAGTAAGAGCAAGTAACATTTGCCTTACACATGACCTGGTATCATGCTGGTATGAATCAGAACATTTTACAAGAAAAAACATAGTACACCTCATTTTGAAGTTGCCAATTAGATGGGTGCCTCCACCATACTGCTTGTTTACCGCTTTCTAACGCCAGTACATGCTCCTTCCATGGTGCACATTTGGTGTGTGCCGCAACAGTACACTTCACACACCTCCAATTATTTACTTTTTTACATATCATACATTCCTACAAAAGAAAAGATGTCATGGCAGTGATTAGAAAATATGTACTTTAAGGCACAAAAGTCATATACAAGTCAAATACATAGCATACTAGTGCATGCTTAACCTGCATGTGTTGTAAATACTAAATAATTGTAAGGATTACATTTTTTGAAATAACATATTAGAAATGTGTCATTTTAGTCATGTATCTCGAGTGATGATTTTGTCATTTCTTGCCAGCTATTAGTTCTAAAGATCCAGCCTCAAAAGGACTTACATATGAATTTCTCAAAGGATTAGAACATTTGCGCAAATAATAGAACATAAGGCTTACATGAAGAGAACACCTGACAGCAGGTCCTACAAATTTGTGCTTGCTTTTTCTTCCTTTTTTGTTTATTTGACCATTTGAGACGACCTTTTGTTTAGGTAATTTAAATTTAGATTCGGCACAGGAACGGTGAAAGGCTGATTTGCACTTAGCAACTATGCACCTTATTTCTTCTCCAGGATAGAGGTCTCTATAGCATACTCTACAATCAATCTATACATAAATTAAAGATAAATTGTTACTTATATATAATTAATAATAAGTGGGAAGAAATAAAAGCAAGGAGATGAAGCACTTTGTAATACACACAATATCAGTACCAGTAGTTATGATACCAGCAAACATTTCGATCTCAAAAGTTAACAGTCAAGTCTTTATCAGTATAATACATGTGTCTGTCAGCCTTTCTTGGTATACCATATCAAAAAAAAAATCTTCCTTCACTTATTTCAAATCAATAGTATAAAATATTGCCACCAAATTCCCTCATATATGGAAAAATCAATCAACCTGTGAACGTAAAGAGTTATATATCAAATACCCCGATCTGATCAAATAATAACATAAAATGCTCACCATTCTAGGCGCGTTTGTCAGAAAAGGCAACTGACATTCTATTTCTGGTACACCAGACTTGACCTTCTTCTCTTTCCAATCCGCCACATACTCCTCAAGTAACTTCTCTTCAGTCATGAATTTTTGTTAGGGTTTTGGGAAATGAATGGGAAAGAGAGAAGAGGAAGAGGAAGAGGAAGAGGAAGAGGAAGAAGTAACTTAAGTCTGTATTGTAAGTTTGTAACCTTGTGACTGTTTCTCTTCTGTCAAAGAGAGAAGAGATGAGGTGTGTTTAGACCGAAATAGATGAACCAACATGTCAGTTGGTTTGTTTTTAGAACGTAACACTACCTTCTGTGTAAACATAAAAGTCACAGGAGCTAATAATTCTGTGTATTACTGTGTGGCGGTTTTTTGTAGGAGGAATAATGACTCGCTAGAGAAATACAAAAGTTGAGAAAGGAGTAGGAGATTATTAAAGGATAGTAGGCGGGAAATGAAGGTATTAAGGAAGTTGAAGACTTCGAGGGGTTGCAGTAGTAATTTCACAGATCCAAATCTGCTGAAATCCGAGATGAATCTCTAAAATTCTGAATCTAGCTATTGAATTGTTTCGAGATGCGTACAGAAAAAAATCAGCTGTTTTGAAATGTGTGCACAGAAAAAGTTGGACGGCTAGATCTCGGATTTTATAGATTTAGAGTTACTGTTCATGGATCTCGAATTTCAGCTGATCTCAAAGGTTTAAATAGAGTTTATCGCGTTATAGCGGAACGGCTGAAAAAACAGCGCTATGGCCATATAGCGCCACTATAGCGGCGCTGTATGGCCATAGCGTTATAGCTTTTTTGGTCCGAAAACGCTATAGCGCCGCTATAGCGCGCTATTTAGAACATTGGCCGATCTGAATCCGTAATTTTACAGGTAATCCTTGAGAAAATTTGCAAATTGTGATAACAAAAATTTATATTTGAACTGCTAGAATTAATTACTTCAAACGAAAATTCCAAGGGAGTTGTAAGTTTTTCGTTTCTAAAGATTCGTTCATTTTAAGTTTAAATCATGCAATATGGGTTTTGTATAAATTTGATGTATAATTTAGAGTTACAGTAAATATTTTTTTTCTGCACTTATTTGACAATATTTGAATGTTAATGGTCAGTTTTGGTGATTTGAAGGTCAAATATGAGGTCTTAATTCATTAAAAGCATCATTAAAAACACATGACGTGCTATAAAAGTATCTCAATAGTGTTTACAACATAACAAATGTATCATTTTGGAATTGCAACAAATAAATTGTTTCGACATGTATTGATAATAGTTGTTTAATAATTGTCAATTTTGACGATTATATAACTGGAAAAATAAAGTTTAAATTGATTAAAAGGATTGACCAAATACACGTGCGCAATGTGTGTAATAAAATGTTTTCCATCAAGTATATACATTTGAGTAAAGATGGTGTATCATTTAGAATTAGGCTGAATAGATTGTCTATAAGTATTTCATAATATTGTGAAAAAATACTCAGAGTTGTAGTGTTATATGACTTAAAATAAGGTTTAAATATATTAATAACAATGTTTAATGCACACAAATGTGCATTAAATGTATTCATGCACCGAATTCGTATCCTCTGCATTAACTTAAAAAGGAAATACATTCCAACATCATACGATTGCACAAAAAAAACAGGTATCATTTTGAATTAACAAAAAAGAGGTGTTATTTAGAATTAGCATGAAATGAGGCCACAATTGACAAAAAAAATTAACATAAATAATTAATAAACGCACGCATCAGCTGTAAATGAATTTAAAGCATCTACAATAATGATTTCTTTTAAATTGCTAATCTGATGTGTTAATTGCTAATATAATTGCTGGAATGTACCACAGTTTTTAAATTAGCAAGTTTGCTTTAAAAACAACTCTTTAGAGCATCTACAATGGTGATTTTTTTAAAATTGCTAATATGATGTGTTAATTGCTAATATAATTGCTGCGATGTACCACAGTTTTTAAATTAGTAAATTTGTAAAAGCAACTCTAATTAAATTATTGGGATGGAGTGATTTAGAAATTATGAATCTCTTTAATTGCTAAACTCAGTGACGGTCCAAATTAATTGCTAAACATTTGCATGAATGGAGATGCTCTAAGCATACTTGTTTGCGTAATAATATCCGATGTATCTTTTGAAGTTAGTGCATACTAATTTAAGCATATTTTTTGCGTAAAATCTGATTTATCGTTGCAATTTGGAGCATATAAATTTGCAAACAAGTTCATTGTATTATTTACAGCATATTTGTGGGTCTCGATGATTTTTTTATCAAGAAATGAGGCCACAAACGAATAAAAACATGAATAGACGCAAACAAATTAGTTGTAAATGAATTTAAGCATATTTGTTTTTATAAATATTAGGTGTATATTTTTATTTTGCACATATAAATTTACACAAAAGTTCGTTATATGATAATATCTAGATCATATTACTGATTTTGCTAACATAAAAAATGTTCAAATGGGGCTCAAATTAACTAAAAAATATAAATAAAAACCCACATCAACAATAAATTATTTTTTGGAGGATTTCCTCCTGTAATATGTATCTTTTCAATTTATCACATACCCAAACATACCCAAATTCATATCACCTAAGGTAACATAATATTTATGTTTCGATCAGGACCATCCTATAAAAATCCACACGAATATTAAAGAAACTTCGCACATTTCACCTCTATCTGGATTGGCCCGGATTCTGATCTAAACAGAAATATTCTGTTACCTCAGAGGATATGTTGCTGCCCAGTTCACAGGCCAATCTCACCAGCAAAACCACCTTTATAGTCTATACACTCCCAAACAAAAAATATATTTAGTTTTTCATTCAGTCTATTTTCATCAAGTCCATGTTTATTCAGAAACTCTCAGAAAAGCCCCCACCAAAACCTCAAATTACTCCTGCAATCTCTGCGTCCAAAATATAACTTATTTGGGTCATAACAGGATTATTCATGTAGAATGACATTTTTGCCCTTCTGAACTTCTCTCCTTTATAAATGCATTTTTTAAGGTTGATTCTAATCCATAGCAGCATTTTCCTTTAAGAGAATAATTTGAGAGAAACTGCATTACATACCAGTAAAAACTTGTTGAATTTAAAGGTTGTGTACTTTGAAATTATTACAAAGAACAAAACTTCATGTTTTCTACTTCAACCCACTATCCAAAATCAAAACTGAATAAAGAAAAATCGACAGGAAATTAAAAAAAAAAATGCCCTTATGAATCTCAACTCTGAGCTCTAAAACTAAGTCATTGAAAACTCCTTACGAAACAATGTTAGGATACGGGCTTGGAACGGGTTAACGGATCCTCTTTGAATTCAACCCAAATCATGAAAATGTAACCGATTATCCATACCATTACGTATTTCAGGGGCACCCAGCAGAGGAGAGATAGGAGGCTCAGTATGCTCCCGGTGTATTGAGGATCTTTTACATACCCGAAAGGGAACTCTGTGACCCAAGGTACCGATTTGCCAAAACGAATCCCATAGTATGTACCAGCTTCGCCCAGCAACTGATACACCCTGAAATGGTCAAGATATAGATTAGTACATCAACATTTTTCTAAGATCGATTTGCTGTGACCTTAACATGAATCAGGTGTTATGTAAAACAAAACAAAAAAAATACAGTGGTACCAGCATCTGTACAACACCGCAGGAGACAGATTAAGTGCATTGTTATGGAATTTGCCTTTTACAAAGGTACAGACCAATGATCACTTATACTAGTTGTTTCATCTCCAATCAAACATATGTACCAGTATCTAGAAAGTTGGTTCCAGCCGCTTCTAAGCCGGAACAAGGGTATTTACCATCCAACAGTGATTTTGTACCTATCTAAAAAAATAGTAATAAATTTCCAAAAAATATAAAATTTGGTCTCCAAGCACAATTTAATATGAAGATCATGTGAGCGGTTCGGACCAACTGTTTGGACTTTGAAAACGGAGATAAGGATGTGAGGCACGAAAAACATGAGGCATATGAATCCTACTCTTTTAGTTATATGATCTTCAATTCATATCAGTAGGCCATTTTTCTAACAGAGACAGTAGAACTAGCCAGCCCAATTTGGTCTAAAGAAAACTAAAGGGGAATTTCATGTATACTCCTCAAAAACCTAAAAATTACATATCCCCCCTCTAAAATTCATAATATCATATAACCTTCAAAATTTCAAAAACTCACAAATTTACCCAATTTATTAATTTTTCTAATAAAACTAAATTTATAAGATACCCATTTTACCCTTTTATTAAAAAACAAAAAATATGTAGTTTGTGTAAGAAAAATGTTTAGTCTTCTAACTAGTCCATTTTTTATGACAAACCATTCATTTTTAATTTTGAAGGGTAAACCAAGCATTTTTAATTTTGAGGTTTTTGCGGGGTACACATGAAATTGATAAGATAGAGAGAAACCAAGCTCACTTAAAATTGAGGTATTGACCGGCAGCGAAGAGGAGAAGGCAGTACCAAGGAGGCCAAGAGAAGGTGGCGACGGAGAGAAGAGACAAGATCTGAATCATCTTGAGCACGTGCGCAACCTGAGACATGCGGTGGCACGGGTCCACGCCTCGCCCGCACAGGTCCACCCACTTCTGCGGGTAGTTCCAGAGAGCGTAGTAGAACGGGAAGGGAAGGATCAGTGCTGTGCAGCGAGCAATAAAGGCCATGGCCATGGCTGTGACTATTTGATGCAATGTTCTCAGACAAGCGCGCCAGGTGTTTGTTGAATGCCTCACAGAGAAAAGAGAGATCTCACTTCTCACTGAGTCTATGTGCTGGGCCGACTTACGCCAATGGTTTAATGACGCTTGGGTTCGACTCCTGAGATATCGCAAACTTTTTGTGTTGATACGTGGAAAATCTGAACCGTACAAATTCTTTCTGCACGAATCTCAAAGCAAAAATGATACTAGAATATTGGTGGAGAGGTTTTCAAATTTTTTTTTTTTATGATTTCTTGGTCTTCATTTTAAAAATTTTAAATATCAAAATAAACCGGTTAAATATAATTATATTATTTTTCTACATACATGTAAAACATTATGACATTTTAACTTCTTTTTTTATAACAATCAAAAGCTTGTAAAAATATAATATCTAGAAGTTCATTTTCTAACTTATTAATTTATACAAAGCTAAAATTAATAATTAATTTTTTTTATGCGTATGTAGAGAAAATATATATTACATCTAACAATTTTATTTTGATATATAAATTTCAGAATTCTGTTATTAAAAAGTTAAAAAAAAATGAACTTATGATGAACATACTAACAGTACTCATACTTCTAAAGAAAAGAAAGCCTAAGATTTTATTCCCTTTTTTTGGAGTAATCTGGCAAAATTACAGAAACGTCCATAAACTTTTGGGCCGTCCTACTATTATAGTTCTGACCCTCTGATTTGTGCGAATTATTCTAGGTACTCAGGAAGCCTTTATCTACCAAATTTATTATAGGTACTCAGTTATGCTAATTGGTTCAAATCATTATGTGACTTCATATAATCATTTGTGTAACCTACTATAGCAAAAGTTCCCCAAAATTATGAAGATATTAACATCTCATATTTACCTATACTTTTGATTAACAATAAATTTCCTAACAAAAAAAAATTGAAAAGAAAAAACCAACAAAAGAAATTAAACATCAGACACCCATTATTACCATTTAATCCCCTGCAAGCTACACAGCATACCAACAACAGAGAGAGAGAGAGAGAGAGATCTAAAGAGGAATCAACCGACGTCGCTTGAAGCACCAAAAGAAACCAGAAAATATGATGATACCAGCCATGCCAGATATCCCGAGTACCCAATTAAAAGCCTCCGGTACATCAAAAAGTGATATTTCAAAGTTCATACCAAAGATGCCAGCTATCACACCAAAATGGCAACTACAAATGTTGCAGTGGTCAGAAGGAGCTCAAATTGGATCAGTTGGTTCCTCACATTGTCCTTGCGAAAAAGAGAAGATGAATAAGAAAAAAGGAATACATTTATTAATAATGCCCCCTAATTAATTTTTTTTAATAATAGTGCCTCAAAAAAGTGCTCATTTCTTTTAGGGCATCCAAAAGGATGTGTTGATCACAACTTGGAGAAGTGATCAAAGGTCAAATGGTACCAAAGGACTTAACAATTTGACATAGTGTGAGTACCATTGATAACTGGTACAGTATCAATGACTGGTAATGGTATCATAGTAGCACAAATTACAAAAGATTTAATTCACATTGAAAAAGGAAATATTTTGATGTAAGAGGAAAGCAATACCAGCTTGATGTTGATAAAATCCTCAGTATCATCAATATATTCCTTCAGCTGAAAATTGAAAAACAAAAATATGAATGTTTCATTCAAAAAATTAAAAAAATTACTTTCATGAAAGAATTATCGACACAAAATAAATGCATGCATGTTCATCCATGCATCCTGCAATGCATAACACTTTTACACGCACCAAATAAATCCAGACCAACCAAATTTAACACAAAAAAAAAAAATATATATATATATAACGTACCGACATAAGCTTGTTGAGTGTATTATCAACAACAACAAAGTAGGCTTCTAGAAGCATCTCAATTTCCTCAATATCCCTCTTCTCCGTATCAACACTCCTTGAGCTGCCATGCCGGCTGCTCCTAGCCAGGCTGAAGTTCCTCTCCAGTTTTTTCAGACCGGCACTAGTGCTGGTTGGAGACCCGAATGGAGATGTTGGTGCTGAGGCTGACATGCCGGGCCCACCTAGGGTTCCATGCTCAGTATAGAAGGATTCAATGCTATGTCTCTTTTCTGTCAGGTAAAGCTCAGCCATGTCTCCATCGTCGTCCATGAGTTGTTCTATCTCGTCTCTAACCTTAATTAAACAGCAACAAAATATTTGTAAAAACAATCACAATAACAATTCTAATAGAAATAACTATTCAGCTAGTTAACATGATACTTCAATACAAAATTTTAAAATGTAGATTATATTACAAGGCTTTGGGCAAATTGACAGAGATTAAACTTCATGATTGTACCAATGAGAAATCAAATTGGAATCATGCATAATTTCACAAGAAGGTACAGATACTTTCTGGTACCAGACATGAACCAATGTTACTGGTAAAGATTGTACCATAGGTACACAATTATCTTTACCAGTCCCAAACCAACATTATATGTTTTTCCTCCTTTTTCCATTGAGAGAATTTGAAATTTAAAGGTCAATTGGAGTACCTTTTGTACTCTTCGGGTCAAAGCAACAAGCTTGCTCTTTAAACGCCTTACACGCTCCAAATTGAGTGTGCTTATCTTTGATGTCAGTTCATCTAGCAAGGGATAAGCCTCGATCTCTAGGTCAGCTGCCTATTCCAAATTTGAAAATTTATGAAAATTTAATTCAATACATAAGTCAGAAATCCAATGAAAAAAATAACAGTTTGCACCCTACCAGTACCAGATATCCACTGAGAATACCCAAAAATTCTCACAAATCCCATGTATCTACTGCAACCGTTTTACTGATATGAATCAATATTCCATACATTAAAACAAAATTTCAAAAAGTATCACAATGGTAAAGTGCTAGTATATAAATAAGGTATCATGTCAACTGGTCAAGTATCAACCCAAAAACACCAAACCAGGCCTGACTGGCACAATTTTACCAGAATACTTTTTCTTTCTCATCCTTCTCTCCACAGAACATGCAACCTGGAACCCACACCATACCTGTGCATCGAGATATGCGCTAGTTGTCTCGAGGGCAACCTCCAATGCAACAAACTCAAATGGGAGATCCTCAGACCTAGAAGCGTGCCGCCTCTGCACCTCCTCAGCATACCCCCACTCCTCCCCTCCGGCCGCATTTCCATTCAAACTCTGGACCGATACCAGCAACTCATCGGCCGTGATTATGCACCTGATCTTCTCTAAATTGACAACAATTGCCTTCTCCCTGCCGAGAATTGTCGAGGGGTAGAGGAAGAGCGGATCGAGGAGGCGAAGGTCGCGAGCTGGGAGGTCGCACCGACGCATGAGTGTGACCTTGTCGAGGGAGACGCAACTGGTGGCTCCAGTGGACGCCTCGACACGGATCCAGGAGCGAAAAGGGGTTTTCTTAGGGAGGTTAGTGATGCGCTTTTTGGCGAGGGCAAAGGATGTCGGCAGTGGAGCGGTGACGGGGCGAGAAGGCGGGAGCAGAGGGTTTTTGAGGTCGTCCATGGCGACTCGAGAGAGCGAGCGAGCGAGCGAGAGAGAGAGAGATTCTCTTCTTTTTTGTTTGTTTTTGAGAGGTGGATTTTGGCGCAAAGGAGGAGAACAGATTGAGTGATCGAGGATTTGTGGGACCCACAGTTGGGTTGGGCCCGACTTGAGAGTAGGTCCGACGCCCATCGGACCTACTTTTGTTCGACGGGTTCAAACACCATCCGATCTGATTCAAGATTCGAGCTTTCCGGTTCATTGTTCGTGTGTTCTGCTTTAGTTTCGTTTGCACAGACTTGAGATGGATCGGATGGTCTTAGAGCTTATTGGACCTAAAAGTAGGTCCGATGGGCATCGGAGCTGCTCCGTTCTCGGTTGGGGCCTGGTTCACGAATTCGCATCCTCTAAGATATCTCATATTTTGCGTGACATTTTGGAAAATATCAGCCGTTCAAATACGTTCTACACGAATCTCAAACCCAAATAATACTGGTCCCCTGCGCCATCGCCGAATAGGCACCGGACACGGCGGTCACGCAAAATATGAGAATTCTCAGAGAATACGCAGTCGGCTGGGCCCTGGTTCACAGGAATGATGAATCCGATCCCCTCAGATACCGGACTGAATACAAATACTCTCAGCCTACTGTTCTTGTAGTATATGTAGTTTTATGATTCGTGCAGGATTAAAACTAGCGATTCTGATCTCATTGTAATCAGTCAGGTATTGCACGTCTCTATTTTATTAAAATATTTGGGACGGAGAATCTTTTGCTTTATTCTTTTTCAAATTATATTTGTTGGAGTATCCGGAGTATATCTAGACGTCGGAGAATTTTCTAAATTTTAGAAATATTAGAAATAAAATGACACAAGGAATTTTTTTTCCTCCAAAGTAAATAGCGAGGGATTTAAATTTAGTTCGGTCCACTTTTTTTGTTTTTACATTTTAAGGTAAATATATATTAATAAATCATAAAAAATAGAGTTCTAGTTACATGCTAATTTGGTTCAGTCAAATAGTTATTTTTTAAGAAAAAACACTCAATTCGGAAATTTTAATTTTGTATTTTCTAAAAAAATTAGCATACGTGGAAATGTCTATATTTTTTATTTTATAAAAAAAACATCCAAAGAGCCGATTTTTTATTAAAACCCCCAAAAAAAACAAATTATCAAATCTGCTCCCACTTCAAAATTATAATTATTTCTACCCTAACCGCCCGTGGACTGGGCGGTCCACTTTTCCCACCAGACCGCCCAGTAGCCGGGCGGTCCACTTTCGATACCTGACCGCCCAGCGCCCGGGCGGTCCACTTTTAAAACCTGACCGCCCAGCTGCTGGGCGGTCGACTATGAAATTTTTTTTTTTTTAAAAGCGGTCCGCTGGGAGCAGACCGCTCCCCATCTGCCTCTCTTTCGCCTCTGCCTCCAGCCGCGTCGCCGCCCCGCCGCGTCGCCGCCCGAACCACCACCCCAGCCGAATCTCTCTCTCCCTCTCTTCCTCTCTCTCTAGAGCTCTCTCTCTCTCTCTCTCTCTCCTCTCTTCCTCTCCCTCTCTTCCTCTCTCTCTCTTCCTCTCTCTCTCTAGAGCTTCCTCTCTCTCTCTCTTCTGCCATTCTCTCTCTCTCTTCCTCCCTCTTCCTCTCCCTCTTCCTCTTCTCTCTCTTCCTCTCTCTCTTCCTCCCTCTTCCTCTCTCACCCGAACCCTAATTTCGGCCATCTCGGCGACAGTCCGATTATTTTCGGGTAAGTTTCTAAATAATTTTTTTAATTTATATTTTGTATCTTGTATTGGCATTGGAACGATTGGTAGAATTGAATTGTTAATTATCGTGTCCGGGTTGTTGATTTTCCCGAAACGATTGAATTGTTCAAAATTAGAGTTTCCGGTATGAGTTTGTAGTTTAGGGATTTAGGGTTGACAAAACTGAAGTTTATAAATTAGGGTTGAATTGTTAATTATCATGTGCGGGTTGTTGATTTTCCTGTCGCGATTTAATTGTTAAATTAGGGTTGAATTGTTAAATTAGGGTTTATGATTGAATTGTTTAAATTAGGGTTGAATTGTTAAATTAGGATTTAGGGTTGAATTGTTTAAATTATGTTGAATTGTTAATTTAGGGTTGAATTGTTAAATTAGGGTTTAGGGTTGAATTGTTAATTTAGGGTTTAGGGGTTAAATTAGAATTAGGGGTTAAATTAGGGTTTAGGAATCAAATTAGGGTTTAGGGTTGAATTGTTAGATTAGGGTTGAATTCCTAAATTAGGGTTTAGGGTTGACATAATTAGAGTTTATAAGTTAGGGTTTATAAATCAGGATTTGTAAGATAAAATCTTCTGTTTATTGAAATGTAGTATGGTCAGAACTAGACGGGGACGTGCATGGGATGCCCCTCTGGAGACGGGGGAGAGTTCACATGATCACGATGCTGAGGCATCCGGTGCAGCGGCATCCAGTGCAGAGTCATCCGGTGCAGAGGCATCCGGTGCAGAGGCATCCGGTGCAGAGGCATCCGGTGCTAGATGCTCCCTTTGGAGATTATCCCCCTCACCATCCTGACACGTTTAGTCCTCTTCTGTGGATCCCACATGTCAGGCACCGTGTCTCACTTGCATCTATGGAGGTACGTTGGTTTTGTATTCCTAATTTAAATAGCATTATTTAATTAGACGTTTATATTGAAATAATTGTAAAATGCAGGACACGACGATGATGACAGTGAGGCATCGCACCCCCGAGATACCATACGTCCTGTCACCCATTGATGGAGCAGTGCATCCTTCGTCTGGGGTTGTATCAGTTGGCCATCATGCCTCACTGTGATATTGATCAGGCCCTCGTTTGCGGTCTAGTGGAGAGATGGCGACCGGAGACGCATACATTTCACCTTCCGGTTGGGGAGATGACAGTCACACTAGGTGATGTCAGCGCCTTGTGGGGTTTACGGATAGACGGCGACCCCATCGGTGGTGTCTCAGACCATCCAGACCTGATGCACATGATACTGGAGCTGCTGGGGGCCGCTCCGTCGGACTTGCAAAAGAAGAAGAAGAAGAAGAAAGGAGAGGAGGAGGAGGAGGAGTACCGGTATTCACAGTACTGCATCAGTCTTGCGGCGCTCCGCAGATACTTCCACCGGCGTAGGATCACTCCCCAGACACGTGACGAGCAGGCTGTTCTGAGGTAATCACAAACAGTTGCAAATTAAAATATGTTATGGATTGAACAAAAAATGTAGTTATTTATGTTTCTAATTTATATTGCAGGTACGTGAGGGCGTTTGTCTTGGACTTATGTGGCAGCGTCATGTTTGTCGATTCCAGTGGTGACGCAGTCCCGATTATGTTCCTCTCTCTGCTGAGGGACATTCAGCGGCCGTCGAGGTGGAATTGGGGTGGAGCCGTGCTCGCTCACTTATACCGGGGCTTGTGTCATGCTTGTCTGGTAAGTTTGTACAAATATTTTAATTTTTTTATTACATATATTATGGTTCCATATTTACCAGAAATGCATCGCATGTCCAAAATTTAGGCGACGAACAGGCAGATTACCGGACCACTTCTTCTACTCCAGCAGTGGTCCTGGTCACATCTACCGGTGTGTCGGCCTGTTCCTCCAGCTCAGGAGGGGCTATGGATGGGAGATGACCCCGAGAGACGTCCGGGGTACGGTGCCATATGGAGTACTCCCCTCACGTACGAGGACACGGGCAGAGGGAGGACCGTGGGGATTTCGTATGTCCGGGGCCAGCTCCAGATGCTTCACGAGGCGAGCGTCACCTGGTACCCCTATCGTGTGTTCTACGATCGGGGCCTTCTGTGCCCGCTGACATTAGAGCAGAGACCTCTCTCGTTTTATCGGGGGCCGTGCGTATGCTTCTGGATAGTTGAGTATCACTATCCTGATCGAGTGCCCCGTCAGTTTGGCTTGGATGCCTATGTCCCTGATTTTCCAGAGTTGGGCGAGCAGCGGACCACCCAGCTGCACAGGTAACTACCCACTGCCTTATTGTTTCCCTATTTTATTACTTGCTCAGCCATACACGTTACTAATTAATTTATATTGCAGCACTAAACACAACAAGCCCAAAGTCGACTGGAGCACGCGTTTCTGGGAGCATTACCAGCGTGCTGCATCACCCCAGTTTCACTTATGGACCCCGCCTCCAGCTCCAGATGCCCCTATGCCGGTCGGGCCTTGGAGATTGCGGTATTTAGTCTGGTACCAGAGATGGGGCATGCCGACGGTTTATCTACAGGGGGACTATGGTGATGCTCTTCGACGGAGACTCACGGGTGAGGGTGACGGATCTAGGACTTACTTGCCTTTCGGTCCGATCCATGCTCGTTCGGTATGTTTAAATGAAACTACATGCTTAAAAAATTATAGTTATTTATTCATCTTCTAATAATAATAATGAAAATACATTGTGTACAGATTTTGACCGCTATTAGAGGAGTGGCACACAGCTTGGTGTGCATGGCGAGAAGAAGTTGGAGAGCGATAGGATGTCAAATGCTCCAACACAGTGCACCGATCGTTGAGGACTCTGGCTGGGACGGGCGCCTCGTTGGTATGTTGCACGATGCCGGGGAGGACATCAATTGGCGCGAGATAAAGGCCCCACCACCAGATCCGGAGCAGCCTGGAGCCCCTATCTACGCTGCGGAGATGCCGCCACCTCCTGCAGGTAATAATATGTCATACAAATGATCATTATTAAGTGTCTCTCCAAAAGATCATTATTATTAATTTATCTTCATTTTCTGCAGATGATGACTCGGGTTGGGCGATCCACCAATGGGTGTTGAACAACAACGCGTGGAACGCGTACTACAACGAGCATGGAGTTCCCGTGCAGCATACCGAGGTAGCAAAAGTTCATTATTTAATTAATTTACTCGTTACTTCTATGTCTTTAATTTAACATTGTTTACATGCAGGATGAAGCTGCCGCCACCGCCGCCGAGAGAGCTGCCTCCGCCGCCGCCGCCGTTTTCTCTTTGGATGACCTAGCTCCAGATGAGGGCGGATGGGAGCCAGCTAGCTCCCACCGACCGCAGTATATGGAGCCCAGACAGCACGACGGCGAGGCCAGTGGGAGTGGGGCACAGACTGCAGATGGCTTTGCCGCTGCTATATTTGGCACACCGCCTCCGGCCACGTATCCTCCTACTTGGGAGGCCGATCCGTGGGTGTTGCGTACACAGGCGGGGATCCATGGGGAGCATGCATTACACCTGGGGGCGGACCCATGGGCGCGTGAGGACGTACACGATGACATGCAGGTGGATGAGGTTCACCAGAGGCGTCCGCCGTCGCAGAGAGAGCGCCATGCACCTACTAGGTTGGACCTCTCCGGACCTCGCCCTCGTCGTCGCCGTTAGGGTTTTTATATTTTTTTTAGTTTGATTGGTTTCTAGTATTTCAGTTTGATAGGGTTCTAGTATTTTAGTTTGGATTATTATATTTCATGTTTGGACTGTTATGTTTCATGTTTAGACTTACCATTTAGATTACCTACTTTTATTGTTTAGACTTACTATTTAGATTACCATTTAGAACATTTAAACATTAACAAACTTAATATAAAACTAATCAATTATATTAAAACTACACAATTACATAACATATAAAAATAATCGTCAATTATAAAATATAATCGTCAACAAATAATAAATATATATCATACAATTTAATATAAAACATTCAAACAAATCATTACAACAATTTAATATAAAACATTCAAAAATCATTACAACAATTTAATATAAAAACATTCAAACAAATCATTACAACAATTAATATAAAACATTCAAACAAATTAAAACATAAAACCTTATAAAAAAAAAATTTCATAGTGGACCGCCCATCACCTGGGCGGTCAGGTATCGAAAGTGGACCGCCCGGCTACTGGGCGGTCTGGTGGGAAAAGTGGACCGCCCAGTCCACGGGCGGTTAGGGTAGAAATAATTATAATTTTGAAGTGGGAGCAGATTTGATAATTTGTTTTTTTTTTGGGGTTTTAATAAAAATATCGGTCCAAAGAGTATCCGAAGCACACGTGGATGTCGGACGCTAGGAAGGTCCGGACTGTGGAAAACTCTCCAGTTTTATTATAACTGGAGAAGTCTGTTATCATCACAGAGTCGTTGCTAGTTTTAACTGTTGTGTGCATTCTAAGAAAAATTGAGATAAAAGAAGACAGACTTCAGGTAGGTTGATACTTGATACACTTTTCTAGTTCACTCGAGGACTTCTCCCCCTGATTCTTTGAACAATGAACTTGAGGGTAGACTACTGTAGCGGGTCACAAAAGATAGTAAGTTATTTGATATTTCGTCACCCGTCATATCACAATATCATCATCTGTTCGTGTCGTGCTGCGAAGGATTAGGAGTCTGGTTGGCTCCACCGCTCCACGGTCTCTAGAATCAATTTATCTCAAATGCATTCATACCTATTTAAAGTTTTCAATTTAGTATCAGCTGAGATTTGATCTTGTTAGCTACACTATGAAATACATCTGTGATTATTATTGGTCCAGCTCAGTGATGGCTTTAGTTCGAGAGCATTATGGTACCTTTTCCATTTCCATGCTGAGGATAATTTTTTTATACCCAATTTTACTTTTGAATTAATTGTAACTGTCCGATAAAACATATCATTGAATTCAGATTCCAAATCAGCTGAAATCCGAGATACATGAACAGTATTCCAAGAATTTCTGAAATTCCGAATCCAACCGTTCAATTTTTTCTGTACATGCATCTCAAAACAGCTGATTTTTCTGTGCACGTATCTCGAAATAGTTCAACGGCTGGATTCAGAATTTCAGGAATTTCAGCATTACTGTTCATGATTTTGAATTTCAGCAGATTTGGATCCTGCTGTTGGATTAACAAATGACAGAAATATTTGATTCTGATTTTTTAATAACAAATCTAATCTTATTCAATGTTGATAATCAAGAACTAAATATATATGTTTAAGATTTAATGTGGCCAAATTTATAATCTCTACACTTGTTTCAATGATCACCATAACTTAAAACTTGCCTACTTCTAACCTTTTGATTTAATTGTAACTGTCCAATAAAATTAATATGGACCGTCGAAATTTTCAGTTATCAAAATATTATCCCTTTTTATGCAGTCTTACATGTTTCATGATAAATTGTTTACAGTTTATCCAGACCTCATATATTTAACCTCTCATACACTTGAATTAAAAAAATAAAATAAAATAACAGTGGGCTATGCCAGCATTTCATTGAAACTATGTTTTTAAGAATATATCACAACTTGATACATATGCAAATTTAAACCTACATTACCAACTATATAACAATGTGTAACGCCATGTAGATTGAGATGATTGATGTGAGAAACGATTCAATTTAAATTTCATTTTTAATTAACTTAATTAGTAGGCCATAATATAAATGAAATTGATTTTCAGACTAAAATCAAGCGTCCCTCCAATTTAAATTCCGCTGCCTATGTACATTAACATATCGCTCTTCTATTTAATCACCGACTCTTTCTTTGATTTACTCAAACCGCACCACAACTAGATTGTATTTAATTAAGAGTGAGGCTACGGTGCTATGCATAGCACGGATTGAGCCGTGCTACGGCTTAATATTTGAGTTTTCAAAATTTTAACGGTCGATCCGAACCGTTCAACATGATTATAAAATGAATATGTACTTGCAAACCAAATTTTATATTTTTGTAAATTTTTTTACTATTTTTTTAGATAGGTAGAAAATCACTATTTTTTTTATCAAGTGATTTTCTACCTATCTAAAAAAATAGTAAAAAGTTTTGAAAAAAATGTAAGATTTAGTTTTCAAGTACATATTCATTTTATAATCATGTTGAACGGTTCGGATCGATTGTTAGAATTTTGAAAACTCAAATATTGAGCCGTAGCACGGACCAAACCGTGCTATGCATAGTACCGTAGCCTCACTCTTTAATTAAACCCCTATCTCTGCCACATCTGATCTCTTTCACTCTTTTCTTCACAACCACCGAAGGAAACCCTCAAATCCCTCTCCTTTGTGTTAAACATTCTGCATCAAGGTAATTAAATATTATATTATTCTGTTGCATATAAATTGAATAGATTAGGAGAAGATAAATTAGATATTATTGATAGAATCAATATCGTTCTTAGATCGTAAAAATTTATTAAAAAGTATTCCTTAATTAAAATCTGAAAATTTAGTTGCTTTAAAGATATTATAATCTGAAATTATTCTCTTAACTTTCTATTGTATTTATTCAATTTCAATCACATAATTTGACAGATAATTTGTTTCAACGTTTTCCTTTCGTCAAGTTCTGATTTCAAAATCAGAATATGATGTATGCTTTTGTATTTGATAACACCAAATAGAAATTGATTAAACTCACTAATTGTTGTTATTAGGATTTTTAATAATTTCATATCCGTTCTGTTTATTGGAATAAAACAAATAAATTATTTTTTATCTTTGTTTGTACAGGATGATATAAAATATATAGATATTTCCTTATTATATTATGATTGACCAGTATAAACATCAAAAACTTCAAATTGGACCAGTTTCTCCTCAACAAATAAAGGCTTGGGCGACCAAAATCCTACCTAATGGGGAAATCATACTTGGAGAGGTAACCAAAATTCAGACTTTTCAAAAAGTTTTGAAATAAATAGAAGTTCCTATAATTATAAACTTCTATTTTTTTTTACTATTTTCTACCAAATAGTTTATACTAATTTAGTTTATGTTTAATGATATTACTATTTCAAATTTACTATTTAATTGGATAGTTTTTTTTTTATTATTGTATCTAGTCAAAACAAAAACTCTCGGTTATGATAAAGATTAAGTAAACAGAAGCAAAAATCATCTATTTTGTTTATATATTTTTTATCCCTATTTAATTATTTATTATATTTCTTTAATTATCTAATACTAAAAAGAGAATAGAACCAAATTATTGTAAGCCGAATTTAAATTGTCAGGTTGCCTAAATAGTAAAATAGGATAAATGATTTATATCATTAAGGGTTACTAGGAAACGAAAATTGAATTCAATCATTTTTAATTCTGTTTATGTTTTGGATTCGACATTCAACGATTTAAATGACATAAGGGACAATCAAGGATTTACTCAGACATCAGGTGCAGATTTTCTGGACTGTGTAAAATTATTACTTATCGTTCTGTGTGTATTTATTTTTATATAGTTGAATTATACATGTTGAATTCGAACAACCATTTGACTTTGTTAGAAAATATTAGGATATGATTATTCGTTTGATCAACCGACTTATAGGATGTGTTGTGTTGAGTTAATATACATGATGTGAACGGATAAGAAAAGTGAACAGGGGCCAATATGTTCGCATATCGGGATGTATACATTGGATCCGGTGTTCGACTGAAACCCTCGTTAACGTGGTGTCGGTTGGACTTCCTGTCACGGGTCAAGACCTAGTGTAGGATGGACTCCCTGTCTAGTGACACAGCCTCTCACTGTTGGTTGGACTTCCCAGTGAGTTGGCGGCCTCTCATTGTTAGTTGGACTTTCCAGTGGGTTGGCAGCATTCCAATGTTGGTTAAACTTCCCATGGAATGGCAAGATAAATAGACTAACAGAAAACTTTAAAGAAAATGAAAGTGTTTATGATCGTAGGATTACATGACATTGGAAACGCATGAGCATTTATTATTTATTTTATTTTCATGCTTTTGAGAATTAAGTTAATTTTACAAAATTCCGAAACTCGAATTGAATACCACACTGAGAGAATGTTCAAATCCGTCACCCGTTCCACTATTATGTGGGTTCCAAGTAATGAGAAAGAGGCGCCAGAACAAGATCGTGAGTAAAAACAAGCGGAATGATCCATATTTATGATTAAATGCCACTTATGTTTATTTTATTTTGTTTGTTTAATTTCCACTAAATTGGTACACTTGAACATGCATGGTTGTTACCGTATTCCTAACCATGTCTGTCGTGACCACTGTTGAACCACTTTGATTATTGTTATAAGACTATTGTTTGTTATATTTAATTTGACATTTGTTGATAATGTATGTGATGTGTATACACCTTACGTATAAATACGTGGCGAGTTGTCTCGGAGTGTGACACAATGTCTCTAGCCTTTTTTAACATGTATCACAACCCATTAAACATAAAAAAAGCAAGGGTATTTTGATTATTTTTTATCAATTGAATCAAAGTAATGGAATGAATTATGTAAGACTCAAATTATTTTGCTACATCATAATCATATGTTGTTGTTCTCGTATGTCCAACTTGTGATAACGATTATATAAAGCTGCAAATTTAAATTTTAATGCCACAAAAATTATAGCAGGTTGCAACTCCCTCACTATAAAAACAAAATATAATCACTAAATAACAAAATTAAATGGGTCCAGAAGATGCACCATTAATTATCATCCTCGAATTTCAGTAAATCAGATCTACCAATAACTTCTTAATAATAAAAATTTATCACCACATCTAACCAAAAGACAAGGCAAAGCTTAAAACATCCTGTGAGCTCCCTAATTCTCTCCAAAAAAAATTATAAAATTGTGTTGTTTTTATGCTTCTCAAAACTTTTCTGAATACCAACTATGACAAAATTAAACCAAACAAATTAATTTACCTCAGATTTAATCTGAGTCGGCACCGTCTTCACCACCATCTTCACTTGAATCACCGATTTTTTCATGAGGAAGTACTCCATCCTCCATATCAATCATGTCAGTGTCGTCAGATTTAGCGGGTCCCGGTCCGGCAGAGACCTTTACCATAGCAGGCCGCAATAACCTATCTCCTAACCTGAAACCCTTTCGGAATTCTTGGAGAATTATGCCCTCTTCATACTCTGTTGAGTCTTCTCGCATTATCGCCTCATGAAACTATTAAAAAAATTATAACAAGAAAAATCTTAGTGTTATAAAGAAAGTATTTAACAAAAATGTAACCATAATTTTAAGATGTTGTGATTTTGGAAACTAAATATGATTACAAGCTTAAACCTAACCTGAAAACTGAAATATAAGTTGCATCCCAATTTCCCAATATTGATATGCAAAACTATATAACTCAAGGGGATACATGTAAAAATTAAAATTGTTACCGTAAGAAGGCTAAAGAAATTGTTGGTTCTACTATCAGCTAATGATTAGCATACCTTCTATTCAATAACAAAAGCAAATAAATTATAAAATATAATAACAAAACATTACCATGGGGTCAAAGGGGTTACCAACTGTCTCCACATCTTTTACACCCAAAGAGGTTAATATCTCAACAAATTGCTTATATATACTCTGATAACTCTCATTTATCTTTTTCTCCCCTTCGGTCTCGACTTTTATTTGTGCTTTAGCCCTCTCAAAATTATCCAATACCGGCAAAAGATTCTCTATCACCTCTCCTTTCACATTATCCATTAAATTATACTTCTCCTTCTCCGTTCTCTTTCTAAAATTATCGAAATCGGCACTGATTCTAAGTAACCGCTCATGTTCAGTTTTGAGTTCACCAGTTAAAGTTCCCACTTTGTCAGAAAGAGAAACGCTCTCCTCTTCAATTGATAGGAGGTAGGTTTCGATTTCTTTGATTTTGGTTTGGTCTTTGTTGGCCAATGCCTCCTTGTAGGCATTTAGGGTTGCAATCAGAGCCGCATTAGGGTTTTCTTCTGGCAGTGGAACAGAACTATCTGTTTCTGTTTCAGAGTTGTTATCTATTGGGTCTTCAATTTCTGATCCTTCCTGTTTTAAACATCAGAAAACTTAATTTTAGATAAAGAACAGTTGGTACAAAACAATAACACTGATTTTTAATATCTAATAGTCAGGTTTATATGGTACCACTAGTTACCTCAATAAGAAAAATCTGTGGAATACAAATACAAACATTTACCAAAAAGAATACAAATCTACAAGAGATATACTAATTTTGGATGTCCCCTTCTACTAGAGATGAACAGTTCTTTGTACAGTAACACTGACAGTTGGACCCACTTTCAGTGGTAAGATAGTTTTATTTTATTTTTTTCAGTTAGAAATGAGGTGTGTTCTTGTAACTTGTAGATTATGGGGGTGGGTGATTTGCAAACTTGGCTTTATTTATTTGTTTGTTCAGAATTGTTATCTGCTGGTTTCAATTTCTGATCCTTCCTGATTTCTAAATCAGAAAACTTATTTTAGATAAACAACAATTGGTACAAAACAATAACATCAATTTTTGATATCTAATAGTCAGGTTCATACGGTACCACTATAAATGGAGCATATTTTCAAATTTCAGGGATAAATAAGCGATTATAAAAACTTCAGGGGTGTTAAAACAACTTGTACAAATTTCCAAATACTCCAAGGGTATATCTGCAAATTGGACTAATTGGAAAGGTACCTGCTCAGCAGTGGCGGCGCCAGTAGCCTCCTCTGATTCTGTAGCTTCCCCAGAGGCAGCGAATGGCACAACCGTGAATTTTCTAGAACTCCTGGGGCAGAAAGATAACCGCAGGGGTAAGTTCGGACCGGAGAAACTGCGCTTGAAAGAGAGGGAGGAAGGAGTGATGGAAGAGGAGTCACTGGACCTGGCGCACAGGTGCACCGGTTTGAAACCTAGAGCAGCGGCGCGTACAGAGAATGCCATAGCGACAGTAGAAAGAGTAGTGAGCGAAGGAAGCAGAGAGACCGAGAGGTAGGTAGAAGGGTTTATCGTTTTAGTGAAAGGCGAAGAAGCTTCTAGCTTTTGCAATCCGGTTCGGATTAATTTCTAGGATCCGACCCGTCTGTCGCCTGTAGTGTCTGGTTGCGTCGAATTCGCATCCTCAGATCATATTTTGCTTGTTTTTCTGGAAAATCTCAATATGTTCTGCACGAATCTCAAAGAACAAATACTAGTGGCCCCCTGCTATCCCCGAATAGGCACCGGACACGTCGGTCATGCAAAATATGAGGTATCTCAGAGGTTACGCACTCGGTCGCGTGGAGTTGATTCCAGTTTCGGAGTCGAGATGTGATTCGGATCTGTAGATTTGTTCCGAGTCCGTGCCTCCTGCCGTAAAATTACGGGGAATGATTTTAACAGAGCTGGTTTGGCTCTATGCAGCGCATAGACTATAGAATCGAAACTACACTGCATCCGGTTCGTGCGCTGCATGAAATCAAAACTACTTTGTTAAAAATTTTACCCAAAATTAAGGCGTATTAATGTAGGATCGAATTAAAAACGAGCTGGTTTGTTCTGATTACAAGTTGACCCGAATTCAAAAACCCTCACAAGAACCTCCTCAAAGAAGGGCAAATATCCTCTCCGGTAACGTAAAAGATTCCCTTCATTTTACGGTTTGAGATTAACTCCCAGCCGGTTTGGGATTCGGGCTGACGGAGGGGGCAGAATTATTGGGCTTTAAGATTCGTGCCAAGTTAAAAAGAACGGTCCAGATCAAGTAATTGTAAAAGATTCCCTATTACGGTACCGGGGTGATGTGAATTCCTCAGGGGGCGTTTGGTTCTTGCTTTAAAAAGGTGATTCCCTGGAATGTGATTACCATGTTTGGCAAAATTAATACGGGAATAGATGTGGAAATGGACAATTCCTTGCTATTCTGATTCCCTAATTTATGGCCATCGCGATAGCCAAAAAAAAGGCGGAACTTCTCCATTCCCACTCCGCGGAAATCACCCAGCGCGCGATATTCTAATTTATTTTTTTCTGTCTTTCCCTCTTCTTCTCCAAAATCAGAACCATCTCCGCTGGACTCTCTCTTCAGTTTCCTCTCCGTCTCCGTCTTCGACTCCACTCTGTCTCCGACTCCACTCCGTCTCCGATCAGGTTTGTTATCTCTCTCTGCGCGCTACCCTTTCCCAATTCCAAACTTCGAATTTTGCTTGAATCCGAAAGATGATGATCGCTTCTGTGTTGAATGTACAAATCTTATAAATCAGTTAAAATCGTGTGTGTTGAAAGAGATTGGGGAATTTAGTGGAGATCATTAACGTGCTATTTCAAAATCTTTAAAATTTTGCTTTAGAAAACCTGGGTAATTTGTTGTGTTGAATTTTGTGATTGGTTGCCTTTTCTTTTGTTTTCGCGTGAAAGATGGAAAGGAATCTGTAGCTTATGCAGTAGATACTGATTGTAGGCCTAATTACAGTATTAAAATCAATATTCCATTCCTTGGCATTTGCGTTTTGTGTTTGTCTAAGAATGAAGCATAATGGTGACAAATAAAAGCATTTGCAGAACATGTTCTGTTTGCACTTCTAGGTCAGACCCGGGCCTATTTTATTTTAATTTTAATTTGTAGTAAATGAAATAATGATTGTCGATTTAATATTTTGCATATGTTTCTACTCAAAAGTTTGATCTGTCAAGTGGTACGAGCTGAGAGAAAAATTTCCTGGAAATCTTAACTAAGGTTTTGTCTTTCTTAATTTTACTGGTATTTCAACATAATGGTGAATGATATAGTCATTTAACAATGTAGTCAATTAGTTGAATGATATAGTCATTTTTCTATTTTGTCATTTTAAAAATTTTAATGGATATGAAGTATATGGTTTATGTATTAACAATTTTTTTGTTATTCTGTGTTTTTGTAGCAGATTTTCGGTGAATCTTTGACTGAATGATATTAGAAGTAGATATGAGTAACTGTTGTACTGGTATTATAGCATATCTAACAGATCTCCTGTGAATCTTGCTTTCTTGTTTTGTGCTATAATTAATTATGCAGCATGCTCATCTATATGATGCTTTTAGCCTACTAAACTCTTTTAATTTAGATAAAAGTATCATGTATCTGGGGATTGAATTATTAATTTCTAAATCAAGTTAATCATTCGTCGGGAGAGAGCATTCCTAAAAAATGTAAAATTGATTGAATTCTAAATATAAAAAATACTGGCTTTTAATTTTTACAAATGAGAAATTAACGCTGAGGAGATGAAAAGTGTACAAATTGCAATGTCAATGTGGGGGCAGTTGTAGTGGAGGAAATAGATTTAAAAATTTATAAATAGTGAAGACATGTTTTGATATCCATTGCAATAGCCATGCGCAAACCAAACATGGTAATGACATATATCCTGGAATGCTGAAGCAATAGCCATACGAGAACCAAACATGGTAATGACACATTCTCTGGAATGACATTCCCTGGAATCCTTCTATTCTCTAGAATGATCTATAGCGCGAACCAAACGCCCCCTCAGAGAAACCCCATTGCAAAGCTTCATCTTTCCTCTCCTCTTCCCTCTGAATTCAGATCCAGTGAAGTAACCCAATCTTTGAGTTTTGGATTGAGACCGTCCGATTCGAATCCGTGAAAATCCATCTCCCAAATGAGCGCACACATCCCAACAACGAAATCGAATCCGAGACGATTTCGAGCGACGAATTCGAATCGGACGGTCTCGATCTAAAACCCAAATATTGGGTTACTTTAGGGGATCCGGACTACTTCCCTCTACCATCTCTCAGAAACCCCACTAACAAACCCCACATGACGTTCAACTTTCTCAATCGCTTGTTGCGCATGGCATGCAACTTTCTCCGTCGCTGGTTTAGAGGGGATGAGTCTCGCTATCAGAACTTCCTCAACTCGTACGACCAATTTTCAATGGCCGTAGCACCAGCTAACGTACACAACGAGGATCGCAGCCAGCTGGTGTCTAGGTCTCTGACAGATAGAGTCAATGGGCACAGCGGGGTGTTTGTCGGCATCTATGACGGCCATGGCCTTGAGGGAGCCACCTGCTCTCAGTTCGTCCTTGACAATCTCTTCGAGAACTTCAAAAGTGAGTAGCTTTTCACATTTTATTTATTCCTTTGTTTTGCTAGTTAGTTGTTTTGAGGGAGTATTGGAAATTGCTTGGTTTGGAAATAACTGGAGGGGCAATGTGGTAAATTTGGTTCTGCTTTAATTAGAGTTTAGTCGTCTGTTAAAAAAGATTGAGTGCAACTTTTTATTGTATTCGTTGAATTTTGTTGTTTATATACGGACTTGGCTAAATTAAATTTGATCTTGGAGTCTTTGGCAGCCAAGTATGATTCTTGGAATTTCTTTATCATCTAATTTGTTTTCTTGAAGTTTAAATTATCAGGTATCTGTTTACAGTGCAAAAGCACATAAGCAATTTCCCAAGAACTCCTTATCTGCTTTTGTTTTGATTTGTTCTGTTTCTTGAACATACAAGTTGCGCATGCATTTTACAATTATAGACCGATTTATTATTTTATTTTTATCTTTGGTCTGCTTTGCATTGGTAATTAAACATGTGATAAGCGGTTCAAATAACTTTTAGAATATACTTTCTTGCCAGTACACTGCCTTAATTTATCATCTTTCAAATTACGATGTGACAGATGCTATGCAAAATCATGATGCCGTGAATCCAGAAGTGATCCAGGAGGCGTATCACAGAACCGAGGTTGCATTTCGTGGATCACGTGGGACACAATTGGCAGAACAAACCACAACTTGCAGTGTCAGGCTCGTGTTGTCTGGTTGGGGTCGTGTACAACAATGTTCTCTATGTGGCGAATGCTGGCCATTCTCGTGCAGTTCTGGCAAGTTGGCCGGATGGGGGTGGCTGGAATGACTTGGAGGTGATTCAGCTGTGGGTGGCTGGACGGGGGTGGCTGGAATGACTTGGGTGGCTGGCAGTTGATTATACTGCTAATGATCCAGCAAGAAGGGCTGAGGTTATTGTGGAGCATCCTCCTGGTACTAACCTCTTCATAGTCATAGAAAGTGCCCCGGGACAATGGTATATCAGGGGTGCTCTTCAGGTAATTACTTTCTATTTTATTTTCATTGATTTTTTGTTTTCCTATTTCTAGTGTTTTCTGTGACCTGTGATTGAAGTCTAATTATGTCAGTACTAATAGCCCGTTTCTCTTGATGGGCAATCAATTTTTTCGTACCAGTGACTCGCCTCTTCTTCATACAGGATTCAACTAGTAGGTTGTCGAACTGCTCTACTTGTGGTTACTTTAATTGTGCTTGTGGTTGAAAGTGGCACAGTTGAAGGTTGTCAAAATTTCTTCTGTTTCAACATGACTGCGTTTTGTTTTGCACTCTTCCTAAAGATTGCAACTCTTACCACTCTAGTCTAAGCCCCAATTTAGAAAAGAAGGCATAGCAAGAAAACAAGCCAGTATCAACCATGTACTGATAAAAATTATCGTTTATCATTGTAAATAAAAAACCAATTCAGCCGACGAGGGCAATTGGAGATGTGTATCTGAAATACAATGAATTCAACGAGGCACCGCTACCTGCTGAGTACATACAAGAGGAGCCGATTGTGCAGCCTATTTTGAAGGCCGAACCGATGATTCAAACACACCAACTCAGTCCTGATGACAGATTTGTCATTTTCGCCTCACACGAGTTCTGGGATCTGATCGACAATGATCAAGCTGTGATTTTGGTCCAAGGTTTTCCTCGTAATGTTAGCTGCCATCCTTCCTTTAATATGGTTTTCTGTACATTTTTGTTTTGGTTTCTGTACTTTTTGGTACCAGTAGAGAACTACTTTTTAATATGGCTTGAGATTAGAACGAAATGTTAAGCTTTCCCTAATACTTGAGTTATTACTGCTTTCTGCCATCTGGATATGAACCAAGGTTTCCAACTACAGCATGCTTTCATAAAAAGCAAAGTCATTATTTATTCTTTAGTTTGTTTATCACCTAACCTATTGAATATTACTATTGTAAAGGGTGCAGCAGAGATGCTAATGGTATGGGCGTTGGACGAAGCGGCCCGCAGATACGAGTTAGAGCATAACTTACCTATATATTGATCTTTGTGACCGTTATCATGATGACATCAGTATCCTCATTCTTTTCTTTGACTAGAGGTACCGGCTGTAGTTCTTTGACTGTAGGTGTGACTCTCTTGGTGCGATTTGAAGCAGGGGATGAAAGTTTTGGGTACAGTTAGGCTTTAGCTCTGTAAATGATTTAACTAGGAATTTTTTGCATATAACTAGGAATTTTATCTGTGAATGATTTATTTTTCTTTCTTTAACCTTTAGCTCTGTAAATATATCCAATTGATCACTTATGGAGTTTATCTCAACCCACTTAGATTGCCGATCGTGATAATCAGCATACAGATTGCATATATTTAGTAAATGAAATTTAAATCTATTCGTTTTAGTTTTATAGAGTAGCAATAGACTTTCCGATACCATGACCAAGTACTTCGTGCTAGGGTAGATGGGATGAATAGGAGGTGCAAAACACTAAGACACCATAATTGGATCTCACCATAATTGAATCTATGAGATCGCAAAACACTAATACACCATAATTGGTGATGGCATAAAATTTTCCGTTGTAATATATTACATCACAAAATTTCGAAAAACGACCATTGATATTCGTCCATTTTTTATCTCCTATCTTACAACAGTAGAGTTTCTCCATTTGTCCAACAATTACCATTAGATGCAATCTTGTTCAGATATTGTCGGATTTGTTGATAAGATTGTTTTGTGTATATAATTAAAGCCATTAACAGAAACATCTGGTACACAAGTGAAAGTGTCGACCGAAGGAAGTCGTATTATACGTCTCATGTATGGGTTCAAAAGACTTACTTCTCTACTATCAGTGCCCTCTAGAATAAGCCAGCCCCATGAAGATCCATAAATATATTGTCGCTTGCTATATTCTCCATTCATTTTAGCAAACGTGTGCAAATTTGAATCTGATTTGCATGCATTGAGCAATAATATTGGAACTCCGAAAGGTATATCTCTAAGAAGACAACAGAATCGATCGATGTACATCAACCCCTGATTTGCAGACTGCACGAAATGTTGAATAATCAACATAGCTCATCTTGATAATCTCATCTAATATGTCCTCGGAAAGATTTCGTAAACAATGCTAAACAGCAAAGTTTAAGTTATTATTTTATATTGGCACTTTAAAATAATTTAAACACAGAAAATAAAATTGAAGAACAGAATACAAGAGATGTATTATTGGACTAGAGGAAAAAAATAAATGATTCAAGAGAACAGAATACAAACAATCAAGAAAAAATCTCACTTGGACTAGAGGATGACGTGAGTGCCGGATGGGTGAGGCATTGGATTTTCTTTTCCCGCAATTTAAGATTGAGCTGTATTACCTTGGGAACCAATTTGGGTCCGATGCCCATCGGACTCAAAGTGAGTTCGATGGGTTCGATGACCATCCGATTTGTTTTAAGATTCGCACCCTCAACTTTCGCTCTGCTTTAAAGTTCGTGCGCATGAATCTTAGAGTGAATCGGACGGTCCCTAAACCCATCGGACTCAAAGTCCGATGGGCATCGGACCCAAGCTGCTCTCATTACCTTGAGCATTAGTTTTAACATGGACTTCTAATTATAAAAAAAAATACATTTACTATCTTGAGGCTATTTAATAGGCTCTATTTTTTTAGGAATATTTTCAAGTATGTACTTATATTGCTGTTTTATATATAAAATGTTAATCACATGATAAATTAAATTACTTCTGTACGTAGCATTTTGCTTTGCAATGATTTGTGTTATTCTAAATTCACCATATTCTTTCTATGAAGAAGATCAGTTTTAATAGTTTGGATTCTTCGTTTGAGCCCTATCTAATAAGTTTTACGCCATTATGATGTTCGCTAAAATTCTAACATTAGGACGTACGGTAGCCACCCATAATTCAGATTAAAAATACTGATTAATATTCTCATTTAAATAATTACCCATAAAAAGGTTATTTTCCCATATAAATTAACTTATTTTATTAATATACTCATTTTCTTATTTAATCAATGGTTACTATTAATAAAATATAAAATAAATATATAAAGCAACTTTAATAATAATTAGTCAAACAAGATGTAAAGTTCTCTTAATTTTCAAAAATAACATTTCATCTTTTATATAAAAAAAGTATATCAATAGCTTATGTAAGGTTGACACAAGTTCTGTCTATACTCTTTCTAATTAAATATAATTCAAAAACACAAATGACCTAATTCGATCTGAATCCGGCTTCTAATAGCAGGTCAGTCAAAATGGATCATGCTCTTTAACTTAATTTGAAAAAGAAGAAAATTTTACAATCAGTTAATTTTACACTAAATTGAACAAATATCAGTTATTTTTTATATATATAATGGTATTCCAATTGTAACTCATTTTTAAGTTCAACTAATTTTGAAAATTAATGTACCCTTTATTCAATTATTCTACTGCAAATTAAATGCACCCTTTACCGAAGAGAAGATAAAAAGTGTGTTGTACCAAATGTGGCCGCATAAGGCCCCATTATTCTAATACAAGCTTTCTGGACTACTATTAAGCCTTCCATAAAATATTCACCTTGGACACGCGGTGCTAGATGATTGGCTATCAAGCCACATTATTCTACAAGGCATTAATTTACATGTTTAATCCCAAACAATACCCATTATATATAAATGATTACAACTAATTTGGTAACTCATTTTTAAGTTCAAGTACCAAATGAAAATAATTAGGTAGGATCAATGTCACTTTCTGTATATATACATATTTAAACATATATGATATTTTCACTTTATTTTTATTAATTAATATCAAGAACTTGTAAAAATTTACAAATGTTGAATATATCTACATTAATTTCCGAGTTCTTTATTAATTCCCATAAAAACAATTTGAAATTGCAGCAACCTTTTCATGCGTAGAGAAAACAATTTGGCTAAGTCGATGCAAAAAGGTAGAAAATATAACAATTGGAATGATGTAATGTACTCAAGTTATCAAGTCCCTATAAAAAAAGAAGAGGGAAGTTACATTCTGTCATGTTAGGGAAATTAAGTATCACTTGACAAATTTGTATAGCAAGTCCCGGGCGCATATGCTTGTAAATAACAAGGGATGCCACAAATTTCTACAAGCTGTTCTTCATGCTTTTTTTGACAACTCAAAATCTAAATTCAAATATCAAAAGAATATACTTAGGTGCAATCATTGTCACTATTTATACATACATATATAAATTATGATATTTTCAAATTATTTTTAATATTGATATTCGAAGTGCTTGTAAAAGGCACCAACAACAACCAAAAACTGGCCATAAACAAGTAACTACCCCCTCCCAAATATACAAAATTACAAAATAAACATAACTGTGTGCACGCACACGAGTAGTAGAAAAGACAATAATTAAAAAAGTATTTATATTGCATCTTTACTTGCAACAAATTTAAGAGATACCATTAATTGAATATTTGATTGCCAACTAATATAACAAATAAATAAACAGTATAATAAAACAGCAATTACCTGTGCTATATTTTAATAGTCTCTCAAAACATTAGCGACTTGTTACCATGGAGATGGAATCATCCAAAATGATCGAAAACATCCATTCTGAGTTTCTCTGCTGTCAAACCAAGTAGATTTCTTTGCAATATCATACATACCAAAAGGATGATTACAATGACGCATATTTCGCATCCAATCAAAAGCATTTTCCGTAAAGTACATGCAATTTGATATGTTACTGTGCCTTCGTGCCGGTAAAGAGAACGAGCTGTTATTTCCTATGAACAACAATTGATCACCTATAGAATCTATCTCAACCCACTTATATTGCCGATTGTGATAAAGAGCAAACGGACTGCATTTATTGAGTAAATGAAGTTTAAATCTATTATTTGGTATTCTCCGGATTGTTGAAAATATAAACTTAATTATGTTATTAAAGTTAGGATCCCGTTGAATTCTGCAGTGGACAGATTTTGAGGCGATATTAAATGCAAAATTGAAGGAGCAATTCTAGATCATTCTGGGCAAATGAGGAGTCCATTTGATGTGTCTTCGAGTCTAGATTCAGATGGTTTAAGTTTCAAGTCGTTTGGAGTTCCCTACAATAAGTTATGACAGTTTTAGTAACCAAGGGTCAGAATTTACTGTGCTGCTCTGTATTCTGTTTTGAGTTGTTTTTGAATTCTGTTTTGTTTTAATTACTGTACGAATTTTAAGAGTCGTGTCTAAGGCTATAAATAGAGTTGTATCTCAGTTGTAAAGTAAGAGAGAAGAAAAGGATAATATATATTTGAGAAAGAGAAAATATTGTTTGTGTTGAGAAAAATCATAATCTCTCTCTTCCCTCCACCGAAATATATCAAACTAACAAAGTGGTATCAGAGCTTATGGCAAATTCTGGGAGAATGTCGGTGGGAGGTATGCCACTGCCACGATTGACAAGAGCCAACTACAACAACTGGAGTATCCAAATGCGAGCACTACTCGGGGCTCAAGACGCATGGGAAGTAGTCGAAGACGGTTTTGAAGAGCCGGCAGCAAACACAAATCAGACAGCAAATCAGGTAAAGGCGTTGAAAGAAACGCGAATGAAGGACAAGACATCGCTATACATGTTGTTCCAAGCGGTTGTCGAGTCAGATTTTGAAAAGATAGCGAGCGCGACAACTAGCAAGGAAGCATGGGATACGTTGCAAAAAGTCTTCAAGGGTGCCGACCGAGTAAAGCAAGTAAGACTCCAAACTCTACGCGGCGAGTTGGAGGGTATGAAGATGAAGGAGTCAGAAGGTGTATCCGACTACATCACACGTGTGCAAACCGTGGTAAATCAGCTCAAGTGTAATGGTGAAATTCTAAATGACTCGAGGGTTGTGGAGAAAATTCTGCGGTCGCTAACCGACAATTTCGAGAATGTCGTGTGCGCCATCGAAGAGTCAAAGGACCTAGAGGAGCTAACTATAGACGATCTCGCTGGGTCGCTAGAGGCACATGAGCAACGCAAGAAGAAGAAGAACGAGTCGCTTGAGGAAGCACTGCAAGCCAAGGTGTCTATCAAAGATGAAAAGGTACTCTATACTCAAAACTTTCGAGGTAGAGGGAGCGGTCGTGGAGGTCTTGGTTTTGGTCACGGTGAAGGCCGCGGACGTGGAAACAGTTATGAAGAAAGGGGTGAGTTGAGCCAACAGAATTGGCATGGTCGAGGACGTGGTCGTGGGAGAGGCGGCCGGTCAAATCATTCAAATGTTGAGTGCTACAACTGTGGCAAGCATGGGCACTACGCAAAAGAGTGCAAATCAAATGTCGAGTGCTATAATTGCGGTAAGTATGGGCACTATGCAAAGGAGTGCTATTCTGAGAAAAAGGTAGAAGAAAATGCGAATCTAGTCGCGGAAGAGGAGACAAGAGAAGATGGTGTTCTCATGATGGCCTACAAAAATACCGTTCCTGACAGCGACACGGTGTGGTATCTCGATACCGGCGCTAGTAATCACATGTGCGGGCAAAAATATTTTTTTGTAGAGATGCAGGAGATAGAAGATGGGCATGTGTCATTTGGAGACGCATCGAAGGTTCGAGTAAATGGCCGAGGTAAAATTTGTTTTTCTCAAAAAGATGGTAAAGAATGATCAATTGAGGATGTTTATTATGTTCCTGATTTGAAGAGTAATATCCTTAGCATGGGGCAACTATTGGAGAAGGGATATTCGGTTTTCATGAAAGACCGGATGTTGCACTTGAAGGACAAAAAAGGCCGGTTGCTTGCACATGTAGAGATGGCCAAGAATCGAATGTTCAAACTGAACTTAAGAAATGTGCGAGAAAGGTGTTTGCAAGTCAACATGGAGAATACTGAGAAGCTTTCCAGTTTGGTGGATGAATGGAGGGGAAAAGCAGAGGAACTGGAGATCCGACTTGAGGAGGTGCACGAATCAGAGAAGTGCAAGACAGAATCTCTTGCCTCAGCCATTCAGCAAGCTGCGAAGGAGGAGAAGGAGCAGCTGCTGGAGAAGTTGCATCAAGCAGAGTTGCAAGTAAATGGGGCAAGTAAGGCAATGGAAGAGGCAAGAACAGAGAGCTTGCAATTGAAGGAGAGGTTGTCGGATAAGGAAAACGAGTTGCAGAGTATAACACAAATGAATGATGAGCTACGAGCCCGTCAGTCAAAGGCTGAAAAAAGGATAGATGAGTTGAGTTCTCAGCTCAAGGAGGTGGTGACTGTAGAGAAAGCCCTAGAAAACATTAGCGACTTGTTACCATGGAGATGGAATCATCCAAAATGATCGAAAACATCCATTCTGAGTTTCTCTGCTGTCAAACCAAGTAGATTTCTTTGCAATATCATACATACCAAAAGGATGATTACAATGACGGTAATTTCGCATCCAATCAAAAGCATTTTTCGTAAAGTACATGCAGTTTGCTATGTTACTGTGCCTTCGTGCCGGTAGAGAGAACGAGCTGTTATTTCCTATGAACAACAATTGATCACCTATAGAATCTATCTCAACCCACTTATATTGCCGATTGTGATAAAGAGCAAACGGACTGCATTTATTGAGTAAATGAAGTTTAAATCTATTATTTGGTATTCTCCGGATTAGCAATAAACGTCCTGATGCCATGACCAAGTACTTCCTCCTAGAGTAACAGTAATCATTAGAATCATTAGAATAACAATCACTAGAATCACTGTGAGGTGCCGAAGCAACAATTTTAGTGAAATTCAGATCCATGATGTCGCAAGACATTAAGGCACCTGGCTTGGTAGTGGCATAAAATTTTCCATTGTAATATATTACATCACACAATCCTGACAAAGGACAATCAATATTCGTCCATTTTTTATCTCCTATCTTACAATAGGAGAGTTTCCCCATTGGTCCAACGATTGCCATTATGATGCAATCTTGTTTCGATATTGCCGGGTTCGATGATAAGATTGCTTTGTGTATATAATTAAAGCTTTTAACAGGAACATCTGTTTCACTGGTGAAAGCGTCGACTGGGGGAAGTAGTATTACACGCCTCGTGAATGGATTTAAAAGACTTACTTCCGTACTATTAGTACCCTCTAGAACAAGCCAGCCCCATGAGGATCCACAAACCCACTTGTTAGCTGCCTCGGGTATAAATATATTGTCGCTTGCTATTTCTCCACTCATTTTAGCAAACTTGTGCAAATTTGAATCTGATTTGCAGAGCAATAATATTGGAACTCCAAAAAGGTATATTGTTAGGAAGACAACAAAAGCGATCGATGTACATCAACCACCATGATTTGCAGACTGCACGAAATGTTGAATAATCAACATAGCCCATCTTGATAATTTCGTCTAATATGTCTTCGGGAAGATTAGCCCAATCTCTAATGAACAATGCTAAGAAGTAACAAAGTTCAAGTTATTATTTTATACTGACACTTTAAAATAATTCAAACAAGGAAAATAAAATTGAAGGAAAAAAAATGATTCAAGTGATGCATTTCATTTAGTATCAGGCTTCCAGGATATATATATGTCACAATTCGGAGGATATAATTCATTATTCGGATGAGAAAAAGAACATAATAAAAACAATCAAGAAAAAAAATCTCACTTGGACTAGAGGATGACCAGAGTGTCTTGTGCGTTAGTTTTAACATGATTTGTTGGTGCTCGTAAAATTTGTTAGGCTTTGATAATATAGGAATGATAAAGATTCAGGTATCAAGATAAACAAAGATATTTATAGTCTTGTCTTAAAAAAGGAAGCAAGTTGACTCCTAATTAAAAATATATATAGATATATGTACTATATCTTGAGCCTATTTAATAGTTAAAAATAGTTATAAGACCGGTTTTTTTTTAAAATGATTAGTGTTAAAATAGGGTTTTATTAAATTGTCTATAGTGTTGTGCCATTAATTTTGATTAAAAAAAGGGGGTAATTATCATTTCTAATTAATTGAAATTTTGTTTATATTGGGTTAGCCCCCAAATTTGCTATTCATAAAAAACATTCATATGCTATAAAAATCTTAATTTTATAACTTAAATAACAATAATTTATAAGGGTAATCTGAATTATTTCATTTAATATTTACAACAAGCAAGTTAATTAGATATACAAATTAATTGTCAATTACTAATTAATTAACATTCTTCCCCTGAATCGTCCGAGCCCACTAGCCGGGTTAGTCTCAACATTTTACATAGGCAAATAAGATTAGACATGCTATATTATGCAATAGTTACATTGTAAAAATGGAACTTTTCCTTAAAAACCTTTGAAACTGTACTTGCCCTCCATAGTCTTGCAAAGCAGAATAGTTATGATCTCTTGTCATGGACGTCAGTTGTTCTTTCTAATTTCATAGAATAGAGAACCAATATAAGAATTACAAATTAAAAGAATAGCACATATTTTGAGGTGATTTCATGTACATTCCTACAAAATATCATATAGATGCTTACATCTAAAAACTAACAATATTATATATGCGCTTATTACTACCCAGATTGCCCTATTATCTTCTTTATTTCATATAAAGGCATGTAATGATAAAACAATTCATCTTATTTTGGAGAGAAACACATGATAACATTCCATCTTTTATCTAAAAAAAATATCAATTAGCTTATGTATGGTTGACACAAGTTGTGTCTATACTCTTTTTAATTAAATAATTAAAAAAACTAATGACCTAATTCGATGTGAATCCGGCCTACATAATTTGAGCCCAATTTAACATCAGTCAAAATGGATCACACTCTTTAGCCCAGCCCAACATCAGTTATTTTTACAACTGGTTTGAACACAAATCAGTTATTTTTTAAATTGCACTCGCCGAGTGTCACCCTAAAGTCCCCTCTCTCTCTCTTCCTATATCTCCAAAATCCCACGCAAGAACCTCCTCAAAGAAACCCCATTGCAAATCTTCCATCTCTCCTAGCTCCTCTCCTTTTCCTAGTACCATTTCTCAGAACAAGAACTATCCTTTCCGATTCTTGTTTACTAAACACCTCGCAAGATTGCACATGGCGTGCAACTTTCTCAATCACTGGTTGTTACAATGCTTTGGAGGCCAACTGGACAACCCCAATGGCAATGGAAACATGTTCGACTTGCTCCTTCGCTTTCGCTTTCGCTGGCTGAAATTATGGTTTGGAGAAGACCCAGAAAACCCAGAGACATCGATTCAAGGTTATGGTGGAAACATGTTCAGCCGATTTGTATGGCCAGTATTCAATGACGTCGATTCAAATTATTATTGGCAGAGGGAGCTCGCCCGCCACTTGTACGGCCAGTATTCAATGGCCGTGGCGCAAGCTAACTTACAGGTCGAGGATCGCAGCCAGCTGGTTTCTGGGTCTCTGAAAGAAGGGGTTGATGGGCCCCATGGGTGTTCGTCGGCATCTATGACGACCATGGGGGAGCCACCTGTTCTCAGTTCGTCCTTGACAATCTCTTCAAGAACTTCAAGAGTAAGTTGCTTTTCAAATTTTATTTTTTCCTTTTTTTTTATTTCTTGTTGTTTTGAGGGAGTCTTCGAAAATTTCTTGTTTTGGAAAGAACTGGAGGGGCAATGTGGTAAATTTGGTTCTGCTTTAAATAGAGTTTAGTCTTCTGTTAGAATACGATACAGTGCAACTTTGAATTTCAGACAGTGAATAAGAAAAATCATCTTGTTCTCCAGGTCAGTAACTTAAGATGATGAATAAGTTTACATTTGAAGTTCTTTGCTTTTGTACTTTTGATTAAAATCTCGTGTTGTCCTTCTTGAAACCCTTCTCCTTGATTAAAAACCTCGGACACAATAGAACCTAGTATATCAGGCAAAGCACTTAGTATACTAACCAGAAAACAAGAAAAACAGCACCTAGTATAACCTGCCTTTCTGTTGCTGCCTTGCTGGTTTGCTCAACTCTGGAATTAACTTTAGTGAATTCAAGACCAAAGATTTTAATTCCCAGGGATTGTAAATTTAGGATTCTTATACAGTGTTATAGTTTGCTTAAAGAAATTATATATAATAGTTATGTTTATTTTGCTGTGGGAATATACAGATGGTAGGTTTGGAGCAAAGCATCGGTGAACTTAAAATCATACATGTTGCAGGAACTAAAGGCAAGGTAAAAGAACTATGTACATCTTTGACCTAGATCGGATTGCATTAATGTTTCATCTATAGTTTGATCTAGTTTGATGTCTTCTTATATACTTATAAATTAGGTGCCAATGTTGCTATGTAATTGATAATTCCAGGGTTCAACTTGCACATTTTCTGAAGCAATTTTACGTGAATGTGGTCTAAGGACTGGATTGCTTACACCCCCCCACTTGATTGATGTAAGAGAAAGGATTCGAATCAACAGGTATGTAATAATTGCTTATTGGGGAATATAAAAATACAACAGGTCTCTCTTCTGGTATTTAGTTTCTTAATTAAAAAATACAACTGTGATATTCTTTTCATTTTGCTTTGCAGATCAAATTGTCTGAGGAATTGTTGATTTCTGGTGTATTCCAGTTTCTTACTCTCTTGGCCTTTAAGATATTCTTGTGTGAAAAGGTATGAATCAATCTTTTTTGTATGAATCAATCTTTTTTCTGTGCAGATCAAATTTTCATAGTAATACTTGATTAACATGCTTCTTTCCTGTGCTTCTTGTTTCAGAGACGAATGATATTTTCATAGTTGCTGCTAAGGTATGCTTCAAAAGATTCAGATGCCTTTTTGTCTCACTTTTCAAGCTTAATTAATCTTATATTATCCTTTTGATTCATTACTGCTCAGTGCTCACACATAAGTGATAGCAATGATCACCATTATCTGTAGGATGCATAGAGTAATTGCAAAAGAATGCAGGGAAATAAACTGAATACTTTATAGTAACTGGTAAAATTTCACTTGTCAGGCTATATATTGTAACTGGTAAAACTGATCACCATTGTCTCACCATTATCTGTAGTCTGCTGTTTATTTGTTTCCAAGTATGAGAATGGTGGTTGGTACTTCTGTACCGGGGGCAAGAAAATTCGGTGCGGTGGTTTTCTTGGAAAAGGTCTTGCTGCTGGTCAAGTCAGAATGTAGCTTTTTGTTAAAATGTAGAATGTAGCTTTTTGTTAGAATAGGCATTTAAACATTTTAGGTAATGTTAGAATGTAGTTTTTGTTTTAGCGAAATGCTATATTTTGAGCTTTGTAAACAGAGCTTTGCTATAGAGAGAACTCGGATATGGCACTTTTGTGTTGATTGAATTGCTGTCTTTTACATATATGTAATTTTAACACTATTATTCACGTGATGCAATTCTTTCATTCAACCGAGCTTTGACTATTCACGTGATGCAATTCTTTCATTCAACCGAGCTTTGACTATCATCGTGAACACCGACTGTTTCCTATTTTCTAACACCGACGGTTTCTTATAAAAAATAGTCGGTGTAGGTACCAACACCGACTGTTTTTTATAGAAAACAGTCGGTGTAGGTGACCTACACCGACTGTTTTTTAAGAAACAGTCGGTGTTGGTACCCTACACCGACTATTTTTTAAGAAAACAGTCGGTGTTGGTACCCTACACCGACTGTTTTTTTAAGAAAACAGTTGGTGTTGGTACCTACACTGACTGTTATTTACCCGTCAGTAAAGATATACCTATACCGGCGGCGCCATCACCGACGCCTCAATAACAGTCGGTATAGGGGTTTTTTAACAGTCGGTGAAGGAGTTTTTTGTACTAGTGATTAGTTCGATCTTGGAGTCAAAATCTCTGCAGCCAAGTATGATTCTTGGAATTTCTTTACCATCTAATTTGTTTTCATGAAGTTTAAATTAAAAGGCATCTGTTTACAGTGCAAAAGCGAGGGAGAGCACAGTTCATTTTTACTTGTTCTGTTTCTTGAACAAACAGGTCGTGCATGCATTTTCCAAAGACAGATATATTATTTTATTTTTATCTTTGGTCTGCTGTACATTGGTAATTAAACATGTTATAAGCAGTTCAAATAACTTTTAGAATATACTTTCTTGCCAGTATAATGCCTTAATTTATCATCTTTCAAATCACGATGTGACAGGTATTATGCAAAATCATGATGCCGTGAATCCAGCAGTGATCCAGGAGGCGTATCACAGAACCGAGGTTGCATTCGTGGATCACGTGAGACAGAAATGGGTGCACAAACCACAGCTTGCATTGGTGGGGTCGTGTTGTCTGGTTGGGGTCGTGCTCAGCAATGTTCTCTATGTGGCGAATGCCGGAGACTCTCGTGCAGTACTGGCAAGACGGCCGAATGGGGGTGACTTGAATGACTTGGAGGTGATTCAGCTGTCAGTTGATTATACTGCTAATGATCCAGCAAGAAGGGATGAGCTTCTTGTGGAGCATCCTTCATTGGATATTACGGTAAGAGGCCAGGGAAAATGGTATATCAGGGGTGTTCTTCAGGTAATTACTTTCTATTGTATTTTCATTGATTTTTAGTTTCTCTATTTCTAGTGTTTTCTGTGAGCCATGATTGTTGTGTAATTATGTCAGTACTGATAGCCCATTTCTCACCAGTGACTAGCCAAGTAGGTTGTGTGTAATTGTTGGGTAATTGTTATGTAGTTGTTGTGTGTTTGTTGTGTAATTGTTGGGTAATTACTTGGACGGGCAATCAATTGTTTCGTACCAGTGAACGGCTTTGCTTGTGGTACTTAATTGTGCTTGTAGTTGAAAGTGGCACTGTTGAAGGTTGTCAAAATATCTTCTATTGCAACATGACTGCGCTTTGTTCTGCACTCTAGTCTAAAAATGGCAACTCTTACCACTCTAGTCTAAGCCCAATTAAGCAAACAAAAAGAAGGCATAGCAAGAAAACAAGCCAGTATCAACCATGTACTAATGAAAATTCTCATTTATCATTGCAAATAATAAAACAAATTCAGCCGACGAGGGCAATTGGAGACGAGTATATGAAACACAATGAATTTAACCGAGCGCCGCTACCTGTTCAGTACAGACATGAGGAGCCGATTGCTCAGCCCATTGTGAAGGCCGAACCTACGATTGAAACACACCCACTTGGTCCTGACGACAAATTTGTCATTTTCGCCTCAGACGGGCTCTGGGATGAGATGGATAACTTCGAAGCTGCCACTCTTGTCAGAGACAACCCTCGCGATGTAAGTGCCCCTTGTAGAGAACCAATTTATTTGATTGTTATTTTTTTTGTTTTGGTCTTCGATACATTTTGGTACCAGTAGAGAACTAATTTTAATATAGCTTAAGATTGGAACAATATGTTAAGCTTTGCCTAATACTAGAGTTACAATTGAGTTATTTCAAAGTCCAACTTTTTACTCCGCAAAATATGATATGCGTATGCATTATTTATTCATTCATTTCACCTAACCTATTGAATATTTCCATTGTTAAGGGTGCAGCTGCGAGGCTATTGAGGCAAGCGTTAGACAAGGCAGCCCGCAGACGTAATAAGGAGTACAACGATTTAAGATATGTCAAGCCTAGTGCTAAGCGGGGATATCATGATGACATCAGTATCGTCATTGTTTTCTTTGACAACTTGGGGGCACCACCACCACCGCTGCCGCCGCCACTACCACAAGAGAACCCCCAGTTTCCAGTTGACAACTTAGGGGCACCACCACCACCACCACAAGAGAACCCACAGTTACCTGATGACAACTTGGATGCACAAGCTCCACCACCCGCACAAGCGGACCCCCCGATACCTATTGACAACTTGGAGGCACAAGCTCCACCACCACAGTTGAATAAATAAAAGCTACATTATTAACACAGAGAGATACTGGCTATAGTTGTGACTCTATTTTCATTGATTTTTTTAGTTGCTCTATTTCTAGTGTTTTCTGTGAGCCATGATTGTTGTGTAATTTTGTCAGTACTCAGTACTTGGACGGGCAAAAGCAATGCTTGTTAGCAATGCTTTTTTCATTGATTTTCATTGATGTACATCAACCCCCACGATTTGCAGACTGTACGAATTGTTGAATAATCAACATAGCACATCTTCTTGATGATCTCAACTAATATGTCTTCGGGAAGATTAGCCCAATCGCTCATAAGCAATGCTAAGAAGCAACAAATTAAGTTCAAGTTATTATTTTATATTGACACATTAAAATAATTTCTGATAGCAAAAACTGTTCTTTATATAGGTGTTGCTCTAGCTGAAGTTTGTTTTGGATTAATACTACTCTTGTTAAGACATATGGAGAGAAAAGAAGAGAAAAGAAGAATTTTATTATTATTGGAGGGGAAAAAAAAACTTTAACCAATGTTAGAGGAAATCAGTCTAAACGTGTAGTTTTCTAACCATTAGTCATTAGTGTCTGTTCGTTAGGTATCAGGCATTATGACCGCCACAAAATTGTATAAGATTTTTTTCATTCGTTTAACATTTTGGTAACTCATTTTATGTTCAAGTACCAAATGAAAATAATTAGGTATGATCTCACTTTCTGTAGATACATAAAAAAAAAAATTATGACATTTTCACTTTGTTTTTGTTAATATCAAGAACTTGTAAAAATCTACAACAACAACCAAATCTTTAGTCCCAAACAAATATAAAAATTTTGAAAATATCAACATGTTAATTTCCTATTTATTTTTCCCATAGAAACAATTTAAAAATGCAGCAACTTTTTTTACGTGTAGGGTAAAAAAATTGGCTAAGTCGATGCAAAACGAAAAGAATATAACAAATGGAAGATGTAATGTACTCAAGTATCAAAAAGGCCACAAATTTGTAAAAGCTGTTCTTCATGCTTTTATAATTCTGACAACTCAAAATCTAAATTCAAATACAGAAAGAAAATAATTAAAAAAGTCTTTATTTTGCCTTTTTACTTGCAAGAGATACCATTAATTGAATATATCACAACTAATATACAAATAAATAAAGAATATAATAAAATAGCAATTGCCTGTGCTATATTTTAGTAGTCTCTCAAAATATTAGCGACTTGTTACCATGGAGATGGGATCATCCAAAATGACGACTGAAAAACTTCATCCCAAGGCGGAATAGACAACGTTTTCTTTGCAATATCATACATACCATCAGAATTACCAAAATGAAGTTCACTACTTATCACCAAACCAAAGGAATTTTTTGTGAAGTAGATGCAGTTTGCTCTGCCACTATGTTTTCGTCCCGGTATAGAGAACGAGCCGTTATTTCCTATGAACAACAACTCCTCACCTATAGATTTTATCTCAACCCACTTATATTGGTGATCGTGATAAAGAGAAAACGGACTGCATTCCTTCAGTAAATGAATTTTAAATCTACCCTCATCTGTTATGTAGACTAGCAATAGACGTTCCGATGCCATGACCAAGTACTTCTTGCTAGTGTACTTGTAATCAAGAGGAGGGGACAAAATAATTGTTTTAGTGAAATTTGAATCTATGATGTCGCAAGACACTAAGACACCATACTCGGTAGTGGCATAAAATTTTCCATTGTAATATATTATATCAAGAAGTTTCAAAATACGACAATCAACATTCGTCCATTTTCTATCTCTTATCTTACAATAGGCGAGCTTCCCCATTGGTCCAACAATTGCCATTAGGATGCAATCTTCAGTTGCCGGGTTTGTTGATAAGATTGCTCTGCGTATATAATTAAATCCATTAACAGAAACATTTCTTTCACCGGTGAAAGTATCGACCGAAGGAAGTCGTATTACACGCCTCGTGAATGGGTTCAAAAGACTTACTTCCCTACTATCAGTACCCTCTAGAATAAGCCAGCCCCATGAAGATCCACAAACCCGCTTGTTAGCTGCCTCTGGCATAAATATATTGTCGCTTGCTATTTCTCCATTCATTTTAGCAAACTTGTGCAAATTTGAATCTGATTTGCATGCATTGAGCAATAATATTGGAACTCCGAAAGGTATATTTCTAGGAAGACAACAGAAGCGATCGATGTACATCAACCCCCACGATTTGCAGATTGAACGAAATGTTGAATAATCAACATAGCTCATCTTCTTGATAATCTCATCTAATATGTCCTCGGGAAGATTAGCCCAATCGCTCGTGAACAATGCTATGCAACAAAGTTTAAGTTATTATTTTATATTGACACTTAAAATAATTTAAACAAGGAAACTAAAATTGAAGAAAAAAAATAAATGATTCAAGAGATGCATTTCAGATGAGTAAAAGAACAAAAGAAAATAATCTCACTTGGGCTAGAGGATGACCTGAGTGCCGGATGGGTGAGCCATTGGATTTTCTTTTCCCACAATTGAAGATTGAGCTGTATTATCTTGAGCATTAGTTTTAACGTGACAATTTGTTGGTGCTCCTAAAAGTTGTTAGGCTTTGATAATACATGGAGAATAAAGATTCAGGTATTAAGATATATATAGTCTTGTCTACTTGATAAAAAAAAGCAATATGACTCCTAATTAAGAAAAATATATATCTACTATCTTAGCCTATTTAATAGACTCTATTTTTTAGGACTACTTTCATTTACTTTTATTGCTTTTTATATATATAGCATGTTAATCACAATATTAAGTTCTACATAAAATTACTTCTGTAGGTAGCATTTTGCTTTGCAATGATTTGTGTTATTCTAAATTCGCCACGCATGTATATATAGACAATAATATGACAATGCAAATTCATTCCATAAGGTTCACGTGAAATTCAATCGGTTATGAACTTAAAATAGAAATCCAAATTTAATTTATAAGACATCTCTTCCAAATGTATTGTTAATTAATTGCTAAAACCTTTGAGACTACCAATTATTTTTCCTTATCCTTATTGAACCAATGAAAAGTTTTTAATCTCTTAAAAGTCATAACTATCTTAGATGTAAAATACCTTCTATTTTCCAATCCTAGATAAAATAGACATGCAATCCTCAAATGTATATGGATGGCAAATTAACACAACTGCGTATTTTATTAAAACAAACTAATTCTCCAATGTTCACCAAAGGCCGCATTCCATACAAGTTGTTGAAACAAAAATGTCATGTTGTATCTAAAAGAAAACAAGATGGGCCCATACGTTGCGTCTCATGCATTTATGCACATGAACCATTTAAAAAGAATCAAGTCGGTGCTAAGGGAGAGTGTTGAAATTAAACAACACTGAGGGTTCCTTTGTAATATTTTATATTTAAAAGTCTTTAGACTTTTGTACACAAAGTACAATCTAGAAAAGTCCCAACCGACATATACTAGTATAATAAGATGTAAAGCTCATGTGTGTGGAATATATGAATGAGTGAATGAGAGTAAGAATATATCAAAAGGCTTGTACGTGTAAACATTTGTACTTAAATAAAATAAATTATTATATAACTCCTCTCTTCTAATATACCACCCTCCAAATTTCAATTTCCAACAAATATTTGAATTTGAAAAATTTACATATATAGAGTCTGACTACTGTTATAATACAAGAATTTTAACGAAAGTTCTAATTAACTATCATGACCCGGCCGCCAGGCCAGAATCGCGACAAGAGAGGCACCCTTGCATCCATCCTTCGTCCTATCAACCTTCATCGCAACAAAAATAACAAATAAAAATAATACAGGGTGTACTACAAAGCTCAGTAACCGGTTATTTAACGACGCGCTGCTATATAATTAGCTTATTTAAACAACCATTGAACAGATCTAGATTAATCTACAAAAATTTAAATCAAATTATGTATGCATATTGAACCGGCGATAGCACCTGGGTATAAATTATCAATAAAATAAGTCACAAAATATCCATATCATTTCATTTCACACAATCATATCATTTCACAAAATCTCAGAACACATAATCTCATATCATTTAACAATTCAAATTTAAACCTTTAGACTCACTATCCCATTAAATATGCCTCATAATCCAACACCCAATTCGAATATTCAATTTAACTACATAAATTGAAAACACAAATTATAGAGAAATCTGATTACCTGATAGCGAGAAGTTCAGAAATTCAAATTGGATTGTAATCAACTGGTCAGATGCATTCGCGACATTGGATCAGAACTTCAAACGGAGACACTACAAATTTTCTTTTATTTCTCATTCTTTCTCTCTTATTTTCTTTTTTTTTTCCTTCGTTTTTTTATTTTCTTTTACCTAGTGGTATAATTGAAGAAAGGTATTTTATCAATGAATTTGAAATTCAAGGTGGTTAATTAGGTGAAATTTGCATGCACACTTACAAGTGGCATTTCATTGCCACGTTTTTTTTTATTAATTTAACCTTTTCTTTTTACGATTTAAACATAACATTAATTTTCAGTATTGAAAAAAAAAATTCAATTTTCAATTTAAGCTCAAAATTTTCCAATTAGGAAATAGATTCAAAAATATTTTTTTTTTATTAAAAGTATCATAAAAATTACGGGATGTTATATTAACGATCTTCAAAACTTATTGGATTGGTCTCATACGAAGAATCCAAACCGTTCATACCAAAATATTTCTCGAGTAATGCGTTTACCTATACAATTTACAAGTTTTTCGAGTTCATTTAGTATTAAGTCTGGTAAAAAATGATAACAAATGGATGTATTAAAATTAACTAAAAATCTTTTAGTTGTCACTATTTTGATCGGTTGACTTGATATTAAATGCATTGGAAAACTAAAAAAAAATATATGTAAATGAAGCTCGTATGAAGGAGATCAGTTTTAACAGTTTGAATTCTTCATTTGAGGCCTAACTGATAAGTTTTGTGCCATTATGACGTTCGCTGAAATTCTAACTTTAGGACAGTAGCCAGAATTCGGATTAAAAATACCGATTAATATTCTCATTTAAATACTTACCCATAAAAAGGTTATTTTCCCATATAAATTAACTTATTTTATTAATATTCCCATTTTCTTATTTAAAAAATGATTAATAATAATAAAATATATCATAAATATATAAAGGCACTTCAGTACTAATTAGTCAAACAAGATGTAAAATTTTCTTGGTTTTCAAAAATAACATTTCATTTTTATTAAAAAAAAATATATCAATTAGCTTATGTATGGTTGACACAAGTTGTGTCCATACTCTTTCGACCTAATTCGATGTGAATCCGGCCTACTTAAATTGAGCCCAATTGAACATCATACCTCAACATAAATTGAATCCGGCCTCTAAAAGAAGGTCAGTCAAAAAATGGATCACACTCTTAAGCCCAGCCCAACATCAGTTACTTTTACAACTGGTTTGAACACAAATCAGTTATTTTTTAAATTGCACTCGCCGAGTGTCTCGTAAAGCCCCCTCTCTCTCTCTCCCTATATCTCCAAAATCCCACGCAAGAACCTCCTCAAAGAAACCCCATTCCAAATCTTTCATCTCTCCTAGCTCATCTCCTCTTCCTAGTACCATTTTCTCAGAACAAGAACTATCCTTTACGATTCTTGTTTACTAAACACCTCGCAAGATTGCACATGGCGTGCAACTTTCTCAATCAGTGGTTGTTGCAATGCTTTGGAGGCCAACAGGACAACCCCAATGGCAATGAAAACATGGTCGACTTGTTCCTTCGCTTTCGCTTTCGCTGGTTGAAATTATGGTTTGGAGAAGACCCAGAAAGCCAAGAGACGTCGATTAAAGGTTATGCTGGAAACATGTTCAGCCGATTTGTACGGCCAGCATTTAATGACGTTGATTCAAATTACTATTGGCAGAGGGAGCTCGCCCACCACTTGTTCGGACAGTATTCAATGGCCGTGGCGCAAGCTAACTTACAGATCGAGGATCGCAGCCAGCTGGTTTCTGGGTCTCTGAAAGAAGGGGTTGGTGAGCCCCGAGGGGTGTTCGTCGGCATCTATGATGGCCATGGGGGATCCACTTGTTCTCAGTTCGTCCTTGACAATCTCTTTAAGAACTTCAAGAGTGAGTTGCCTTTCAAATTTTATTTTTTTCTTTTATTATTTCTTGTTGTTTTGACTTTTGAGGGAGTCTTCGAAATTTCTTGTTTTGGAAAGAACTGGAGGGGCAATGTGGTAAATTTGGTTCTGCTTTAAATAGAGTTTAGTGCTCTGTTAGAAAACGATACAGTGCAACTTTTTGTGGTATTTGTTGAACTAAATTAACATTAGTTCGATCTTGGAGTCAAAATCTTGGCTGCCAAGTATGATTCTTTGAATTTCTTTATCATCTAATTTGTTTTCTTGAAGATTAAATTAAAAGGTACCTTTTTACAGTGCAAAAGCGAGGGAGAGCACAGACTGCACAGTTCTGTTTCTTGAACAAATAAGTCGTGCATGCATTTTACAAAGATAGACCGATATTATTTTTAATTAAACGTGTCATATGCTGTTCAAATAACTTTTAGAATATACTTTCTTGTCAGTATACTGCCTTAATTTATCATCTTTCAAATCATGATGTGACAGGTGCTATGCAAAATCATGATGCTGTGAATCCAGCAGTGATCCAGGAGGCGTATCACAGAACCGAGGTTGCATTCGTAGATCACGTGAGACAAAAATGGGTGCTCAAACCACAGCTTGCAATGGTGGGGTCGTGTTGTCTGGTTGGGGTCGTGCTCAGCAATGTTCTCTATGTGGCGAATGCCGGAGACTCTCGTGCAGTACTGGCAAGAAGGCCGAATGGGGGTGCCTTGAATGACTTGGAGGTAATTCAGCTGTCAGTTGATCATAATGCTAATGATCCAGCAAGAAGGAATGAGCTTCTTGTGGAGCATCCTTCATTGGCTATTACGGAAATAGGCGAGGGAAAATGGTATATCAGGGGTCTTCTTCAGGTAATCACTTTCTATTATATTTTCATTGATTTTTAGTTTCTCTATTTCTAGTGTTTTCTGTGAGCCATGATTGTTGTGTAATTATGTCAGTACTGATGGCCCGTTTCTCACCAGTGACTTGCCAAGTAGGTAGTGTGTAATTGTTGTGTAATTGTTGGGTAATTGTTATGTAATTGTTGTGTGATTATTGTGTAATTGTTGGGTAATTACTTGGACGGGCAACCAATTGTTTCGTACCAGTGAACAGCTCTACTTGTGGTACTTTAATTGTGCTTGTGGTTGAAAGTGGCACTGTTGAAGGTTGTCAAAATATCTTCTATTGCAACATGACTGCGCTTTGTTTTGCACTCTAGTCTAAAAATGGCAACTCTCACCACTCTAGTCTAAGCCCAATTAAGCAAACAAAAAGAAGGCATAGCAAGAAAACAAGCCAGCATCAACCATGTACTGATAAAAATTCTCATTTATCATTGCAAATAATAAAACAAATTCAGCCGACGAGGGCAATTGGAGACGAGTATATGAAACACAATGAATTTAACCGGGCACCGCTACCTGCTCAGTACAGACATGAGGAGCCGATTGCTCAGCCCATTGTGAAGGCCGAACCAACGATTGAAACACACCCACTTGGTCCTGATGACAAATTTGTCATTTTCGCCTCAGACGGGCTCTGGGATGAGATGGATAACTTAGAAGCTGCCTCTCTTGTCAGAGACAACCCTCGCGATGTAAGTGCCCTTAGTAGAGAACTACTTTATTTGACTGTTATTTTGTTTTGGTTTTGGTCTTCGATACTTTTTGGTACCAGTAGAGAACTAATTTTAATATAGCTTAAGATTGGAACGATATGTTAAGCTTTCCCTAGTACTAGAGTTACAATTGAGCTGTACGAACCATATTGGTTTCCAACTACAGCATGCTTTCATTTCATGAAAAGCAATGTCATTATTTATTCTTTCATATTATATATTAAAGTCCAACTTTTTACTCCGCAAAATATGATATGCATATGCATTATTTATTCATTCATTTCATCTAACCTATTGAATATTTCCATTCTTAAGGGTGCAGCTGCGAGGCTATTGAGGGTAGCATTGGGCAAGGCAGCCCGCAGACGTAATAAGGAGTACAAAGACTTAAGATATGTCAAGCCTAGTGCTAAGCGGGGATATCATGATGACATCAGTATCGTCATTGTTTTCTTTGACAACTTGGGGGCGCCGCCGCCGCCACCACCACCACCACAAGAGAACCCCCAGTTACCTGTTGACAACTTGGAGGCACAAGCTCCACGACAACCACAAGCGGACCCCCCGATACCGGTTGACAAAGAGGCACAAGCTCCAACACCACCAGTTGAATAAATAAAGGCTACATTATTAACACAGAGAGATACTGGCTATAGTTGTGACTCTCGTTGGTGCGATTTGGAGAAGGGGATGAAAGATCTTCTAGTTGATTTTGGAGGAAAATTTTTTTTTTTTTTTTTTTGAAAAGGAAACTTGGTGCAGTTAACTAGGCTTGTGGAATCTGAACTTGGCATTTTTTTTTGGGTTATCTCTAGGCATTTTATCTGTGAAGAGTTTACAACAATTGAAATATAGTATTTTCAATTTTGGTTAAGTTCTGTGTATATGTGTTTTTGGCAACATCGCTTCATGGTTTTATATTTTTGTAGGAAATAGGCTAGGCATATTAATATCCTTTCATTAAAGAAACTTAGTGCCGGTTACATTGTCCTAATAGACATACCAGGCATTACAGGCACACAGTATGATCAAATAACATGTAATCTGTCTCTGCCTTGCTTGTGCATCCTCGGCCTAAAAAAAAAACAATCACTACAACTTCAAAAGTATTACTCTACCCCCTAGAACCCCTTAGCATACTACCACACAATAGTAACTCCTAAACTATATTACATATTTAGGCCACTCAATAGCACCACAAAACATAACATCAATCCAGAATAGCATAAGTTTGTGAACCAAAAACCAGCAGATATAATTTTCCAGTTATATCTCTTCCATGGGTACAATCTGCGTCCCTAGGCAACTCTTGGCAATATATATCCTATGTTAAATATATCTCCTTAAGATTAAAAGCGACACCTACGAGGAATGTCTCGTCAACCAATGATTGAATGTTTGATGTGGATATAGTAGGGAGGGCAATTCATTAATATATACTTCATTGGGACTCATATTTGTAGTACTTAATATGGTAGTTGTGTCAACATACACCCATACTTATTTTGTGACATTAATAGTATTCACACAAGTACATTTAATATATCATATATACAAATCACATAGACATGCAATCACATATCGTAGGTTTGTATAGCCTTTTTCAGAATTCTTCCTCGCAATCTCTAGGTCCTACCACCATGGTGGCTCAAGCCAACCCTAGAGCAACTTTTACATGAATTCTCATATTTCATTTAAGAAGTATTATATAAAAGCAGGCGTATAAGTTTTTTTCATGCATTCATTTTTCTTAATTTTTTATTGCTAACTTTATCCTAAATTAATCCCAAAATTTCTAAATTTGACATGTAAACCCATCACTTGTAAGTAGATCGGTTTGAACGGTTTGAATTTGTCATTTAAAGTTCATCCGATAAGTTTTTGAGCTAAGATATCACAAAAAAATTGGTGAGCTTAAGAACACCCTAGTTCTACTCATTTAATTTCAATTATGTTTTTAGTTATTTATACAAAATAAAAGCTTCTGATAAGAAAGTTAAATAATAATGTACCTTACTAGATTATTACCGGGTATCAATTTTTGAGATATGTTTTGAGTTAGTTTTAATGCGTTCAATTTTCGTTCATTTATTTTACTGCTTGAGTTGATATAATTCAATAAAATAATAATTAATAATATGACATGCATGTAAATGTATTACTCAGGAAGTAGATTAGTTTCAACAATTTAGATTCGTCATTTGAAGTCAATATGATAGGTTTTAGAATAAAGCTCATCAAAATACTTGGTGAGCTTAAAAACACCCCTAGTTCCTGCTCATATGTTTCTATCATTATTTTAGAATGTTTGAATATTTAATCCTACATCAAGCTCTTAGAAAGCCTTAACCAAGCCATCAAAATCAAGAAAAAACAAAACAATTGAAAAGCTGCCTTTTGGTTTTTATTTTGAAATTTTGAACTGCACAATATTAATAGCAGTGTTGTAAAAAATGGTTGTTTAGGCCGATTAGTTGTTAGCGGCGATCAAATCGTCACGGATTTTTCCAACTAATCGGCCGATTATTCTCAATTATGGCCGATTATTTCCGATTATTTTTCATTAATCGTTTGGCAGTACACTGTCTGTCCGACGAGCGCATACCATTATTTATGACACTGATTAATAATACTGATTTTTAATTATAATTGGAGCTGAATAAGAATTTATAACTATGGTCGTACACTTATACTAATTAATAATTATATTTTTTTAGTTAGTCAATATTTTTAATTATGCATGAATTTGTTCATGACCGAATCTTGATACAATTTATATTTGCAGTTCTGCTGGAAGTATATCAATTATTTGTTTGTATGTTTTCATTTATTAACAAGCTGTTTATATTTTCTATTATCTAGAAATTAAGAGTTGTTGGTACGGGTGAAAAATACTTGTGCATTTGTCAAACACGTACTACTACAGAAAAGGCAACTTTACACAGTTAAAAATGCTAATGTCACATTTTTCTGCAGCCTTGTCTGCGTGCATCGTATATGAAAAGGTTGATACATTGTACACAGTGGCGAAATTGGGTCTATATGTAACTTACATATATGGTTTATACAACATAACTGTGTCAGTTCTAAGACCGTATATAATTTATATGTGATTTTTTTATTATTCAATTTGATAAATTGGCCAACATCTGTATTGCTAGTTATAAAATGTACAATATTACACATCCATAATTCAAAACATATTCAACATTAAAAATACGAAAAAACAATATATTCAATATCGTTCAAAACACATAAAACAATTAATACATTCAATATTCAACATACAACATACATATATATCCATAACTCAACAAATATTCAACAAATATTACAACACTTGGCATGTTCTAAAAATGTGCACTTAATTATGATATTATATAGTAGTCGAAATCCTATTTTCACATAGCTACATTCAATTAAGATGTTTTTGAATTATTTTATTCTTGAAACGTTATTTTTATTTATTTAATTTAAAAAAGTGGAAAAAAAAATATTAATTCAACTTAGCTATTATTTAATCTTAGATATCAAGACCGTAGTTTAACTTTTACTTTTATCAAACGTAAATAACTTGTAACAGAGCTTGGGGATTGATATATAGGTTTCAAAACATCATAAGCAATACTTAAAAGAAATACTTAAATGTTCGAATTTCTGACCACTACACTCATAAAAAGTGCACATGTAACCTATAACAATTATTGAAAATTATTAGCATGATGAATAATTAATACTTTTTAACAAAAATCCTATTTAATACATTTAAGAGAAAATACTTTGAAAACATGAAATACTTTAAATACTACTACTTTTGAGAATGAATGACTGCCTTCAGAATTAATTGCATCGCTAATTAAGTAGCACACATTCAGGCCCTGTTCGGCTGTCAAAATTTTACTGGGAATTTGATGGGTTTTGATCAATAGGATTGTATTCCTTTGAAGCGTTCGGCAGTCCAAAATTTTTCTCAAAATTTCCCGTAGGTGTACCCGATGTGTTTCCATTTCAATACAATTTTTGAGGATCAAAAACCCGATCTCAGACCTCATTTTTTTATTCCCATTCCCTCTCATTCTTGTCTTTTCTTACTTTTGTTTGAAGACGTGGCAAAGCTGCCAACTTTTATTCATCTCCACTATGCACTCTCTCCAATCTTTCTTTTTCTCTCTCCAATAACCGCTTACTTTACAATGGTTTATATATAAAGTGATCAATCTTTATTCATTTTAAGTTGTGGGACTAAGAAAACCAACGATCTGGACAGAACCCTTCAATCTATACATTTATTCATTTTAAATTGTAATTACATAATTTAAATGTTTTTTTTTGTAAGTGTTTGTAAAAGTTTATTTTTTTAAATGTTTTAATTACATATTTTAAATGTTTGTTTGTTTTCTAATTTTTGTAATTATATATTTTAAATGCTTGTTTGTAAATGTTTTTAATTGTTGTTTTCTTATTTTTAATTTATTTATAAATATTTTCTTATTTTATTTGTACCATTCTAGTAATATTTTTTTATTAGAAATGGTTCATCTTTTTAATATTATTATTTAATCAATTTTATTTAACTTCATTAATATAATTAAATTTTTTTTTTACCAAATGTTACAATTTACAACCCATTAAAATATTAAATTTACAATATATTATTGGTCTAAATAAATAGATGGTGGCACGACATTTTTTTTCATTGTAATTTTATATTTAATTACTTTTTTATATTAAGCTAACTTTAACTTAATTGGTTAAAATCAATACAGAACAGAACACTATACTATTCAAAAACAATAATTAATTAAAAAAATATTTATAACTAAAACTAAAACAATTAAATAAATATACCTATTTTAAAAGAAATAAAGATTTTCCACAATTAATCCCATGATACAAACGAACACTCATTTTCTCATATTTCCATAACTAATCCCGTGCATTCCGTACCCGTGGGTTCCTACTTTTTTAAAAGTGAATTCCCATTCCCATTCTCATTTCCATTCCGTAATCCCGTGACATCCGAACACGCCCTTACTGTCAATTTTAGAATTAATTGTATCACTTAGTAGCACACATCTACTGTCAATAATAAAGGTAACATATTAAAATTTTGTTCGAAGTCCTATAAAACAAAAATGAGGTAATTACTCAACTTAAAACATTACAATGCATTAATACTTGAGTTTATAGTCACAACTAGTGCATATACTTCACATGATGCTCTTATCCATTTTGTGCCAGATATAATAATTAATATGATATGATATTTAATTATATATGATGTCGGTACGTATCATGTGAAATGCGTGATTGCTATTCACAATCCATTGATCAGTCATTTAAATTTTGACGGCTTATGTTAATTAGCATTTGATTCGTGGACTAGCTGACAATAAAAAAATCATATTGAATTTAAAAGTCATTTAGCTTTTAGTTAGGTTAATTTATGTGCTAGTATAACTTATAATTTATATATATAAATCCCTCATTTTTGTATACAAATGAATAACATGAAGAAAACTATAATTTTTGCAATTCTCAACTATTTATGACTGTTCGATACAATAAGTGTAAAATTGCTTCACAGTTTAAATAAGCCATCAAATTTGTGGGGATAAAAGTTTATGTATCAACTTAGTATAATCTCATTTTATTAACAAAGTCAACTATCTCATGACCATGAGTCAACTATAATAACATATTATTATGATCATAATCATATGTAATAACATGAAGATAATTATAATTTTTGGCTATATTTGAGTAAAAGTAACCTTCACAATAGCATTATATTCATGCTCCATCTGATCGATGGCTGGTCTAATGATCCGAACATTGATGGATATTCATAATTTGGATTCTATATATACTTACAACTAATTTTAAAAGAATGATATTTTATTAGAACTTTTGATGAAAAGGAACAATTTATAAAAATAATTTTCAATATTATACAAATCTTCTTGATTATATATATAAAATTTTGAATTATAAAATAATTAATTAAATATTTGAAAATATCGAAACCATCTAAGATAGAACAGATATGAAATATATATATATATATATTCGAAATTACTTTTATATGTCTGTTATGCCATAATTGAATGCATGAATTTTCTGTAGATTTGGAAATCTTGTAGAATTATTTATTAATAGAAATTATTATTAAATAATATAGAAAAACAGAGAGAATAACTAAGATTATAGATAGATGGATCCCAAAAAATATTCTGCTCTAAAATTTCTAGTTTGTACGGACAAACTAGAAATTCTCCCATTAATATATATGTTTTAGTTTGTGCAGTAACATTGCGGTTTCCAACAACAATTTTTCTAACTAAAGAATATGCACGCTTTTGTTTGAAAACAAACTAAGAATATATATAGCACGACTCACAACCATACCAGTAGTTTCAATTCCAAATATTGAAGCTAAACAATATATATGAATGTATGTAAAAGGCAATTAGTTTAGTCTTAGCCTAATTATAACAGGACAATTTACAAGAAAAAGAACATAACCTAATAAAAATCCTTGTAGGAAAGAAAGAGACAACATAATCCAAGGACTGTGGTTTCAACCCTAGACAGAATATATTTGAACCCAGAATTTAAGGTATATTCGTTCAGGGTTAATCATGAACTTCACATTCTTCCTACAGTTGTAGATTTTGAATGCCGGTACAACCTGAACATTCTCAGATTTTGCAATTAGGGGGCACCGGTTTATATCCACCTGCGACCCAAGAAAGCAAATAATTAGTACAATGAAGGAAGTTATATTTAATTTGTTCGAATGGACATCACCTTGCTAATTCATTTGTTCGGTACTTGTAAGAGTATTTTATAAGGATTTATGATGCCAGTGAGAATAGTACCTCTAAGAAGTTAGCTAATGGAAACGAGATGCACAAGGATTCAACAAAGGATGAGAACTCGGTACATTCAGCCTTGGATGGATCCATAAAAAAGACAATTGTAGGCCCTGCATAATGGCATTTACATCATATTATAAGCAGTACTCATATGTAAAATCCATGCTTTCAATGACTACAAGAGTTAATCAACATATTTACTTGCAACAGGTGGTAAATATGATACCACTAGTGGTTTTGAAAAGTGGTAAATGATATAGATTGAGTGCTCACCAGGTGCAGATATGGCAACCTTATACTGTTCTATGCTGTTTACCTCCTCAACCCCTCTTTTAAATTTGATGTCTGAAATGTCCTCCCCAAGCGAAGCTTTTAATGGAACTTGTTCCTCATAGTCCTTCACACCTAGCTAATTTTGTAAATGAAGTATAAATATAATAAAATCAATCTGAAAAAAGTACAAAAAAATTGGGCATATCAGCGATCAATCTTGAACTAAGCACGCAATCAAAATCTTTTTAATGTTAGAACAAATGTTCCTTTTAACTTTTATTTTAACATTTGCATCATGAGTAAAGATAGTGCGGTTTGGGTCTGATGGGCATCGAACGGCTCCGATGCTAATCAGATCCAAATTTGCTTCCGATAGGCATCAGATCCAAACTTTTCTCGAGTTCCGTACTGAACATTATCTTTTTATTCCAAATTAAGTAAGATGAGTGATTTTTTGGGAAAGAGAATAGCTACCTCAGTAAATGGATTGGCAAATAGGCAGGGATCTACATGGTTATTTTGAGAGAATTTAAGGGCTTGATTGCAAAATTTGATGCACTTTTCCCATTGACGCAATCTACAGTGACAAGTGGCCAGTTTATAGAGCAATGCAATATTGGGCCAAGCATAATTCAACCCAATCATGTATTTTTCAGACGCTTCCATGTACTTTCCTGAGCGAAACATATTATCTCCTTTATCGCGAGCTAATTTTGCCATGTGCACATGCTCCAATATGGTGTTGACTTCGTCATTTAATGGGTCTAATATGTGGGCCTGCCGTGCCGCTACAACTGCATTCTCAAACCTGACAAGTAAATGCCGTGTTAAAACTTCATCCACATAGGAGAATTTTTTTTTGTGTTAGAAAACAATAATTATGAAGCCCTGTGTGAGTTCAATGGTCACTTGCTATTTGTAATGACCAAAATCTGGTTTCAGTCAGTATCGGATCAGCTAGTACATACTGGCACCGTGTATTAGTAAAACCCGGTGCATGCCTAAAGAATGGGTTACAGAGTACAAGTTAGAGACCAAGTTTGCATCGTACCTTCCTAATGCCAACTCAACCTTTGCTTGAATGATGCATACGTACGACTCCGATACCATACCGAGAGATAATGGAGATTGCAGTTCTGGTTCCAGCTTGAGAGCTTTGGAGATTGTTTCCTCAGCTTGGTCAGGTCTATTAAGACATAGAAGAAGGTCGGCCTTAATTGCGAGGATCTGGAAAATACAGATATTATCGCAAAAAATTTTAAGCAATTCAAACTATGTAATTAAAATTTGTTATTATAATTTTGATTTTTTGAAGGATAGGATAATGTGATACATTTTCTGTATCAATTTTATTGTTAGAACTAACAGCTCAGAGTAAAAAAATCGTTGAATTCAGCAAAAATGTGTACATGTTGCTATCTATGCTTCCTGCACCTGAATGTACTAGGATATACCGACTGAGTATGTACCACTGGTAACAGACTACAGTGCATTTACATTAGCATTATCTAAAAAAAAATAATGGTTAATTACATATCGAGATGTCGTTCCAGCCGCAATGGAGCTGTCGACTTCCTTCAGAGCAGTCATGTAAGAATTATTCAGCTGGTCTTCCACTTCTTTTGTATTTTCAGATAGCTTCTTCTCCAGTCGGTCCTCCAGTTTCTTTATTTTTTTGGGTAATGCCTCCCAGTATTTGAGAATTCTAAGGCTGCAATTAAAATTGGATGGAATGATCAGAAGAATCTTAAGTATTTCTAAGAAAATTAAAGGGACATTAAAGCAGAAAATATAGTATACATTGGGGTGACAGACAACTACCGATGCGCGTGGAGAAATCAGTTTTCAAAACGGTGTAGTTAATAATATTAAATTTTGAAGTACTAGGAGAAAACAGTGAAATGATGAGTATATTTCTTTGATTGTTTATTGTATCCTGATAATAGCTTGGATAAAAGGACAAGATTGTACAAAAAATTAAATTATAAGAAAGAAGCCAGTAAATACCAATTTCTTCTATTTGCTTCATATTGAGAAAATTAAGAAAAAATTGCCTGAAATAGAAATGGTTACTAAAAAAGCATGTCTGTACACCATCAGCTCTAAGTTCCCACTAATTCAATTTTCCTGAAATCCTTATAACAAACTTACACTAACTATTATAAAGATCAAATCTTTACATGTCGAAAGGTACATAATGATAACACTAATTCAATTTGACTGTGAGTTTTTATATAAGAATTTGAATCTCTAATAATCTGACGAGTTATCACAAATATGAAATCTTGAGACATCAAAAACACCACACAAAAAAAAACAATACCTAAAGTCTGTTAAACCTCACTGTACTGCCTCAGATTGTTATTCACAATGAGACCCCTCACTAAGATCAAGTCTTGAATGAGAGCACAGAAATATGAGAAAAATAATACCACAAAAAAATAGCAGTTTACATTATACCACTAACCTTAGATGGCAACGAGATATCTTATCGTCGACTTCAAAATTAGTGGGATCGAGACGGTGAATTTCCTCATACCCTTTCAAAGCCTCCTCAAACTGGCCCCCATTAAAGAGAGTATCAACCTGACACATACTGTTAATTGTATTTGTCTGAGAGTTGCGTATCACAGGGTCAATGCCCAGACATGCATCTTTGTACGATTTACCGTTAATGGTAGATGATTTCCAGCTGATTGTGTTGGCATTGCTAGTGCTTGATGAACCCCAATGAGGGTTTGAACCGCTAATGGTAAATGATTCCGAGTTGATTCTGTCGGCATTGCTAGTGCTTGATGATCCCAATTGAAGGTTTGAACTTGATTCCACTATTGCTTTGCCGTCTTTCTTGGTGTTTGTACTCTCTTGTTTCCCAGGTTTAGACATTTTAGATTGGTAAAAGAAATGTGTTTTTTTCTTGGGTTATGGATATCAAAAGGAGGAGAGCAAGAGAAGAGTCATATATAGTTTGTCAAATGGTAAGGAGGGAAGTGAGCAGTAAGTGCTTGTAAAGCTCATGCAAGTGAAAACGAATTCACATCACCTCAGGTTACCTGACTCAAGCAAATTACGATCGGACGGCCCATTTAATATGACACGAATCTCAAAACAGCCTCCTACAGTCTCAATAGGCACCGGATTTGAGTTTGGCCCATATAGAATTAATCTGGGCCGGCCGTTGTAATTTGCTTGAGTCAGGTACCTGGGAGGATATCGGTCCAGTGAAAACACTCGATTAATGCAGGTTCTTGCCTTCTTGCGGAAGGCTAATCTTTGTTTAATTAATGCAGCTTTGTAAGAAGAAGTTAGTTAGGACTTAAATTGAGTGTAACAGAATATGTAATTAATAACTAACTTCTTCTTACAAGCTTTCCAGACAAAGACATGAAAGATATACTGTGCGGCATCTAACTGAGGTGATAGTCCCACTGATATGTGGTTAATAACTGCCAATTATTTCTTGTCACATTGTCAGTCGCTTCAAATTTGACACAGAAGATCAATAATAGTCTTTTTTTTTTTATATATATAAAATTACGTTTTGCATCGCAATGCTAGATATAATAAGCATTACTGTTATCCGAACCGGACCAGTCAGTTGGACCGAAAAAACCGGAGCAGGTCATCTGTCCGGTTCGGTTAGCATGAAGGGTCGATTTTGAAGTTGAACCGGAAGAAACCATTCATTTAACCTGTTTTTATTGAAAACTGCAAACCAAGTCTTTAAAAAAAAATTGGTTTAAATTTTGTCTTCTTTCAGCATCCGATGAGATAGAAGGTCACATACTCACAACGTAGTGCCTAGAGAGATGAATTAAGATATAACTCTTTAGATCACATGCATTTTACCCTTTTTATTTTGATTCCTACTGTATGAGGACTGTTTTTTTTTTTTTGAACTACTACTATGTGTCATGAACTTAAGTTAATGAAGTGATACACTGATACCTCATGTTTTAAATACAAAAAAAAAATGTTATTTTATTGAAGAACTTGCACTTTGAGCTTCTATATGAACTCACTACAGCAAAAAGAGTATGATGGACCGAATTTGGTCGCAGATGGCTGGTTGCAAAAGGCTGGTCACTGATACTCGCGTGATGATGTCACTGGTCACTGATTGACGTCATCCCAGTCGCTGATGCATTTTCAAAGACCGACTATTTTTTATCGCTGATACTGATTGCTGACGTCATATAGGGCCTTCAGCGTCTGATATTTAAAATCCAATCGCTAATACCTATTTTCAACGACCAACTATTGGTCACTGATATTTCAAATCCTGTCACTGATACCTATTTTCAGTGACCAACAGTTTGTCACTGATATTTAAAATCTAGTCGCTGATACTTGTTTTCAGCGACCAACTGTTAAATGGTCAAAAACCGGTTTCCGATGCTCTTGCCAGCATTATTTTTTTTGTTATTTTTTTCTTTTTATTTTCTCAAAACATACACAATAGATCGATTCAATTGTAATATCAAATATCATACAAATTACAATTCTATTTTGAGATACAACAGTAACAATATCGACACAACAATTCTAATTTTGCCATAGTACCAATTACAATTTCGTCAAAATTCTCAAGTCATAAAATAAAAAAGCAAAAACTAACCGACAAAGTTATCCTGCATATTTAGAACTTCATATTAGAAAATGTAAATTGAAACAAAATTCCGAAATTATAGTCTTTCACTTCTTATTATCATTGACACCTCACTCACAAGAAATGGCAAAAAAATACTGGTAGCATGCTGTGGCCTGTATATAGATGGAAAAATGGTAACATAAATATCATGGTAGCATGTTGTGTCCTGTATATGGATGGAAAAAATGTTATATAAATATCACGTACCAATGCAACATATGAAGTCATTTTGTATTGTTCAATAACATTTGCTATGTTGATTGAAATACTGTTCAATATAACAATCATATTACTGTGAAACAACTGTCAGCAATGTGTTGAATTTCGAGCAATGATTTATATAAATAGGAAACTTGTATCCCAAAAGAAAACAAAAAAATGCTTACATGATGAAGACAGTTACTACGTACCCGTAGAAACCCTCAGTGGAGTCGAATTCAGATCCAGTGAAGTAACCCAATTTTTTGGTTTTAGATCGGGACCATCCGATTCGAATCCGCGACAATCCATCCTGAAATGGAGCGCACACATCCCGAGCAACAGATTCGAATCCTGAGGCGATCCAGAGCAACGGATTCGAATCGGACAATCCCGATCCAAAACCCAAAAATTGGGTTACTTTAGGGGATCTGGACCCAGTGGAGTCACGACCGGCATTGTTAAGGATTGCATCACGTGATATACCTACATTAATACAAATCAAAATTACAAGTTATTCCCAGATAAACATATAAATAGAAACAAGTACAAGGTCATTCATGCAAAAAAACTATAAATTTCTAATTCGGTACGGTTTCATTATACTGGTACAAATACCACTTCCAAAAAAGTCCCAATAAAACTAAAATTTTACAAATTGTATACATAGTTATGATATGACCTGATAGTACTCCGGTACAAAACTTTCCATTTATTGGAATTTTTAAGGAATTTTAAGTAATTATTGAAATCTCAGCCAGCGAAGAAGAAAACTGCACAAAAATAATGAGCTGGCACAAATCTGACCTTCACAAAACAGTGGATTCCACTCAGTTCTGGACCTTTATAATTTTTGACAATTTTTTAGCATACAATTCATGACCTAACAATCATTTTCATATAAGAACCAAAAATTCTATGTAGTCAATTGACCACAATCATTTTTCAAAAATGGACTGTCAGAAAAGGGTAAAATTGTCAAAGTACATCTAGTTTATAACAAAAATTTCAATGTACATCCAGCTGCTAGCTAACAAGTGCAGCTCTTACATTCATATCTTTAACATTTTACAATCTTCACTATATAACCAAAGTTTCAACAAAAATATGAAAATAGCCCTCATAGCCAAAGTTTAGTACTCTTGATTTTATTGTTTTTTCTTGTTTATACATCCTCACAGTATCCAAACAAAGGAAATATTTTGTGTTTTTCCAGGCATCTTACTTATTTAAAAAGAGTTAAGATACAAAACAGTACCTTAAGAATTTAGTCAATTACCTGGTGGATGTCACAAATCTGGTGTTGTGATGGAAACCATAAAATTTTGCCCCTTCCTCTCTGAAGTTGCTTTCCTGTTTTATAATACATTAATATGTCATTAAGTATTTAAATATATAAAAACATATATTTAGATTATAGAGTCAGTTTGCTAAGCAATTAGACTAATAATTATACTTGGACATTTGTGGTAAACTCGGTACCTAGAAGCAGAGATCGGTACAGCCAGGGCAGGAGGCAGGATTTGGTTCACAAGGAGAAAAACTCGGTACCTACATCTGCTTTACCTAAATATACAAGGAGAAACAAAATGCAAAATAGTAGGACTCAGTAGTAAGAAATAGCATGAAAACGAACGTGTTGATTTTTTAGCTTATCTGTCCCAAGGTTCACATCTCGAACATTAAATAAATATCTCCTCTTTTCCGGTTGCCCGATCACTTACCAGAAAGCATCTTTTTCAAAATAAAATGATCCCAGATGTTTGTTCAGATCTTATAATTTCTAAGAACTTAGAAGGTTGTAGTGATACAATAAGTTGGGCCTGCCTGAGTTGGACTTAAACAAAACTAAGGAAATACGTTGCTCTTCTGGCTACGAAATGGTTCAGCATACCTCTTTACTTGCGTGGAAAGGCTAAGATCAGCACCAAATCTATACACTGCTCAATTTCGATATCCTTTGTACCTTCTCCAAATCTTTTAAAAACCTACCATATTATCACAAATAAACATGTCAAATTTATTTCATTAAAATATCAGCTCAGATCATCTAATTTTTTACTTGTGACATGTCCCCCCAAAATATAATTTTGGCAATTGAATGACAGCCGTAACCTGACAACGTTTTTCTTGTTGAAATATCTTTGATGAATTTAAGCATTTGCAGCATATGACCAATTGTATTAAAATAGATCATCTTTGGGCATAAAAATGTGCAATTAAGACAAATTGCAACTTAATTCTGCATCATTAATTTATCTGACATCAGAAAAATTAATTATGACCAATCTGCTACTATCAGAAAAGCGAACCACTGACACAAAGTCACCACCTTTATCAGACAATACATCTAGTATTTATTGATTCTCAACCACAATAAAATTAACTCCCATGAACTCTATGAGTAATTGAGCCAACAGATACACTAAATTCAACAGTTGCTTTAAGAAACGAGCACAAGAACTAACTTTGATCAAGAAATAAGGAGAGACCGAGAGAGAGAGAGAGAGCTTGCATCAGTTAACAAAACTTTTCTGTATAATTTCTTTCCAGTAACCAATTGCCAATTTTGACAAAAATTAACCAACTCAAAATTAAAAGGGGAAAGACATGATATCTAAGGTCAGTCGGTCATATCTAAGAAAAGTGATTGATTGAAGTTAGCAGCGTTGATTGATTAAATTTAAAGAAATTTCTAAGAAAAGTGAAAGCGACTAAGCGAGAGAAGTGAGGTGAGACCTGAGACCGACTGAAGAGGTGGCGAGGGATTTCTCAGGGAGCTGACGAGGAGACGAGGAGGCAAGGGATTTCTCAGGGCGGCTCGGCTCAGATCTGGCGAGGTGAGAAGAGGGGTGGCGCGGAGCGGCGGAACTCCTCGAGTTGGTTGAGCTGCGACGCGAGGAGGTAGTGGCGGATCGGCGGAGCTCCTCGCGTTGGGTTGGATCCGGGTCTGGGGCGCGCGAGGAAGGTAGATAGCGGATCGGCGGAGCTCTTCTCCGAAATCTTGTTTGCACGGAGGAGAGAGACAAGGGTTGGCATGGAGGAGAGGTTTTTTTTGCATCTGGCGGAATCGCGTGAGAGAAAAGGGGTGGCGCGCGATTCAGTACTGGCGCCCAAAATCGAGTGTTTTTTTTTTATTACCCAAAACTTTCAGCGACCGGAGGAGAATGGGTTGCTGAAAATATTGGTCGCCAAAACTAGTTATTTTTTATTTATTTATTTTGCTGTAGTGACTTAAAACTTATCTATATTTGCATTTTTTTTTTTAAATACTACTGGAAGTCATCAATTCATATACTTCCATAGTTGTAGTGAACTTATGATACAAAAATTTAAAATGTTATATTTTTCCTCTTCTTAAAGCAAATATTTTGCCATTTCTTGATAAAATAAGTACTTTTATTATATTTGGTTGAGAAAATTTTATTAACCTATAAATTTATTTTTATAGTGTAAAATGTAAGTAGGAATTTTCACTATTTGAAAACATGATTTATTTTATAATAATAATCATATTCTATAAATATAAGTATTTAAAAAATTAGCAGTAGAACTAGTTGACCCGTCGGTTTAGGGTTGCTAATGAGCTGAGTTAGCTCAAGTTAAGGGTAACTCAAATTCAACTTCGGAAAATAGCAAGTCGAGTTACTTAGAATTGAGAAGTCCGAACCGAACAAGCTCACTAACTCAAACTCAACTCGCGAGTAACACGAGTTGACGTACTTGTGACTCGTAAAATCAACTCGTGATCAGTAATTCTAATTAACTAATATATCAAATTAATAAACATTATAATAAAATAGTAATTGCCAGTGCTGTATTTTAATTATGCCTCAAATATGTATATAAATTTGTTTAAATATGTATGTTTGAGTTCATTTAGCATTCTATAACATGTTATCATATTTGAAAATTTGTGTAAATTTTCAAATATGATAACATGTTATTAAGAATGAAGCGATGTTGCCAAAGGCACATATTACACAGAACTTAACAAAAATTAAATGAATGCATTAATATAAAACTTGAGCATCTATATATTTAACCTAAACCGGCATTAGCAATTCCAAAATTTGGATATCTATATTACAGAGCTAAAGCTTCAAGAAAGAAAAAGAAATCATTGACATTAATAGTTCTAAACCCTTCACAGATAAAATGCCTAGATATGTCCAAAAAAGAAATGCCAAGTTCAGATTCCACAAGACTAACTGCAACCAGTTTCCTTTCTAATATAAAAAAGAATATTTCCTCCAAAATCAACTAGAAGAACTTTCATTCCCTGCTCCAATTCGCACCATAAAGAGTCACATGATACTCTTTGAATGCATTCAGGTCTATCAATGGGTTCTCAGCTGATAGACCTGAATGCATTCAAAGAGTATCATGTGACATTAATAGTTCTAAACCCTTCACAGATAAAATGCCTATATATGTCCAAAAAAGAAATGCCGAGTTCAGATTCCACAAGACTGACTGCAACCAGTTTCCTTTATAATATAAAAAAGAATATTTCCTCCAAAATCAACTAGAAGAACTTTCATTCCCTGCTCCAATTCGCACCAAAAAGAGTCACATGATACTCTTTGAATGCATTCAGATCTATCAATGGGTTCTCAGCTGATGGTGCTGGTGCCTGCAAGTTGTCAAAGAAAAGAATGACGATACTCATGTCATTATGATATTCCTCCATGTCATATTTGCTGGCTGTTATTTTCATCGCTTCCCTCATTAGCTTCGCAGCTGCACCCTTTACAAAAGAAGTATTCAATAGGTTAGGTGATAAACCAACTAATTAAATATGCATATCATATAACATGAAAGAATAAACAATGGCAGCAAACAGTAATAACATTTCATTCCAACCTCAAGCCATATTAAAAGTAGTTCTCTACTGGTACAAAGAAGTACAGAAAATCAAAAACTTAAAAAAAGGAAAACCCAAATAAAGTCATTCTCTACTGGGGGCACTTACATTGCGAGGGTTGGTTTTGACCAGATCGGCAGCTTGTTTGTTGTTCATCACATCCCAGAGCCCGTCTGAGGCAAAAATGATAAATCTGTCGTCAGGACCAAGTTGGTGTGTTCGAACTGTCGGTTCGGCCTTCACAATAGGCTGGACAATCGGCTCCTCTTGTATGTATTCAGCAGGTAGCGGTGCCCGGTTGAATTCTTCGTATTTCAGATACACGTGTCCAATTGCTCTAGTCACCTGAAAAAAAAATTAATTTAAAATGATAAACAAGAATTTTTATCGATACATGGTTGATGCTGGTCTGTTCTTCTCACATTCCTTTTTTTATTTGTGTGATTAATTGGGGTTTAGACTAGACTAGTCAGAGTTGCCATTTTTAGGAAGACTGTAGAACAAAGTGTAATCAACTAGTCATGTTGAAATAGAAGATATTTTGACAACCTTCAAATAGAAGTTGATTAGGACTGACTTAATTACACGACAATCACAGCTCACAGAAAACACTAGAAATAGAATAACTTCCAAATCAATTAACATGAAATAATAGAAAGTAATTACATGAAGAGGACCCCTGAGAAGAAAACTTCCCTCGCCTTCTGGGAAGAGGTTAGTGCCAGGATGCTCCTCACAGACCTCATTCCTTCTTTCTATATGTTTTGCATTATAATCAACTGACAGCTGAATCACCTCCATGTCACCCCTGTTCGGCCATCTTGCCAGAACTGCACGAGAATCACCAGCATTCGCTACATAGAGAACATTGTTGAACACGACCCCAACCAGACAACACGACCCTAACACTGCAAGTTGTGGTTTGTTGTGCCAATTAGTTCTCACGTGATTCACAAACATTAGCTCGGTTCTGTGATATGCCTCCTGGAAGACTTCTGCATTGATCACACCATTTTGATTTGCAATAGCACCTACAGTTATGGAAATGATAAATTAGCCCATGTTTGTAAATTGAAAGATGATATTAAGGTAGTATACTGTCAAAAAATTAAGTATATTGCGAAGTTATTTGAACGCTTATCGCATGTTAAATTACCATTGCACAGCAAACCAAAGATAAATAATTGGTCTATCTTTTAAATTGCAAGCGTGACTTGTTTGTTCAAGAAACAGAACAAGTAAAATGAAATTTCTTACGTGCTTTGGCACTGTAAACACTAAACAGATAATTTAAAATTCAAGAAAACAATTTAGATGATAAAGAAATTCCAAGAATTGTACTTGGCTGCCAAGATTTTGAGTTCAAGATTGAATGTTAATTAAACCAACAAAATTCAACGAATACAATAAAATTTTGCACTTGATCTTTTCCAACAGAGGACTAAACTCTAATTCAAGCAGAACCAAATTTACCACATTGCCCTCCAGTTCTTTCCAAAACAAGAAATATCCAAGACTCCTTCAAAACAACTAGAAATAAAAAGAAAACGAAAAAATAAATTTGAAAAGCAACTCACCCTTGAAGTTGTTGAAGAGATGGTCAAGGACGAACTGAGAGCAGGTGGTCCCGCCATGGCCGTCGTAGATACCGACAAACACCCCATCGACCCCATCTGTCAGAGACCCGGATACCAGCTGGCAGCGATCCTCATTCTGTGAGTTATCAGGTGGTCCCACCACGGCCATGGAAAACATGCCGTACATGTGGCGAGTCAACCCCAATTGGATGAATGTATTTCCACTGGAACCTTCGTTCGATGTCTCTGTCCTTTGTGGTTCACCTCCAAAGCATGCTAACATAAAGCGTTTGAGAAGGAGAGAGCCAGACATGTTTCCATTGCCATTGGTGTTGTTCGGCTCGCCTCCAAAGCATTTTAACAATAAGCGCCTGAGAAAGTTGCATGCCATGTGCAATCTGTCGATCGAGATGTTTATTAAACAAGAATTGGAGAGGATAGTTCTGGTTCTGAGAGATGGTACAAGGAAGAGGAAAGGAGGAGAGATGAAAGATTGGCAATGGGGTTTCTTTGAGGAGGTTCTTGCGTGGGATTTACTTTGGAGTAGTATATATAGAGAATTAAATGTGTATTAGATCCTCGGAAGTAACTCAAATTTTGAGTTTGCATCAGGATGGTCCAATAAAATATATCGGACGGTCCGGATCCAAAACAAATCTGACACAAGACTAATTTTTACTTTTTCAATTTCTTAATTCATAAAGTATCTTTTAGCTTTGTTTCACAGTGAATATGTATGTAGACCGTTTTTAACTTTAAAAAACAGTTAGCCATTTTTCTTATTTTATGATATCTCCTAACTGATAACACAAGTTTAACAAGAATTACAAAATCAGAACCGAAGATATTTTAGTCAATTTGAATCAAATAGTTAATGATCTTAATCAAAAGTAATGGTAAAATTGGCTTTCGTAGTTTAGCCCATTATTGTTTTATTGTTCATATATAGTAATATGTAATCTCTTTCCTTGATTTTCAAGTAATCGTAGGACTAACAAAAAAAAATTATGTCTTTCTGTTCTTTAAAAAATACTTATATACTTTTCTAAAAATAAAAAATTCAAAAATTATGGAGCGATCTGTGCGAATCGAATCACAGTCGTTGGTCCTGTTTAGGAATGAATTATTGTTCTTTATATCAGCATAATTTAGACTGTAAGATCATGTTTGATTGTGAAATAATAAGTGGAGTAAACCACTTATTCTACATTTAAGCCATGTCAAATGAGGAACAAAATAGAAGTAAGTCGAGTAAAATGTGAGTTAAGCTGGAGTAAGTAACTTCATTTCTCTAAATGGATTAACTTACTCCACACTTACTCTGCATGTATGACTCACTGTCACAGATAAAGGTTTATTTTCCAACATCTTACTTCTCAAAATAGATTAATTTAAACCATAATTTTAACTACCAAATGAGGTGTAAAATACGAGTAGTAAAATAAAGTAAGCAATTTAATTCTCGTTAACTTCACCCCAAAACCAAATATGACCAAAGATAATTCCAACATAAACATTACATGTAATCATATAAATGAATGGCATCCTCAATTCTTAATTACCATATAATGAAGTATAGAACAACTAAAGCTGGAAAAGTATATTATTAAATATTACTTAACAACCATATTTGTTGAAAATTGTGACAACAGATATATAGTTGTAAAAAGTTCTTTTTACTTTAAAGTTGTCATTTTTTAATAGGAAAAATTAAATTGTTAATCAGTTCTCAAATATCAATAATTTTATTTTTTTTATTTTAAAAAAAAATAGAGAGTGAACTATATTATCCAAATGGGAACTTAGTATAATTAATTTTTATATGACTCATCAACAGAAATCTCATGAGGTCCTAAGGAATTTGGATCCCTTAAAAGTAATTCAAAATTTGAGTTTTGGACATCGGACCGTCCGTTTCTGATCAGGTAAATATTAGAAAGGTCTTGTGGATTTTTAAATTGATCCCAATTACATGAATAAGCACTTTAGTGTAATTTAATATTATAATAATATTTCTTACAGAATTAAATAATTGCGCGACAGAGAGAGAATATGACAAGTTAGTACCATTTGGAACAAAATGTTTCAATAAAAATTGTAATTTACATAAATACTTCTAGATCAACCGAAAGGTTTCGGCAATTACAATAAGAAGCCCACATAACATAATATGTTACTACAAAATACAAAATGCACCATTAATGTTATGCATGTTTATCATCTTATCATATATTTTCATCAGGCTTAATTTAGCAGGCTATATTAAGAAGAAAAATTTTAGTATTTTAGTATATGATATTTTAGGAAGTGTCATTTATAAGTTTCTCTTCTTAGAGATTTATGTTGTTATAAATATATATCTTATTTGTACTCTATATAATAATGAAGTCAAAAATATAATTAAGCTTCCTCATAATTTATGTCTCTTGTTTCTTCTTTCTTTCTCGCATCTCCTCACAAACCCTAGCAATTAGTCCTCAAACGAAGAATTCAAACCGTTCATACAGATCTCCTTCATAAAGAGCTTCGATTACTTAAAAAAAATTGAACTTTTAAATTCATTTAGTATCAAGTCAAGGAGTAAAAAAGGATGAAAATAGAAGATTTTCAATTAATTTTAATGCATTAACTTTTCATCATTTTAACCACTTGACTTGATACTAAATGAATTTGAAGTTATATTTTGTATGTAAACGCATCACTCAAGAAATAGACCAATTTGAACTATTAGAATTATTCGTTTAAGGTCTAACCAGTAAATTTTTTAGGCTTTTAGTATTTTTGTTGAAATTTTAATATTATGACTGAGTCAAACTATAAATTTTTCAATTTATATTTCGGAGTCCTGACCAAATAATCTTTCAACTAGTAAGGATATCAATCCGTAAAATTCGATTTAAAAAAAAAAAATCATCGCCCTAAATAATTGCAATTATATCGACTCCTGAACTTCCTATTGATAATTTTGTATGTAAACGCATCACTCAAGAAATAGACCAATTTGAATTATTAGAATTATTCGTTTAAGGCCTAACCAGTAAATTTTTTAGGCTTTTAGTATTTTCGTTGAAATTTTAATATTATGACTGAGTCAAACTATAAATTTTTCAATTTATATTTCGGAGTCCTGACCAAATAATCTTTCAACTAGTAAGGATATCAATCCGTAAAATTCGATTTTAAAAAAAAATAAAATCATCGCCCTAAATAATTGCAATTATATAGACTCCTGCACTTCCTATTGGTTGATGAATTTATATCACCAGAGGTAACAAAATATTTCTGTTTTGATCCGGACCGTTCAATCGGAATTTGTACGAATATTAAAGGACCTTGTTCTTTCCTTATCCGACTGTATTGATCCAGATTCTGATAGGACAGTCCTGATCTAAACTGAAATATTCTGTTACTCGGATGATATGAATTCATTGGTTGATTACTTGGCTCAAATTAATTAACACCCGCCTATATCCAAAATTCAAATTTTCCAAATTTGCACCCCATTTGCCTCGGTTTTCCTGTTATATTCTCTACCTTTTTGCATCAACTTAGCCAAATTGTTTATTAGTCTACACATAAAAAAGACGTTACTCCATTTTTAAATTGTTTTTATGGGAATAAGAACTCGGAAGTTAACATCTAGATATATTTTTAACATAGGTAGATTATTACAATCTCTTGATATCAATCAAAATAAAATAAATAAAATTGTCATAATTTTTGTATGTATGTACAAGAAGTGACAGTGATCTTACCTAATTATTTTCTTTTGATACTTGTGTATATTTAAGAAAAGAAAATGTGTACTAAGATAAATTTAAATAACATCTATTACATAAATTTAAGTACTCCGTACAAAAAACATCTTGCAATTTACAAACATGGGTTAATTTATCATTTCTTTAACTGTAGGTGCTATGCAAATCAAGATGCATCGCGTGATCAATCCACAAGTGTTCCATGAGGCGGCATATCAGAGAACCGAGGTAACATTCTTGAATTACGTGAGAAATAAATGGCACCAACCGAGATAACATTTGTGAATTATGTAAGAACAAGGGCATAACTCAATACTTAATTGCTCTTGTAGAATGTATATCAACTGCTTCTTCAATGCTGATCAATTCATTATAGAATTACATGTCTTTCTGTTTCTGGGTGTAAAGCAATCAAGCAATTCACATGAGAAGGATAAGAGAGAAATGAAGAGGAGGGGAGGCGTTGGAATTAGAAGATCAGATGATACATTCCTATATGCTTGGTGATCAAACTTTTAGAACAAAAAAAATGTTAGTATTTTATTTAGAAACTTATTGATACAATATTTCTTTTACGAAAATACCAATTTTGTTGGACAAATTTTATTGCTTATTTACTTATTACTAACTACATTCCATAAAACAACAAACATTTCAGGGCTGATATCAGCGAACACTGACTAAACTGAATCATTTTTCAAAGAACTTCACAAAAACATAAAACCCATGAAGCGATTTTGACAAAAACACATAATTCAAAGAACTTCACAAAAATTACTAAGGAAATTAAATCGTTTGCATTATGTAAAAACTTGAGCATACTATATTTCAATTGTTAGAACCCTTCACAGATAAAATTCCTAGATATGTTCGGAAAAAAAAAAAGAATGCCAAGTTCTGATTCCACAAGCCTAACTGCTCCAAAACGCACCAAAGGGAGTCACAAAACTACAGCCAGTACATCTCTATGTCAAGAATTTAGAGAAATGGCTGTCAAAGAAAGCGTTGTCAAAGAAAGCGCTGTCAAAGAAAAGAATGACGACACTGATGTCATCATGATACTCCCGCTTAGCACCAGGATCAAAATATCTTAAATCATAGTACCCCCCTCCCTTGTTTCCTGGCTGCTCTCTCCAATGCTTTCCTCATTAGCATCGCTGCTGCACCCTTTACAATAGTAATATTCAATAGGTTAGGTGATAAACAAACTAAAGAATAAATAATGACTTTGCTTTTCATGCATGCTGTACTTGGAAACCTTGGTTCGTATCCAGATGGCGGCAAGCAGTAATAACTCAAGTATTAGGGCAAGCTTAACATTCGTTCTAATCTCAGGCCATATTAAAAGTAGTACTCAACTGGTACCTAAAAATACAGAAAACCAAAAACAAACAAAAAATCAAAAACAAATAACAACTCTGCAGTCAGGACCGAGTAGCACTTACATCGCTAGTGAAGTTTCGGACAAAAGCGGCAGCCTCTTCGTTGTTGATCTCATCCCAGAACCCGTGTGAGGCGAAAATAACAAATCTGTCATCAGGACCAAGTTGGTGTGTTTGAATTGTCGGTTTGGCCTTCAAAATAGGCTGCACAATTGGCTCCTCTTGTATGTACTGAGCAGGTAGCGGCGCCTTGTTGAATTCATTGTATTTCAGGTACACGTGTCCAATTGCCCTAGTCACCTGAAATTTTTTTAATTTAAAATGATAAACAAGAACTTTTATCGATACATGTTGATGCTGGCCTTTTTTTTTTTTTAACATTCCTTTTTTTAATTTGGGTGCTTAATTGGGGTTTAGACTACAGTAGTAACATCTAGTTGCCATTTTTAGAAAGAGTGCAAAACAAAGCGCAGTCATGTTGAAAATAAATAGAGATATTTTGACAACCTTCAACTGTGCCACTTTCAACCACAAGCACAATTGCAGTACCACAAGTAGAGCAGTCGATTAGTACTTACTGAATTACACAACAACCACAGCTCACAGAAAACACTAGAAATAGAATAACTAAAATTCTATTAACAAAAATAATAGAAAGTTAATTACCTGAAGAGACCCCCTGAGAAGAAAACATCCCTCGCCTTCTGGGAAGAGGTTAGTGCCAGGATGCTCCTCACAGACCTCACTCCTTCTTTCTATATGTTTAGCATTATAATCAACTGACAGCTGAATCACCTCCATGTTATCCAAGCCACCCCCGTTCGGCCATCTTGCCAGAACTGCACGAGAATCGCCGGCATTTGTCACATAGAGAACATTGTTAAACACGACCCCGACCAGACAACACGACCCTAACACTGCAAGTTGTGGTTCGTTTTGCCAATTCCTTCTCACGTGATTCACGAACATTAGCTCGGTTCTGTGATACGCCTGCTCGAACACTTCTGTATTGATCACACCATTTTGATTTGCAATAGCACCTACAGTTAAAGAAATGAAATTAATCCATGTTTGTAAATTGAAAAATGATAAATTAATGCATTATACAGTCAAGATCGCATGCTAAATTACCATTGCACAGCAGACCAAAGATAAAATAATCGGTCAATCTTTTTAATTGCATGCGCGACTTGTTTGTTGAAGAAACAGAACAAGTCAGATATGGATTTATTGTGGAATTTCTTACTTGCTTTTGCACTGTAAACACTAAACAGATACCTGATAATTTAAAGCTCAGGAAAACAATTTAGATGATAAAGAAATTCCAAGAATCGTACTTGGCTGCCAAGATTTTGAGTTCAAGATTGAATGTTAATTAAACCAACAAAATTCAACGAATACAATAAAATTTTGCACTTGATCTTTTCCAACAGAGGACTAAACTCTAATTCAAGCAGAACCAAATTTATCACATTGCACTTGATCTTTTCCAGTTCTTTCCAAAACAAGAAATTTCGAAGACTCCCTCTATAAAAGGAAAAAAATAAAATTTGAAAAGAAACTCACTCTTGAAGTTGCTGAAGAGATGGTCAAGGACGAACTGAGAGCAGGCAGTCCCGCCATGGCCATCGTAGATGCCGACAAACACCCCGCGGCGCACATTGTCTCCATCTGTCAGAGACCCAGACACCAGTTGACTGCGATCCTCGTTCTGTACATTAGCTTGCGCCACGGCCATTGAAAACGTGCCGTAGAGGTGGTGGGCCAAGCTCTTATGCCAATAATATTGGCTGAACCAGTCTCCACTCGAACCTTGAATTGACGTCTCTCGGTTTACTTCTTCGCCTACAAAGCATTGTTTCATCCAGCGAAAGAGAGAGCTGCACATGTTTCCAATGCCATAAGGATAGTTGAGCTCGCCTTCAAAGCATGATGACAACCAGCGATTGAGATAGTTGGCTGCCATGTGCAATCTGGCAATCGAGATGGTAGAAGGAAGTGTATATTACAAGAATTGGAGAGGGTAGTTCTTGTTCTGAGAGATGGTAGAAGGAAGAAGAGAGGAGGAAAGATGAAAGATTTGCAATGGAGATTCTTGTGTGGGATTCGTCAAATCCCACAAGCGAGAAGAGTGAGAGGGATTAAGGTCTGTTGGTTGGTGAAATATAACTGATTCTGATTTCTGTTTATCAAGGGAGAGAGACTTAAGTGCACCTGGCGCATTGAAATGCTTAATGCCTAGGAACGGCTAAGATAAGCATAATATTGTTTTTCTTTATTTTATGTATATAGGATGAATAGAGAAATATTTATCAAACGATGTGGTAATTAAATATTAATAATTATGTAAGCAAATTGTAATTTGTAGGATTTTATTTAGATTGATTTGCTGGAGCATTAAAACGGTACATTTCCGATTAATGTGTGTTAATTAAATGATATAATTTTTCTATCATAGTCATCATAATAACTTCTTTATTTTTCTTGAACGATTGTAGAGATTTAATATCTTTGTTTCTTTAAATATTGTTTTTGTTGTTTTTACAATTATAGACAATTAATATTTCAAAAAAAGAACTTCCATCGTATAATTATTTAAGAAAATATATGCAGTAGACAACTAGAATACCTCGTGGAAGTTAACAATATTTCAAAATAAGTGGAAAGTTAGCAGTAAGTGTTTGTATATATTCTACTCGAGGTCCATGCAAATAAAAATCGTAACATTTGATTGTGTATATAATTAATTTTCTCAGTAAAGCATAAATAATATTAGTAGCTCTGAGAACCAACATTTAATCTAATGACAAATGATAATATTCTCTAAATAAAACCATGGTTTCAAAATCCAATTAACAAATCCTTATAAATATTTAAAAGTAAAAAAAAACTTAATTTTATCTTTATCTAAAATATCTTGTCTCTTATTAAGCATGTACGTAGATAACTTGATCCGCCAACGGCTGTGATTAAAAGATGAAAATTCGATGTAGTTTTACGTTTAGAAATTTAAATATACTTAGACACATACTTGCCACATGTATTTTCCTGAACTCCCTTATTTGATTGTCAAATGCTCGATTTTCTGATCGATCTAGATTTTTTTTCTTTTTTAAATGTCATCTAACAAATTTTTGGAATGATTGATAATTGATTGGTCATGTCTTTATTTCTTTTTATTTTTTATATCTTTGAAGGAATGTATTTGTCGTTTAATATCATTAATAGATATTGTTGAATAATTATTTTTTGAACTTTGAAAATCACAAATCACAAAACCGACATAATTGATTAAGGTATATTGGTTTGGATCGACTATTTGAACTTTGAAAATCACAAAACCGAATTGTTATAAGATGTTATGACTTACAAATGTTATAAGTGGATCCCTCTTCTATTAATAATTAGTATATATATATAGTTGACACAAGTTCTGTCTAAACTCGTTGTAATTTAAGAAACAACTGATTTAATTCGACCTGAATCCGGCCTCCTTAATTGAGCCCAACTTAAGTGAAAACAGGTCTGTCAAAATGGGTCACACTCTTAAGCCCAGCCTAATGTTAGATCTCCAGTTAATTTGAAAACCAACAAGAAGCCCCATGCAAAATAACAATAAGTTGACAAGTAAATTTTTTTTATATGAGTTGACAAGTAATTTTTTTATCACCGAACACTCACTAAAGTGAATCAATTTTCAAAAGATATATAGAACAACAACATAAAAACTCATGAACCAATGTTGGCAAAACCACATATTACACAGGAACTTTAACAAAAATTAAGAAGGAAAGATAAAACTTAAGATAGAAAGTCCAAAATTGGATATATTTACAGAGCTAAATCTGAAAGAAAGAAAAAAAAAACCATTGACAATTAATTGTTTTAGTTTCACAGATAAAATGCCCAGTTCAGATTTTCACAAGCCTAACTGCACCAAGTTTCCATTTTAAAAAAAAAAAAAAACAAAATTCATCGAAAATCAACTAGAAGAACTTTCATCTCCTGGTCCAAATCGCACCAAAGAAAATAATGATGGTGCTGGTGCCTGCAAGTTGTCAAAGAAAAGAATGACAATACTGATGTCATCATGATAGCAGCGCTTATCACTAGGCAAGAAAGATCTTAAATCTAGATACTCCATCTCATGTTTGGCAGCTGCTCTGCGCAACGCTTCCTTCAATAGCATCCCAGCTGCACCCTATGCATATCATATTTTGCAGAGTAAAAGGTTGGAAACCTTGGTTTTCATATTTTGGACTTGATATATAATATGAAAGAACAAACAATGACTTTGCTTTCATGAGATGAAAGCATGCTGTAGTTGGAAACCTTTGGTTCGTATACAGATGGCGGCAAGCAGTAATAACTCTAGTATTAGGCAAAGCAACATCTCTAGCCATATTAAAAGTAGTTCTCTACTGGTACAAAAAGAAGTACAGAAAATCAACAACTAAAACAAATTACAAAACAAATAAAGTACTTCTCTACTGGGGGCACATACATCACGAGGGTTGTTTCTGACAAGAGTGGCAGCATCTTCGTTGCTAATCTCATCCCAGAGCCCATCTGAGGCGAAAATGACAAATCTGTCGTCAGGACCAAGTTGGCGTGATCGAATCGTCGGTTCCGCCTTCAAAATAGGCCGGACAATCGGCTCCTTTTGTATGTAGGCAACAGGTAGCGGCTCCTGGTTGAATTCATTGTATTTCAGATACGCGTGCCCAATTGCCCTAGTCACCTGAATATTTTTTAATTTAAAATGATAAACAAGAATTTTTATCGATACGGAACAATTGATCATCGGTCATGGGGAAGTAATTACCGGAAGAGACCCCCTGACACAAAAACATCCCTCAAATTCTTCAAAGAGGCTAGTACCGTGAGGATGCTCTGCTGAAACCTCATCCCTTCTTTCTCTATATTTAGCGTTATAATCAACTGACAGCTGAATCACCTCCAAGTCACCCCCGTCCGGCCATCTTGCCAGAACTGCACGAGAATCGCCGGCATTTGCCACATGGAGAACATTGTCGAACACGACACCAACCAGACAACACGACCCTAACACTGCAAGTTGTGGTTCGTTTTGCCAATTAGTTCTGACATGATTCACGAATGTTAGCTCAGTTCTGCGATACATCTCCTGGAACACTTTTTCATTGATCACGCCATTTTGATTTGCAATAGCACCTACAGTTAACAAAATGATAAATTAGCCCATGCATGTTTGTAAATAGAAAGATGTTGTTTGTCTTATCTTAGTACTTAAATAAATGTAATATATAGCTACTCTTTCTGTTCTTTTCTATTTCTTTTGAGAAAAGTGTTAAATTAATAAGCTGCCAGAAATAAAAACTGCATGTGCACCTTAAAGATATTTGTTAATTACAAATGTCAAGTGACCAGAGCAAACAAAGATAGAAAAATTTTAAGGCAGTATACTTCAAGAAATTTAAGTATATTCTGAAGTTATTTGAACCGCTTATCACATGTTAATTACCATTGCACAGCAGACCAAAGATAAAATAATATATCGGTTTAAAATGCATGCGCGACTTGTTTGTTCAAGAAACAGAACAAGTGAAAATGAACTGTGCTCAACATCTCACTATGTAAAATAAAATCAGATATGGAGTTCATGGGAACTTGCTAACGTGCTTCCGCACTGTTAACAGATACCTGATAATTCAAATTCAAGAAAACAACTTAGATGATAAAGAAATTCCAAGAATCGTACTTGGCTGCCAAGATCAGTTTAACTCCAAGATCGAATTAATGTTAATTTAACGAAGTCCGCATATAAACCACAAAATTCAACAAATGCAATAAAAAGTTGCACTGTATCGTTTTCGAACAGAGCACTAAAACTCTAATTAAAGCAGAACCTTATTTACAACATTGCCTCTCCAGTTCTTTCCAAAACAAGAAATTTCCAAGACTCCCTCAAAACAACAAGAAAATAAAATTTGAAAAGCTACTCACTCTTCAAGTTAGGGAAAAGATGGTCAAGCACGAACTGAGAGCAGGTGGTCCCGCCATGGCCGTCGTAGATGCCGACGAACACCCCACGGGGCCCATCTTCTCGTTCTGTCAGAGTCCCAGAAACCAGCTGGCTGCGATCCTTGTTTGGGAAGTTAGCAGGTGGTCCCACCCCGGCCATTGAAAACATGCCGTACAAGTGGCGGGCCAACCCCAATTGGCTGAACGTGTTTCCACTGGAACCTTGAATCGACGTCTCTGAGCTTTCTGTCTCGCCTTCAGAAACCAGCTGGCTGTGATCCTCTATCTGTAAGTTAGCTTGAGCCACGGCCGTAGAAATCCGGCCGTACAAGTGCCGGGCCGATATCCTCCTCTGCCAATAATATTTGCTGAATATGTTTCCATCAGAACCTTGAATCGACGTCTCTAGGCTTTCTGGGCTGCCACCAAAGCATTCTAACAAAAAGCGCCTGAGAAAGTTGCACGCCATGTGCAATCTGTCGAGATAGCTCTTGTTCTGAGAGATGGTAGAAGGAAGAGGAGAGGAGGAGAGATGAAAGATTTGCAATGGGGTTTCTTTGATGAGGTTCTTGCTTGCGATTTTGGAGAAGTATATAGATGTGTTTATAAGGGAGGGAGACACTCGGCGAGTGCGATTTTAAAAAATAACTGATATGTGTTCAAATTAGTTGTAAAATTTTCTTTTAACTTGGTGTCTGATATTGGTCTGGGTTTAAGAGTGTGATCGGTCATTTTGGAAACAAATTGAGCGCAATTAAACAAAATGACCGAACTTGCTTTCAGTTTAATTGGGCTCAATTTAAGTAGGCCGGTTTCGGGTCAAATTCGGTCATTTTTTTTTTTGAATTTCGGAATTATAATAAGTTTATATAGAACTGGTGTCAACTTTACATAACCTAATTAATATATTTTTGGATAAAGATGTAAGTTATGTTGTTTAATTTAAATATATTTAAGTGTTTTTCCAAAATCCAATGTTTTCACTCAAAGAATGTTGTCATTTGTATTAGATTAATTTTTTTTTTTTTTGATAAAAAGGCCTAGGCCCGTTTCATTGAAACAGAAGTTAACTTACATGCGAGTATAGAAACTAGATAACCACGTCAAACAACCACATAAGCCAAGACATAATAGCATCTACAGAGAAGGCAAAATACTGAGTATATCTAAGTAAAGAAGCCACGCATAGTGGGGCTGATATATCGAAGATAAAACGAAAAAAGACTTCCAGCCAGCAGCTAACTATTAGGTAGTCCTTCTCCTTCATGAGTCGGGATTAGCAGCCCCAGCAAGCTCTACGATAGCCAGCTGCTCATCAACATCGTCAGGATGCCAACTAGCTAGAGGGATCTCATCCAGATCTGTTGGTAGCCAAAGTGCAAGGCAATCCTGCACCTGAGGTTTCATCGACCCTGCCCAATATTTAACGAGAGAGATAGTCAATAATATGATTTGTTTATGCGTTTTAGGCTTACCCGTGTTAAAACATAAGTCATTCCTATGCTTCCAAAGAGTCCAGCAAAGTGCGCTACAAACTACAAGCAATGCAGTCCTGTGTACAGTAGGTAATTGGTTAGCAAAGTGGATGATATCAGAAAAAGAAGACCATGCTATACTAATGTCTCGACAAGAGCCCATCCAAAACCAAAGTTGCTTAGTGAATCTACATTGAACAAACATATGGTTAACAGTTTCTGTGTAAGGGCAGAATTGACAATTACAATTACCAGTCCAGCCTTTTTTACTCAGATTTTTCTTTGTTAATATCCTATTTTTGGCAGTCAACCACATAAAGACCCTAATTTTCAGAGGTACAGGGATGGTCCACCACAGCATGGCATTTTGCGGTTTAATCCCTCTGAAGTTAAGCAATTTATAAAGGGACTTGACTGTGAATTTTCCAGAATTGTCCCACCTCCAACTCATTCTATCTTCTAAGTGAGTGTAGGAAATGTGGCTTATAAGATCAAGTAAATCTAGCCATTCTAGATATAAAACTCCATGAAGAGTGCGTCTGAATTTTAAGGCATTTCCTTGAGAGTTGATCACTGTTTGTAAAGAGATATCAGGGGTGCTACATATAGTATATAAAAAGGAAAATCTAGATGCCATAGCGCATTGTTGATACCATATATCATGCCAGAAGGAAATGGAAGATTGTACTCCAGGAGCATAAGATACACTAAGTGTTCCTAAGTGCTGTAAGGCATTGATTGTATTCCAAAATTCAGAATAGGGAATATGTGCATCATTAAAATATTTAGTGATAATCATGAATTTCCAAGGACTATGGTAGGTAGGATCCTTGAATTTCCACCACCATTTCATCAATAGGGCGATATTCATTTGTTTAAGATCAAGGATACCTAGGCCGCCATATTCTTTAGAAAAGCAAGCTACTTGCCAACTAACAAGTGAATATTTTTTCTTGTGAGTAGCTGTACCTTGCCAAAGGAATCGACATCGTATTTGGTCTATTCGTTTGATCACAAAAGCTGGAATTTTATAAACTGAAAAGGAGTATAGAGGGACAGCTGATAGGACTGAGTTCAAAAGGGTAATTCGGCCACCTATAGAGAGGAGGCTACCCTTCCAATTTTGTAGCTTCTTCTCTATTTTATCAATAAGAAAAGCCCATTCTACTTTAGTCAATTTATGCGTGTGTAAGGGGAGACCAAGATATAAGAAAGGAAAGGAAGCTACTCCACATCTAAAAAGAGTGGCAAACCTTTGAGGATCTGCTGTATTAATTGGATACATGGCAGTTTTAGAATAGTTAACTTTAATACCGGATAATGCTTCAAATGCAACCAAAGCCCACCATGCATTTTGGACATTGGTTTCATTAGCTTTCAAAAAGATGATGGTATCGTCAGCATAATGGCAGTTGGTATGGGGGTGGTGGTCAATTGCATTTGGTCCTATACCCTGAATTAAGTTTGCATTTTTCCCTTTTTGAAAGATTTTACTTAACGTATCGACAGCCAATATGTATAAGTAGGGAGACAAGGGATCGCCTTGCCGAACACCCCGCTTACAAAAGAAATACTTGGTAAGTTCTCCATTTATATTAATGCAAGATTGGGAACTGTCTAACCATTCTTTAATCCAAAGGATCCATTTCTGTCCAAAGCCCCTACTAATTAGGATTTCTATTAGGTATTGCCAATTGATCTTATCGTAAGCCTTTTCAAAATCAACTTTAATCACTAACCCTTGTTCCTTAGTGAGTTGACAGTGATGGATTATCTCCCGGCTTAGAATGACATTGTCTAAAATATATCTATTTTTTATGAATGCAGCTTGACTACTATCAATGATCCTATGCATAATGGACTCAAGCCTAAAAGTCAATATTTTTGAAATTATCTTGAAGCTACAGTTGACCAAGCTGATAGGTCGGAATTTGGAAATGAGGGTGGCATCTTTCTCTTTTGGAATGAGACAGATGATTGATTTATTCAAACTGTTCAGCTTGGTTTGATGATGAAAAAAGGAGGTGCAAACTGAAAATAGATGTATTAGATTAATTTGAAACCTCAAGTTATCTTTTTTTTGTAAAACTGATAGTGGCTATCAGTGAGTGAAACCTCAAGTTATCATTATTGTTAGATTAATTAGATAAAGATGGAATGTTATTTTTGAAAAATAAGAAAATTTTATTTGTTGAAAACCTCCGTACAATTAGAATTCATATCACCGAAGGTAACAAAAAAGTAATCGAATTGTTGAAATAGGAACCCAGATTGGTTGAAAACCTCCGTACAATCCGTACAATTTCTATTTTTTTATGAATTCATATCACCGAAGGTAACAAATATACACCTGTTTAGATCGGGACCGTTCAATTAGACGTTAGTTGCACGCATATTAAAGAGATCTTGTGCATTCTTTCTCCGACTAGATTGACTAAGATTCTGATCGGACGCTCCAGATCTAAACATGTATATTCCTTACTCGGAGAAAACGGACTTGGAAGAAAATTGAAGGCCGTGAGGGCCGGGCGGCTACAAAACATAAGGACACTCTGCTCTTATAACAGATCCCTAACTCATGTTGAAGAAACAAAACCAGGTGTGTCAGTGGAACGCAATCACTACCCCATATGTGGGTAGGAAATTGTTGCTCCTAAAGTCACTAACACGTGAATCCATGGTGGGTTTTCACATTTAAATATTGAATATAATTTTGCCTCAAAACCAGGTTTTCATCTTCTGTTTTACGTTCTTTCTTCATTATGTGCCTCTGTCAGAGTACAAGAATAATATGTGATGAATCGGGATTTACATTAGGGTACTTCTCACTTGATTTATCTATTCTCAAATATCATTAGTTTTGAATCAAATTTTGGTGCTTAGTCATTACAGATAAAGATTGTCCTGTTGTTTTGAACTGGAAGTTGATCTGTTACCTGTCATTGGTTGTAGTATCTTGGTTATTGTACCAGCCAGGGGCTGGTATCAGAATTAGTTGGAAACTTGGAATACCACTGTGCTGGTTATTATTTCAATAATGGTTTGTGGTTTGCAGAATTGTAACCCAAATTGAAACATAACCGAATTTTCCAAAACTGAAAATTGCCTAATGTAAAATCAGAATAAATTCCAGCATCTTTTCCTCTGTGCAAAATACAATCTTGTGTTAGGACAATCTAGGAATTACAGTAATTGTTCCAAAACTGGATAAGAAAAAATATATGTAGGGTTAAAATCCAAATAAGCGCACTGAAAGAAAACTTAAATAAAGTCTTCAATCTAGCTAACAGAAATTTTTTTAACTTTTTCTTCCCGGAAAAGCAACGTACTACAGCAAATCTCCAACAAAGAAAAAGAATTATTGTGTAATAATTTTATGGAAATTGAAAATCTCTTTTTTTTTTTTTTTTTTTTTTGGAAAACAAAACTGTAATCTTAGCCACGTTGGGTTGTGTACAGATCAGTTAATCATCACTGTATTTTATTTTGGTGGAGTTACGCTTCCTCTGTTTTGTGTACTGTACAAATTATTCATGCTCCCTATGCGTGGATCGTTGTATCTCACGTGTGAAGTTTATATTAACACGATGTTGTTCTTAGCTAGTGAAAAAAATTATTTACATCATTATCGCTCGATCACAGCATATTAAGTGGCTCAGACAAGACACGTCACGTGTGTCAGTCACATGACGTGTTATTTATTTCGGTCACATAACGCTACGTGTTATTTTTCGGTCACATAACCGCTACGTGTCAGTCACGTGTGAAGGATAAATGAAGCATAAAATGAAGATTTGGTCTCAGCTTTATAACTTACATTAATAGATGAGCATAAACGAAGGAGTTGGTATTAATCAATGTAACAGTTTACTAAATATTAACCTAGTTACTATTAGAAATTATTGAAAGGAAAAGTTCCCAGGTACATAACTAATAGATTAAATTTTCAGTAACACGAGGTAAAGAAATCCATGAAGTAATTTTTCTGAAAAAAAAAAGAATAGTCATTTCTTTAGTTGAGATGGGTCCATGAGGCCCAGTTGTTTTTTTTTTTTTCTTTTTTTCAGTTTGGATGGTCATGGTGTGAGTATTTCTATTTTTTTCGTCTTTTTTCTGGTTTGAGATGTGTTATGGTGTCCCGCAGGGGACACTATAACTCCTTCCTGCATTTCTATTTTAATTTTTCACACAGCATTTTCTATTTTTTTATTTTTTTTTCCTATAGAATAAAAAGTTTCGGGTATTTCAATAAGTAGGTGCATTAAAGTAGGGAAGATATGTTTGTTGTGCACATGGAGTATTAAATAAGTAGGTGCTTTACAGTAAGTAGATATTTGTTTTTTGTGCACAGAGTATTTAAATAAGTAACTAAATCTTTTAGTTACTGCTCTCAAATTTCAGAAATTTAAACTTATTATGACTTCTGATTTTTTTCAATATTGCAATTTATACGGTCCCAGGATTTGCAGAGCCAGGGGTTCCACGCAGTCTAGATTATTTTTTTTTAATGGTTAATTAACAGGTCATGGTATATAGTGATAAGGATGTGTGGATTTTTTTTAAATGGTTAATTAATGGACCATAGTATAGAATGACAGAAACAAATTGAAGAAACTTCCAAATATTAGTACTTAATTTTAAGATCTTCGTTATTATCAAATTAAATATTCTGATGAATATGTAATGGGTCATTTCTGGTTGAAATAAATGAAAAGTACATAATTGCTGGGAATCAGATACATTAACTGAAGTTTTGAGATTCTAAACGACATTTTTCTGCAATTATGATTTTGTCATTTCCTTGGGCTTGTGCAAGCTTCTCTTCGCGAGCTTTCTGAATTGTGGTTATACACTCAAATTGGAGTTTCCTACTGACAGTTTTGGTCATTTAAATAAATATTGATGATGTAATCAATGTTTTATACAGATTGAGGTTAATTCCAGCAGCAATGCATCGATGTTTAATTGCAAATTATGAATGTGAAGCCGATGTTTTATGCCCTGTACCAACTATGCTCTAAAATTAATCATTTTGCAAAAAAAAAAAAAAAAATACCTCCACACAGCCTAAGGCTGCGTGGAAACCCCATTTCCCTAAAAAAACAAATATCCATGCAACTTAAGGTTGCGTGTAAGTGTAAACCACATTTTTCAGCAAGGGTGATTTATCAACTAGCCTATTATGCTTTAACCCTTTCGGTTTATTTCTTATATCACCACATATGTGCCAAGCTAATTAATTATATTTTTTTTCCCTGAATTAGGATATATATACGAAGCATGTAGAGGATATATCTATAACACTTGTATACAAATGTGTACTGAAACTGAGCCATACAACCCAAACTTCAAAGTTGTCGACTTGTTTACTGCAATACAAAAGTGTCGAGACCGGGCTGATACATCCTTTACGTAAGTTTGGATACGTTTACAATGGTGTATAAGTAAATAAACAGCTAGGATTGCATGTTGATAATTTTTAAAAAATTAACTGATGCAGAGACGAAATGCACATCTCAGCACTGCCGAGTGAGATACTGACGGCAGCAGAGATATTGAAGGCGATAAGTGAAGCAAAATGAGAACCTTCTCTGTATTTGGGTGATCTCCGAACCGAGTTTGAAGATGTCATGTATCATATCCAACCTTTCACGCAATAGTCGAAATCGTTAGTTGTCTACCTGCATCAACCCCCCCCCCCCCCCCCCCCCCCCCCCCGCACCCCCGCCACCCAAAAAAATAAAATAACAGAAAGGCAATGGTTTTAACTGGAGTTTGATTTAGAATTACTGATCTGATTGTTATATAAAGCTGCTAAAGCACCTAATGATTGGTTGAGTATCATCTTATTAGAGTTTGTGGATAGATTATTAGTACTTGAAAATATTGAAACATTAAATCAGATTTAAGCCTAGTTGTTGTAAGTTTTTTGTTTCTTTGTCATTTTTTTTTTTTTTGCAACAACTTTTTGTACTTAAAAAGTGTGAAAAAAAAACTATAATTTAGAGGCTAGTCTGATAAGAATTTGGAAAAAAAAAAAAAAAAAAAAAGGGATTTTTGCTAAAAGGCTACATATGTCACATGTCAAAAACCGGTGAAATTTTCCGGTTAACTTCAAAAAAGAAGCTATCATCTCAATTTTATTGCGTAATAGTTCCTTTCAAAGAATAAAAGATTTGGAGGCTGGTTCCTTATCTCATAAGGCCTAAAAATTTTAAGCCAACTATTCACTATTTACTTGTTTTCAATTGTAAATTTTTACTTTAAAATTTAAATACTAAATTAAATATTACTGAAAGATAGCGCCTATTTTGAATAAGTCTACTTTTAATGACACAATGTGTAACTAAAGTTTGCGTTGTTCCGTTACTACTTTTAAATATTACAAATAGAGATAACACAATTTTACAATAATTGCTTTATATTAAATAAATTCAAAAATTTATAAAGTTGATATGTAAATGCATCACTCGTGAAGTAGATTAATTTTAACAATTTAAATTCATTATTTGAAGTCAATCTAATATATTTTGAAGTGAAAACTCACTAAAGAATTTGGTGACCTAAGAACAACCTGGTGAACAAATGAGCCTAATGATGAAAACAAATTAAATATTATTCATTTATATCTCGATCGGCATCTAGATTTTTAATTGAAAGAATATCTGATGTATGAATATTTGTAGATACGAGTGTGTGTGTGTGTATATGATTTAAGTAATTAAGTGGGTTTGTATGCAAATATTATCTGTGTTTATTTTTTTCAAATATGAGAATATTTAATTAAATAGATATGAATATTTTGTCTTTATAACTTAGTAATAAAAAAAGTTGGTCATTTATTTATAATCGCATAAATGATCGGATGTAATATATAGGTGTCATGTATTTAATGAGATTCTGACAAGTATTATTCTATGACCAACATAATATTTATATCCATTTATGATTCAATTTCAATCTGTATCCGTATTATATCTCCATTTATGATTCAGATTTATTAGGATCCGTATTCATACAAAAATAATAGTAGAAATAAATACATATACAATCTGATCAAGACCCGATCAGTTTTCCCGCATAGACGAGCTTGACCATAAGACCAGACCCGACCCAATCAAGAAGTCCTATCGCCTAAGGTAACTCAAATTTTGGTTTTATATCTACACCGTCCAATCTCCTTTGACACGAATATTGAAGGGAATTGTGCATTTTATCCGGCTCAGATCTATTCTCAAAATTTGTGTTACCTCATAAATCTGGACCCATCAGTCTGATCTTTGATTTTTTTTATCGTTACACTACACTACAGACTATACCGGTCTAATCTCCAACTCATTCTGAACCATCCGATCAGAATCGGGATCAAATCAGATTCCAGACCAACACGAAAATTTACGGTTAAGCTGTAAGAGTTGTGCCTATTTATAACGAACGATCCAGATTCAAACTCATGTAAAAAACCTGAATTCCTCTCTCCTCCCTCTCCGCTGTGCGAAAATAACCAACAAAAGAGATATCGCCGCCACCATCACCGCTTTCATCTCTCTCTCTCTACTCGATCCAGAAAGCGAAACTCATTTAATCGAATCCGATCCTTAACCTCACTCCGACCCGAACCCGAATCTCGATCAACCTTGCCCGCTCCAGTACAGAATTCACTGTGCGCTTTTACTGGTAAGAGGATGTTGTTTCTCTGATAATGATGCATTTTCAGATTTTCTCCAAAATTGGCATGAAATATTGCGGGTCGTCTTACTAATCTTATTTCAGAAACTGCGTTTCAGTTGAGGGTTGTATAAGATCTTGATGCAAAGATATATATACCCACCATTTGCTTCATAGATGTTGAGATATTGTATGTGATTGTGTGGTAAATTCCCAGTGGTGGGTATAATTTTAGTTTAGCTAGTTATGTGAAAATTATCTATGAGATTTTCATAAGGTAAATTGTGTCAGAATAATTAATCTTGCAACTGATTTGTATTATAGATAGGTGGTAGAAAGAGAAAATTGCATAGTCAAATTGAATTGCGGTGTTTACTGGTAAGAAGTTGTTTGTCTGATAAAATGTGTTGTCGGTGTTTACTGCATTTTCAGATAATGTTATTTTCTCCAAAATTAGCACCAAATATTGCTTGTCGTCTTACTAATTTTCTTTCGAAATTGCGTTTAAGTTGAGTGTTGTATAAGATCTTGATGCAAAGATATATACCAACTATTTGCTTCATACATGTTGAGATATTGTATGTGATTGTGTTGTAAATTCCCAGTGGTGGGTATATAATTTTAATTTAGATAGTTATGTGAAGATTATCTTTGAGATTATTAAGGTAAATTGTGTCAGAATAATAATCTTGCAACTGATTTGTATTTTAGATAGGTGGTAGAAAGAGATAATTAGATAGTCAAATTGGATTCTCAATTTAAGAAGTCTCCAATTTTATTTTATTTTTCAGGAATTGTGTTGCTTCTTTGAAGAGGATTTGAATCAATGGGATTAACTGGTGTGAGGTACTTCTATTTTGTTGAGATATAAATGTTCTTGCTAAATTAAGCAAATACCTTTGACATTCTTAGCATTTCGTTTGTTTAATTGTTAAAAATGATTTTTTTTTTTAGATCTGAATCAAAAAGTAAAGATTCAAAGAGCAGCTTCAAGCGCAAAGTTGAGAAGAAATTGGGCTTCTATAACAGTACTTTCTCTACAATTTACTCTTTTTAATTCTCTCCCTTTGTTCATTGATTGATTGATATATATAAAAGTTGCTGTCAATGAACCTGTGTTCTTTCTTTTCAATTTTCAGAAGTGCAAGATGCTATAGTGAAAAAGGAGACCAAGGTAAATGATATTTACATCTAATTGATTTTTTTATTTAATTGTTAGCGCTATTTTAGTGCTGTGCCACTTTGGACAGAATAGATCTGCAATATTTTTTTTTTCTTTTCTAGGGCTGATGCTGTTTAGCTTTTTGATGTTTAATTGAGGCTAATATTTGAGTAGGGTTAAAATGCCCCATTATTTCTGTGTTTCAGTCATGCCTCACATTCTTATCTCCGTTTTTAAAGTCCAAATAGTTGATCCGAACCGCTCAACATGTCTTCATATTAAAATGTGCTTGGAGACCAAATTTAATATTTTTTTGGAATTATTTTACTATTTTTTTAGATAGGTACAAAATCACTGTTTTTGGATGGTCTAGAATCTTCTGAAAAACAGTGATTTTCTACCTATCTAAAAATAGTAAAAATTTCCAAGCACATTTTAATATGGAGATTATGTTGAGCAGTTCGGATCGACTATTTAAACTTTGAAAATAGAGATAAGAATGTGAGGCATGATTGGGTTAAACTAATGGGCATTTTAACCCTACTCCTAAAATATTATGTTTTTCTTCCAATAGAATGCCTAGACACCTACTTGTACCTATACCTTGATATCAGATGTTATATACTGGTACGGGAATAACTAAGATGCAGTCCCAAGTGTATGGTAAAATCCCTCACAATGTTCTGATCTGATGTCAATATTGTATATTTAGTAGTTTTGGTTGAGAATATAATTTGAGATATGATTTACTTCCTAAATAACAGGCTAGATTATAAGGATTAGAATAAATTAGATTTAATGTACAGATTGGAAAGGTGATCTATAAAAGAATGGTCTGATTGAGCGGACAAGTTATTCTCTAATATCTTCTCTCTTGAAACATTCTCTAAGTTGTCAATTTAAGCCATTAAAAGCTGATATATTTGTCTTTTATTTTTCTTTTGTGCAGACAAAGAAATTGAGGAGCCGGAAAAAAAAAATGAAGGCGTACAATCTCTCAGCTCTTGCTGAGTTTCTTCCTGACTTGGAAACCTTAGCAAAAACAAAAGAAACAGGCGTAATCAAAGAAGAGAAGATCAATTGCAAGTCTAGACAAAGCTTAGTGTATGTTCTTTTCAACCTTTTTTCTTTCTTCTAGAATGCTTTATCCATTATGTTACAGTTTCAGTGTTTTAAATATGTCAATTTGGGTTTGGTATGTTAGGTTTTTTATTCCAGTCATTTAATTTTTCTAGCAAAAGTGATTGCTAGATCTATTTTAGCAGGTTATGGATTGCTTGAACTTGGGTTTGTTGGGTTACTGGTAAATGTGTATTGGATCGGGTTGAATCCAACAGTTCAGGCTGGTGTAAAAGATTGATCTGATATTGCCAACTCATTGAACAAACAATCAAAAAGTATTTTATAATATGAGGCTATGGTACTATGCATACCACGGATTGGTCCGTACTATGGATCAATATCTTTATTTTCGAAATTCAAACAATCAATCTGAACCATTCATCATGATCTTCATATAAATATATACCTACAGACTGAATTTTATATTTTTGTTAGATAGGTAGAATATCACTACTTTTTAATGATCTCAAATCTAAAAAAATTGTAAAAAAAATGTAAAATTTGACCTACAAGTACTTTTTGTACTTTCACATGGAGATCATGTTGAACGGTTCAGATCGATTGTTTAGACTTTGAAAATAGAGATATTGATCCATAGTACGGACCAATATGCGCTGTGCATAGTACCATAGCCTCACTCCTATTATAAATATTAGCTGACAATTTTTTTGTCCCTTTATTTTTAGACAAAGAGAAGCAGCTAAAATGCAAGCAGTACTAAATGACCCTTCTTTCATAAAGGATCCTTTTGCAACCATACACCTGCGATTACTGGAGACGCAACCACCAGAGCAAGAACGAATTAAAAGTGCATTTAAAGGGAAAAGGAGAGAGAGAAAGAAAAGGGTAAAGAAAGCAAAATCAAAAGCTCAAGAAATGGAGGTTTGATTATTAGAGTTTCTAAACTAATTAAGGAACCTTTCTAATGCACTGTTAGTTAGGTAGATGTTTGTATATCTACCAATTTTGTCAAATGTGAAGTGCATGTCTTCTATGCAGAGTCAAACGAATGCTATTATGCTAATAAAAAATAGTTTAGTTTCAGTAGTGGTTTTTGAGTTTAAACATGATAGAACTGTTGATTCTTCATTTTCTTTGAAATGTCAACTTTTGATACACTCACAACAAATTATCAGAAGTATATTCAATATCAAGTTTAACAGTGTTTGTAACTTTCTGTCAATATTGCCAAAAACGAATTGTAAGAAGAGTGAGACTATGGTACTTGTAAATTGCGGATCAGCCTGTCTTATGAAAATGTCAAGTTTTGATTCATATTTATGTTTTTGAAGTTCAAACCATTGATTCAAATTGCTCAACATGATCTCTATATGAAAATGTAGTTGGAGATTGGATTTTACATTTTTTAGAATATTTTTACTAGTTTTGGTTGACAATTTTTAAATTAAGTGATTTTCCACCTTTTAAGTACATTTTAAGTACATTTTCATATGCGCAATATGTTGAATGGTTCGGATCGATTGTTTAGACTTTAAAACCACTGAAGATATGGATCTATAGCACTGATCAATGTGCGCTTTGCAAAGTATCATAACCTCAACTCTTGTAAGAATAACTGCTTTTCAAATTATGAAGTAATTATGAAACAGTTTTTGCTTGGGTTAGTGTCTTTTAAGATCACCTTTAGCCCATGGGCTCAAAACTTGTGCTTCCATCATGAACATTTTGTTGCGCCATTTTACTGTTTTAATACCTTGTATGGTTATGGGATTGCGTCGTTAATTTATTGAATTCCGACACCTAGACGATAAGCACAATGAGGAAACTATAAAACCACATTTTCAAAAGAAAGAAAAAACCATGAAAAATCCCATTTGACATCATTTAAATCCGACAGTACAAGAATTCAGACCATGAGACGGCCAGGTACGGGCATTTTATGAAGCTCTTACAATTTCAAAAGGCACAGAAAAAAAAAAAATTAACAAGATTACCGTCTAAATTCATAGCCATGAACCAAAAGGTATAAATGTACCAACAAATTCTATTTACACCCAAACCAGAGATATTAAATTGTGTGAACGCAAGGGTTAGTGTGTAGTCAGGTATTTCCATGGCGAAACACTTAAGAGGATGAGGTGGCAGTGGGTGATTGGTCGGGTTTCTTGAACTGAACCAGAATCATGGTCATGTTATCACATCCTTCACCATGCACCGATGATGGTGGGGCCAGACAGTGGTCCATTACCTTCTCACAAATTCCAGACAAGCGGGTCTCCTGCATTTTAAATTGCAAAATTAGCTAGGCCTTCATAAAAGGAATTTTTTTATGCATTTTTTTTTGTTTCAACACTGTAACAGGAGCTTGCCTTTTTTAAATTGCAAAATTAGCTTGTACAATGGTAGTGCATGAAGGCACTAAAACAGGCGCTTGCCTTTTCTAATTAGAGAAATAGCTGACCCGACTAGAGACCCATCCGGAACTATTATAAGAATTTAGAAGTCCAAAACAATGAAATATTATGGTACTATGGATAGCAGATATTAGTCTGTACTATGGATCAGTATCTTCATTTTTAAAGTCCAAACAGTCGATCTGAACCGTTCAACATGATCTACATATGAAAATGTACTTGTAGATTAGATAGTTAGAAAATCACTTGATTGGCCATTCAAGTAGTGATTTTCTACCTATCTAAAATAATAGTAAAACAGTTCTAAAAAAATATAAAAATTAGTCTGCAGATACATCTCCATATGGAGATCATGTTGAACGGTTCAGATCAACTGTTTGGGCCTTGAACACAAAGATATTGATCCATAGTACAGACCAATATGCGCTATGCATAGTACCATAGCCTCACTCAAAAAAAGAAAACAAAATGCAATTCTCCTACATTAAACCAAAACCCCAACAAAATTTATTTAGATGAAAAGGGAACTCCCATTGCCACACCCAGGATGAGAGAGAATATAGAGAGAGAGAGAGAGAGAGAGAGGAAGGAGAGAGACATTTCAAAGAGAGATTGATTGCCAGCCGCTGCCAACATTGTCCAAAACAAAACAAAAAAAGAGAGAGAGAGCTTACAGTTTTAAGTTGCTCATGAATGAAATCCACCAGCTGCTGACTCGTCATACAATCCCTACAAGTTGCATGTAATAGTTAAATTCACAATTGAAGCATTAAATCCTCATGCTATTATACTCTTACCAGACCTGATTTAAGGAACTGGTTTAAAAATAAGTTTAAAAATAAGAAGACCTCAAGTTTCAAGAAAAGAGATGTTACCAGATTCCATCACACGCCAGGATAAGGAACTCATCTTCATCAGTAATGTCAATCTAGCAAAATAAATGCAATTTAGAAAAATACTAACAAATTTAGTTCGCATTGACCTTCTATTTCATATACCACATCTAATTTAGAAAAATGGAGAAAATTTTTTTTTTAAAAAATTAAGAATTCAGTCATTCCAGTGTGTAAGGTACTGTTACCAGACCAGACTAATACACAGTTAAAACTGTAGAAATGTAATACTTTTGGGCTATATTGTGCTTCATGAAGTAAATGTCATGTTTTACTAAATGTCCATATCTATGTTTTCAAAGTCCAAAAAATCGATCCAAACCGTTCAATATGATCGCCATATTAAAATGTGTTTGGAGACCAAATTCCATATTTTTTAAGAACTTCTTTTACTATTATTTTAGATAGGTAGAAAATCAATCACTTCAGAAGATTCTGGACAATTCAAAAACAGCAATGTTCTACCTATCTAAGAAATTGATAAAACTGTAGACTGTAATACTTACCATTCAAAGACAGCAATTTTTGCCATATCAAAGTTTTGAGGAACTGTTACCAGACCAGACTAATACACAGTTAAAACAGTATAATGTAATACCTACCACATTAACATCAGGATTACATGTCACAATCTGCTTCTCAGCTGGCAAGAACTTGTTATGCTTAAATTCCATATCACCTGAAACAAAATAAAATCATTATTGGCAACGCTTTAATTATAAAAAGGGGGAATTTCATGTATACCCCTCAAAATTTTCAAAAGTACGTATTTCCCCCTCTAAAATTCATAATATCATATTTAACCTTCTAAATTTCCATAACTCACATATATAACCATTTTATTGTCCTTTCTATTAAAACTTATTTTAAATTTATAAAGCACCCATTTTGCCCTTTTTTAAGAAAAATAAAAATATGTAGCATGTTCAGAGAAATGTCAAGTCTTCTAATCAAGGTTTTAATCAACGTTTATTGCATCATCGCAGAAAGTCTACAAAAGACGCTATAGCATAGAAAACGGCTGATAGTGCTATAGCTTTGAAGGTCAGAAAAAGCTATAGCTAGCTATTTAGAACCCTGCTTCTAATTGGTCGGTTTCCGAGGGCAAATTGGTCATTTCTCCACTTCTAATAAGCATTGCAGGTAGCTTGTACCAGGACTCAATAGTTCATAGAACAATTACAGTTTAGTTTCATTTTGTAGTATAGCAAGAGGCCGGGAATCCTCAAACATCAACTCAAGTCAGAATAAACAACAAGAGAGAAAAATAATTGTATCTACCAATCAAATTCTATGTACATAGTAACCTAGGAGAACTGATTTATTAGGAAACGGTACCATACCGATGGCTCTTGCAAGGCTTAGAGTGCCATTAACTCGACCGACATGCACAAAACCACCAGCTTCTAGAATCCTTTCTCTCTCCAATGCAAGGTCTGGCTTGTGATCCTTCGACATATCAATTGCCTAAAACATATATAATAACAAATTAGAGTTGGAGTGAGGCTATGGTAGTATGCATAGCGCAGATTGGTCCACACTACAGATCAATATATTTATTTCCAGATTCCAAATAGTCAATCTGAACCGTTCACGGGATCTCCATATGAAAATGTAGGAAAATGTAGTTGCAGACTAAATTTTATATTTTTTTTAGAATTGTTTTACTATTTTTTTAGATAGGTAGAAGATCATTACTTTTGAATGGTCTAGAATTTTTAGATAAAGTGATTTTCTACATATCTAAAAAATAGTAAAAAAATTCTAAAAATGTAAATTTGATCTATGAGTACATTTTGATATGGAGATCATGTTGAACGGTTCATATCGACTATTTGGACTTTGAAAATGGAGATATTATTCAATAGTACGGACCATTATGCGCTATGCATAGTACCATAGCCTCATTCAAAGAGTTGTACTATAGATATACTGGTTGTCTAGTCATAACCTGAACCAGATAAACCAGTATTGGTAATACACTATTAATATACTATGCTATCGACCACTATTTCTATGCTGCTAAGGAATTATTAGTACGAAGAAATTAGGATGCTAGGACTATACCTGTTTGTTTCTTGAGAGGACACAACGAGAGTCTCCTGCATTACTGACAAAGAGTTTGTTATCTCTTATAACAGCCACACAAGCTGTGCTCCCTTCAGTGGGGCCTGGGTAGTCAGAGTGTGGTCCCTGGAAAAAGTACACAAGTCATGCATTAGTTTTACATTGCATGCTTCATGTACTACTAACCTATTACATAATAAAAACAAAAGTTACAAAAAAAGACGGAAATTGGATGTCAATTTTATTTTTGTCTGCAACAAAGGCCCTCAACTAAAGAAATTCTGGTAGTCGCAGTTTCATGCTGCTGATTTTTTCATCATTAGCATACAAAAAAAATTCCATCCATACCATCTCTTTTAGCAAATTTTGATTTATATCAGGACTGCTGATATTGTATTTCAACTGCATCCTGGTATAAATCGGAATTTGCTGAAAAAGATGGTTGGATGGAATTTTCTTTTTATTTTTTTTGGTGCTATAGAAAAAAAAATTGATTCATGCTATGTTGATCTGAATTCTAAAATGAATTTCTCCAAGAAAAAAAACCAAATAACAAAAAATGAACTTTTTTTAATTGCTCAATTACTTGTGTCAAAGAAGTACCTCCTCAAAAGCCCAATCATCGACACGGTTTTGAGAATCACCGCCTCTTGGGGAATAAATCCAAGTCTCGATCATTCCACTCAATTTATGCATCTTATCTCCTAGAAGAGCAATCTCTCTCCAACCCCTTTGCCCTTGCATCATCTCATCCATCCTATCAATTCACCCATTTATACATCATCTCATCACACATCACATACCAAGTCAACCAAAGAAAGTTTTTTGGAACAGCACATTGGTTATTAATGAGAAATGTCAGTTATTGTTATTAAGATACCACCTGATTGCAATCTCTCTGTTTGTTATTTAAAAATCAGACAACTTTATGGTATGCTATTAAGCATCACTACTATATATATCAACAAACATATCAATGAATTCACAATTGATGATCAACCCAAAGATATAGCAAACAAAACAGCAAACTTTGGTCACTCGGTTTCCAATTGAGTAACGGTATTTGCAAGTTGTACCGATATTATACAATACTATTTTTTTTAATTTGCAACTAACCCAAAAAAAATTAGGGTAGTAGCAAGGAAAACAAATTGGTGACTGTAAGTTTCGGTACAATTAGTAAAACAATCCAACATCAAAATACCTGAAAAAGGATTTTCTTAATGACTCAACCATGTCACCAGTGACAGCATCATTCTTCAATGTCTCAGCATGCAAGTATTTTGCACAAAACTTAGCTACAGCTTTACCTAAAATAATAGAACAATATTCAGTTGTATTAATAATATTTTATGATTTTATACATTTTATTAAGGTATTGTTGAAGTACCATGTTCCTAGATTCAATAAAGTAGCAACTTTTGAAACAATTAAAATTGCATCACAGTAACAGAAATTTGAATCAACACAAACCTCCATGGCCATCAAATACACCAAAGAAGCATGTTCCTTTGTCAAGATCCAACAGAGCCGTGTGCTAAAGATGAAAAAATCAATAGTCAACAAGTAATAAAGCATTATTGTTCTGAAAAATGTTGAAAGAGAAGGCAAGGCTAATCGCTTTTGGATTTATTCAAGTAAATTTGAGTTGCTTTTGGATCTATTTGGGTAATTATTTACATTTAATCATTGAAAAGATGTCTCAACTGGCCACATTTACAGACTGTAAAAACTTCAATGCTTGATTTAGAGCGTCAAAAGTGAAAACGAAAGATGAAATCAATATATTAATTCAACTAAAAGAAAAAACTAACCGCATCTTCCATAGTAGACCTCCAGCCTTGCATGGATGATAAACCGAATCTAAGTCTATTGTTCTCTCCATCCTCTGACGCCTTGTCAGTCTTTGGGGTACTCAAATACACTCCCATTTTACTTTTTATGCAACCTGCTCATTAATTGACCCAATCATATAACAATAGTAGAAATAATTTCATACTTGTTTCCACAATGAATCAAAACATCTCTCATGCCCCCAAAAAATCCCTCTTTTTGCCTCATTTCTCTAAATATAAGGTGTCAAGGAGGGTATTTTAGGCATCCCTTGAAGAAAACGGGGACAATGATGCATACATAGAAATTATTTGTAGGCTTGACATCACATATATCACTGTGCAGAATGCATAGCAATTCTGAATTTTTTACAGGGTTCATGGGAAATTTCCCATGTTATAATTGTCAGGCACTCTATAAAACATAACAAATTGCATCCAGCGAAAACAAAACCCCAATTTAAATTAGGGAAAAGAGGGGTAAATTTGGAACTTAACTTAAGAATTCTACTGAGTTTTACATGATATGTACTGAACAGAATTATCAGATCTTAGTATGATGTCAGTTAGTATCAATAGTTTGTACTAGAAGCAACATTGGGATTCCAATTGCAAATCTATTTCAAAAGAATTGCCAGAAAAATTCAAATCCATTTCTAGAATTGGAATCAGGCGGAGTCATTGGTTCTACCTTCTACGGTACTAAATTGAAGGAGCGAAGTACTTCAATTTCGTTTCAATTAGTGAGAATTCATCGAAATAACACAGCCAATTGTGAGATCAGACTACTCCTCTGTACAAACTTCGTTAAAAAGATCAAAATCTAAATAAGAGCTTCCAATCGAGAGAAACAAAGACTTACCCAGAGATGAAGGAAGGCGCACGGAAAGACGGCGTGAGAGAGAGAGAAGGCGAGAGAGAGAGAGAGAGAGAAGACTAGGTTTTGAGGTCGTGCGATGGAAGAAAGAGAGAGAGATGGGGGAGACTTGTTGTTGCTATTTTTTGTTTCTGGATTTATTATAGAAATAAGAATTACATTTTGGCTATGATCCCAGTTATAACCATTTTACATTGTTACTGGCACACCACAGTTGCAAATCAATTATTCGGATTCAGTTCAGCGGCTAAAAAATGTGTGATTCGGAAATAATTTGAATATAATTCGGTAATAATTCGGCATTATTCGGATCGAAGATCTCATGTCCCAAAAAAATAAAAAACAAATAATTTGCAAATAATTTGTAAAATTCACGAATAATTCATAAAATTTGCAAATTATTCGGTTAAAGTTCGGTCAACCGAATAATTCGTCGTTCAGTTCTCCATCACCAAAAAAACGAATTTTTCGTGAATTATTCGCGAATCTTGTAACTATACAGTTACTAATAGAGATGAAAACGGATCGTATAGTGGTAAAACCATATATGTATCTATTTTTTTTCCAGATACGAATACGGATCGAATATTGAATATATCTGAATAATTAAAATTCAAAACTATATTTGTATCACTATTGGCACAGATATTCGATTGAATATCCGTGTCTAATTTTCGAATGCAGATCCGGATTCGGTCGGATAGTATCTGATCCGTTTTCACCCTAGTTACTAGGTTAATTAGAGATCTCATAGGTTCGGGAAAGGAGATAATAATAGCGAATTAAGCAAATAAATATCTTGCAAATATTTTTTTAGGCAAAGTGCTGTTGATAAATGATAATACAGGTACAATATCTAGAGACTGAGAACGGAGTAGGTCCGATGCTCATCGGACCTACTTTTAGGTTCAACGAGCATGATGACCGTCCGATCTAATTTAAAATTTGTGCGCACGAAAATTGAAACAGACATGCACGAAGTTTAAAGCATTCTGATGAATCTTAAAACAAATCAACGGTGACCCATTAAACCAGAGTAGGTCCGATGCCCATCGGACCTACTCTCAAGTGCTAGAGACTAGAGTCCACAAGAAAGATACGAATCCATTTTAATAGAATATTTATGTTTGGATCACGGCCGTCCGATCAAAATCCTGACTAATTTGATCTGAGGTGGAATGCGGACAAGTATCCTCTCCATTACCGTAAAAGATTCCCTAGAAAAGATACGAATCCATTTTAACAGAATATTTATGTTTGGATCACGGCCGTCCAATCAAAATCCTGACTAATTTGATCTGAGGTGGAATGCGGACAAGTATCCTCTCCATTACCGTAAAAGATTCCCTAGAAAAGATACGAATCCATTTTAACAGAATATTTATGTTTGGATCACGGCCGTCCGATCAAAATCCTGACTAATTTCTAAGGTGGAATGCGGACAAGTATCCTCTCCACTACCGTAAAAGATTCCCTAGAAAAGATACGAATCCATTTTAACAGAATATTTATGTTTGGATCACGGCCGTCCGATCAAAATCCTAACTAATTTGGTCTGAGGTGGAATGCGGACAAGTATCCTCTCCATTACCGTAAAAGATTTCCTAAAAAAAATATGAATTCATTTTAACAGAATATTTATGTTTGGATCACGGTCGTCCGATCAAAATCCGGACTAATTTGGTCTGAGGTGGAATGCGGACAAGTATCCTCTCCATTACCGTAAAAGATTCCCTTCACTTTACGGTTTGAGATTAACTCTCAACCGCTTTGAGATTCGGTCTAGCACAGGGGCAGTATTATTGGGCTTTGAGATTTGTGCCAAGTTAAAAAGAACGGTCCAGATCCAGTAATTGTAAAAGATTCCCTATTACGGTACCAGAGAGGATGTGAATTCGATGGAATGCACGAGGTCACTTTAATAGTTATGTGAATTCTAATTGAATGGTTCAGATTCAAACAGAAATATTATGTTATCTTAGGTGATACGAATTCGGAATGATATTCAATAAAAAAAATTCGAAAAGATATTGGGTCCGGATTTTCTAAAGTAACCCAAAATTTGAGTGTGGATCCGAACCGTCCGATCAAAATTTGTGCGGATTCTAATTAAACGGATTTAAACTCAAACTTTGAATTACTTTAGGAGATCCGAACTGATATCCAATACTTCGTACGAATTGTGATTGAACGGTCTGGATATAAATAGAAACATTGTGTTACCTTAGGTGATATGAATTCCAATATCTATCACAAAAAATTCTTTTATTTTTCCTTGTGAAGTTCTATTTTCTTCCATCTTTGAAAATTTTGGAAAAGATGAAAGCAACAAGTTGTAATTATTGTCTTGTCAATCAAAAATTTTAAATTTCTTATTCTCTTCAAAATATCGTATTCTAATTTTTTTTTTAAATAAAGAATCATGTAAACTCAAGATTCACTTTTTTAATATATTGTGAGAATAGAACATTTATTTTTTTCGTAGAGAATTGAATACAATTTCCCTTAAAAATATCTAAATTACATATTTTCATGTTAAAAAGGAACAAAATGGCATATTTCCTTTCAAACCATCTTAATTCCATCTATTCTTACTTAGCACATTATATTTGATACAATCTATTCGATATGTGTTGAGATTTGTGCGAATGAATATGATTCGATGTCCATTGAAAACGTAACCATTTGTCTTATAATTTACATTTTAGAACTAATAGAACATATTCACTTCTAAATATATTTAGTGTGCATTGTTTTAAGTTATGACAATTTTTTTATCAATACATTTTTAAATATAACCAATTACACCATATAATAATTTGTAAATGATTTTCAGCATTATTTTTGCAGAGAATTTGATATATTTTTTAATTAGAATACACATAACGACTTAGTAATGTGATTTTGAGAATATATTTCAGTTCTTGAGATTGTATTGTTCTTTAGTTGAGACCCCAAATCGATTAGAGCACCAATTATCAAATAAGTATGTAAAATTAATAACTATAAGTTGAAAAGTATATATAATTAAAGTGCAAAAAAAAAAATTAATGTCATACAATTACAAAAACGTTTAGATATATGCACAATGTTGATTTTCTTTCAAAATTAAATAGATAACTAAACCATTATATAAATATTTACTACTTTAATTACATTTATGGATTGTTGATGGCCTTTTTTTGTTCATTCATGATACATGCTATCTTGCCAATAGAATACACTAATTAATTAATAAATTTCAGAATAATTGTGTAAATTGTTAGGGTCTATATATATCTTATACTATTCTATAAAATTTCGGCCTAATTTAATTGTGATTTCTTTTAATTGCAGTGGGTTATATTGGGCTTGGAAGCATATAATTTTGATAAATTATAAGTAAATAAAATAATCTAAAAAGGTAAATAAGATAATATTCATTGGCTTTTATTACTTTTGTTTTTTACATTTTGGGAAATCCAATTTATTCAATTCATTCCCTTGTGAACTTTACCTTCTAGTCTCCAAACCATTATTCTCTTAAATACATAAATCAAATCATTTTTATTTGCTCAACCATGATTCTCCTTCCCCTCTTTTTTTGAAAGGTTGTACTATTTTTCTCAACTAAGCTTTTTCAACGCACCGGTACCATGACTTCTTCCGAGGTATGATCTCTCTCTGTTTATATATTTTTTTTTTATTAATAAATGTCAGAAATCAAGTCACCTAACTATTCATGTTCATCAAAATTATTTATTCGGATTTTGAACCTGTAATTTCTCTCAAGTTTACAATTTACTTCTCTTAACACCACCCCCCCCCCCCCCCCCCCCCCCTTACCCATGTATTGTGTTCTTCAACGCAACCAAATTGAGAATTTTCATCTTTTCTCTTTCTCTAAGCATGTAGTACATAGTGATTGGTTTTTCTTCTTCAATTTCTATATTTCTTCATCCCTCTCAATGTGTGTTCTCTCTCTCCCTCTCTCTTTGAAAATTTTGAGAGTACATGGTCTCTATCTCTCTCCTTCCTCTTTCCTTCATTCTCATTTACTAAAGCAAATTTAAACCATTAATCTTGATCTACTTTACGCTCCACGTACGCATATATTTTTAAAGTTTTTTAAGTTTTTTATTTGTTTCATAAGATCAAGATATTTATACAAAAAATACTTTTGAGTGTGATCAATTTCAACATCTTTAAGTGCCAATAGGTATAGTATTTAAAGATTGTATTGTCAAAAAAATTTATTTGAGGCAACTTCAAAGCTTGATTGTTGCCTACGTTAAAATGTGTAAAACAAAAATATAGAAACCATAATTAATTTGGTTGAAATTTGGTTTGTGCAGTCATAGGCACATCTTGTTCAAGATAAGTAATTTGGTTTGTACATATATATTAAGACTATAGTTTAAAATATATGGACATATTTTTTTCATATTTAATTTATATTTCTTCTTTTCAATGAACTTTCCTTATGTTGGACTTGTTTTTTGGTTCATACAAGCTGTCTTGCCAATAGAGTACATTAATTAAATATAATTTAATTGTGTAAAAATGTCAGGGCCTATATCTATATATACTATTCTATAACTGTGGGCAGAAATGGTAGAAAAAGATATGCTGGTAATTCCTATCCCTAATTTTTATGGATACAAACTTCATCTAACCAAGTATACTCCAAAATAATTAAATTGTCTTCTTCTCAACTTCCACATAAGCCCTAAAAATTTAGCAGGATTTGTAACGGAATTCACCAACTCTAAGCAAAGAATCCAACAAGTTTTAATTTTTAGCATATATATTATGCATATATGCGTTACCTCTACTTAGAATTTCAGCCTAAGTTATAACGAATCAGTTTTTACAATTTCAAAGTCCAAACAGTCAATCTGAATTACTCAACATGTTGTCCATATTAAAATGTGATCGGAGATCAAATTTTACATTTTTTTTGAACTTTTTTTAATATTTTTTTAGAATTTTTTAAAATCACTGTTTTTCAGAATTATCTATTATTTTTTTTATCATATAAAAACAGTGATTTCCAAAATTTCTAAAAATATAGTAAAAAGTTTTTAAAAAATATAAAATTTGGTCTCCAATTACATTTTAATGTAGAGAACATGTTGAGTGCTTCATATCGATTTTAAAATCACAAAAAACTGACTCGTTATAACTTAAGTTAAAATTCTAACGTTATGATATTAGCCGGACTCATATTTTCTTAACATTAATTCAATCAATATTAATATCATAACATCCATTCAACCAATTTTATATGACAGCATTATATCTTGCATCAAAATTTAAACCGAAGAGGAAATAAGATGAGCAATATTGGCATCCATTCAACCAATTTTATATATTGTGCTCTGTAAATTAATTGCTTTCTGCATTTAGAGATTCTACATTTTCATTATTCTGCATTTAGAGATTCTGCATTTGGATTTTGAAAGTTCTATTAATTGTTGTGTTTTATTTAGCTTGAATAAAATTAATTTTGGATTGTCAATAATGTTAAATTAATTATAGGAAGAAGAAGAAGAAGAAGAATCAAACATAGATATATGCATATATAAAGAAGATTATTTTTCATTGAAAATATGCAACCACCATTTACATTTATAGATTCCAATTTATTTCTACTTAAATTTGTTTCTAATTTGATGGCTATATTATACATTACATTTTATTTGATCAACCATGTAATTATCTTCTTCCTCTCTTTTTATTTTCACCTTTTCAAATTAAGGGCTATGCTATAATATTTCTCAACTAAGCTCTCTCTCCACCATTCTACAAAGGTATAATCTCTTTACTTTGTAATCTGATTCTTTTAAAACTCTGTACCTCTCTCTCTCTCTCTCTCTCTTTGAAATCTTCGCCGAGACTGTGAAGTCGTGACCGGGTCTCTCTCTCTCGAGATCGATCGATCGAACAAACATCTTGGCAGTGATCTTCTTCTACCAATATGATTTGCCTAGACATATTTCTAACATCTTTTGGGGTTTTTTATAAGATCAAGATATTTAAAAATATATATATATATATATATATATATATATATATATATATATATATATATATATTAGTGCGTTCGTTTCAACTTTTAAAGTGCCATTAGGTACTGTAATATTTCTGACTTTTTATTCAGTCCAAAATTTTATTTGAGGCTATTTGAGAGCTTGATTGATAATTAACTATGTGCATACAAAGAATTGTTCATATCTGAAAAATATATACTAGTGCAAATTACTAATTATATATGTGCATAAAAAGATTTAGTACCTCTTCATATATGACTCGTGAAAAAATGCAATGAACCAAGAAAAGCACAATTAAAGACTATTCATCTTTTCACAAAAAAACACCCTTTTTAACAAAATTTCCTAAACCTCCGTTTATTAATGCTCTAGATTGATCAAGATTTTTCTTTCCAATATTAATTATCACCTCCAAAATTTAATTTTTCTTTCTAAAATTCAATTCCAAGTCTCTCTCTCTCTCTCTTTATATATCTACCTATCTCCCGTGATTGTTGTGTGTGAGCATGCGTGTGTGCTTGTGTACCAAAAGGTGCGCACCTTTTGGTACATAGGAGCAGACCCAGTAAGGGCCAGGGAGGCAACTGCCCCCTCCTCCCCACCCGCCCCTCTCTGGATTTTGAACTTTATAGAGATCTAGAGGTTCGAACTAACTTTTATCTCTCTGGAATTTTATTTGCCTCCTCTGAAATTCTGATTTGTAATTAGAACGTTAAAATTAAGATAAATTCCTTGAATTCTGATTGGTAATTAGAATTAGAATTTAGAGTATTGAAAAATAGAAATCAGAGTATTGGAAATTATCTAGTATCCGATAGTTAATGGGTTTGAATCCGATTATCTATTTAAACCCGATTTGCTATTTTCTTGCCCTCTCCTGACAAAAATCCTGAATCCGCCTCTAGTAGTACGCACGCACACACATATGCAGTACAGGTTACTCTTATATCATTGATATAAATCACCTTCGTACCGAAAGATACTTATATATAGGTCATATACATAGATACATTATATGATTATATTAACAATAGGCACGAGAGTAAATCTAAATCAATAATAATTATATCAGTAAACCTAATTTCAGATTATTTTCTACAATGTCTCTCAACTAGGTTAGAATATAGGAGAGCTATATACATCTAGTTATTTTCTTTATGACAAAAATGATAAGTTCAATTATATTGCATCCTTTTTGACATTAAGAATGTATGCTTTAGTAGAATAAAGATTTCTTGACTAGCAGATGGCAAAATTGTATACATGAATTCAATTATGGCAAACCATCTACAATCAGGGAAATAATTTGATCATATTAATCACATTCTTCATATTTTATTTTTTTAATTTCTTTCCGACAAGATGGCAAAAGAATCACCGACCGAAGCAAAGAGCCCGCAACCATCATCGCCCAAAAGAGTAACAGCTTCAGAGTCTACTGATTGCAAACAATCCTCCTCAAAACCCATCGACAAAGCAAGTATTGTGAAGTCACAAAGAGAGATAGATTCACCTATCAGTGCTTCAAATCTGGTACCAGTCGAAAAAGCAAGCATTGCCTCTTGCCATGAAAAAATTATCTCTGATACTGAGTCAACATCACCTCATGCACCAGCAGATGCCACAACCGGTACCTCTACAACTCAGATTGAACCGAAAATGTCAAATGAAATGCATCCGGTTGTAGTAGCTTTTGAATCTGAACTGGCACTCGAAAACTCTATAATACTTGATGCTCTGCTGGTAAATCAGGAAATGGGTCTACACATTCCATTGGATGAAACTAGTTATCCTATCTGGAATAATTTACGGGAAGTCGAGGACCAATTATATTGGGCCATGAAGGCAGTGGGTCCCAGAGAGACTCCTTGTGACGATCAGTGGCAGTGGCTAGATGATGACGATAAATGCCCCTCGCCGAAGCAGTGAAGCGACGTGTTCGAGAAAACTGACAAATTGGGGATCAAATTGTGTACTGGTACTCTACCTTTCTTTTCTTTTTGTTGAGGGTTTGATGTACTCATCATTTCTGTGGTTGTATCAGTTGTTATATACTTGTTTGTCTATGAGTACTTGACAGTTCTTCATTGGTGTTTAGTCTAAGTTTGATCAAATTGGTACTGTGGAAAGGTCCATAGCTTGAATTCAACCCTCCGGAGAGATACCTCTAGGAATATTCACCATGTCTCAACCAATCCCAATTCTCCTACCCACTAAGAGGATGCCAGAAAAGAAAAATAGATATCAAATCATGTTTGGCTGACAAAATTACGACAGAGGTGAGGAGATAGACTTAACCTTGCATTTTAGTTAATATAATTGATTTCTTTTCTGATTTGAATTGAAGTGTAACGGATGGAAATACAGAAAGAAAATTAAATATACCGAAAACATTTAATTAACCGTCTATAGTTTTAATTAATAAACAAAAAATAAGACGAAAAAAAAAATTAAATTTATTTTGTCTCATTATTTATCCAAAACAAGAAAAATGTTAAATATATCGATCTTCCTTTCTATTCCATTACATTCCCTTTTATTTTTCACATCTCATCCCTTCATCTACTCTCCATCCAAACAAAGTGTACATGCCAAGAAACCTATTGTACTTGCTTGGATATTAATTCCAGAAAAATTTTCGTGTTCGGATTAAAAAGAAAGAGGTCGCAACAAGGCTAATAGAATAAAAAAAAAAAAAGAGACCATCCGGACCCAACATGGTTATGCCTCATGTTGAGAATGGATCAAATTACACCATTTTATAGTGAGACATCTTAATATCATATGTTTATAAGTTATTTTTGTGATTTGAAAGTTCAAACAGTCGATCCGGATCGTTCACCATGATCTCCATATTAAAATGTGATTGGAGACCAAATTTTACATTTTTTTGAAAACTTTTTAGTATTTATTATGATATGTACAAAATTACTGCTTTCAGACAATTCTAAACCATTGAAAAGAGTCCGGCTAGTATAACATTGGTGTCATTTCGGCCTATATAACACCAACTCAAAACCTATCGTATCGACTTCAAACGGTTAATCCAACCGTTCAAACCCTTCTACTTTATGAGTTGTGTGTTTACATGCAAAATTTTATAATTTTTTGAATTTTTTTAGTATCAAATCAAGCGGTCAAATGTGTGAGTTTTTAAGTTAATTTTAATGCATTCATTTTTCAAGATTTTTGACCGCTTGATTTGGTACTAAAATAAGTAGAAAATATTTTTTTTGCATGTAAACGCACAACTCATAAAGTAGAAGGGTTTGAACGGTTGGATTAACCGTTTGAAGTCGATACGATAGGTTTTGGAGTTGGTGTTATATAGGCCGAAATGACACCAATGTTATACTAGCCGGACTCCATTGAAAAACAAGAATTTTCAAAAAATTTAAATAAATATTAAACAATTTACCAAAAAATGTAAAATTTGGTCTCCAATCACATTTTAATATGGAGATCAGTTAAACGTTTCGGATCAAATGTTTGAATTTTGAAATCACAAAAATTACTTATAAACATACGATATCAACATGTATCACCATAAAATAATATAATTGAAACACTCTTATATGTTTTACTAGTATCTCATTCTCTTGAAATATTATCAGATTGTGCCTAGGCAAGGCACAAGATCCACCCAATCCAACAAACAAAACAATATAATAGAGAAGGCCCCTTAAATTGGAACAAACATATCTGCATTTTAATTTAAAGACAGCTCCTCCACAACGAAATCATCAATCGACTTGTTGTAATACAGAGCAATTGAAATTTGAAATGCTCTAGTCAGATCGCCAAAACTGCTTTATAAACAATTTCATTTTCTAATTGTTAATTCTGAGTAGTTTTCTGTAAAATGATGCAAAGCCTCTTCAGGTGGCCATAATTGCTTTATAAAAAAAACAAAAAACAAAAGGTCTATATAAGAAAAAACAGAATTGTAAAACAAATCATAAATAACAATTTAAGCCCTGTTACATCTCAAACTTGCAGCAAATTAAGCCACAAGCCCAAGAAACAAAAATCCATGGCTTGCTTTCTGTTCTTACTTTCTTCCTAAGTCTTCTTCTGAAACAATAATAATTCAAAACTCACCATAATATTCTCTCGGCAAAATCTAAATATACAACAGCTCATATTATAAATAACCATGCTTCTCACATTCACCTAATCAGTAGTACATCACTTCTCCAAAAACCCTTAATTAAAGTTCGTACCTTCATTCATCTAAGTTGTTTTCTCACCTCATGTCAAAACGAGCGAGAAATAAAACAGGTGGGTCCCAGGCTTTTCATACTAAAAACAAAGAATTACGGAAATAAACTCCCAACAATAGTTACCCCTCTTAAATTGCCGCCTCAAGCCGAGACGAGGTCCCCACAAACCTCAATCTCGGCAGAGTGCTGGCCCAGGATTCCCTGACCGGTGGGGCCCGCTGCCTCAATACTCTTCAAGACAGAACTAAACACATCTTCTCTGAATTTAGGATCCTCGATTTTCTTCAAAACCTCCTCAACCACCTTAAAACTCAACTTACCAGAAACAATAAGCCTCCCCACTACATCCCCAAAAAACACCGGTGCTTTCGGCAAATCAATCGCTATATCATCAAGCATTGACCCGTATAGCAGGCAACCGGTGCCTAAATCCCTCGGTTTGAGCACGTTTTTCGAGGAGAGGTACTCTAAGAGTCTGACAAGTGGGTCAATGAAACCTGCGCCCTTGTCAAGCCCTAGGTTGATTGCCTCCTTGACCAACTCAGAGTGGTACTCAGGGCTTTTCAGTTCCTCAACACATTGCAATGCCTCGTCTAGAATGCGCACATGGAAGTATTCTTCCAAGAGAGATGTTGTCTTTTTATTCAACACTGCAATGTTTATTTTGGGCCCACTGGCAGCAGGAGTGAGAGTAGGAGGTGGTGCGACAGTAGGAGGTGGTGCGACAGTGGTACTGACAACAGGAGGTGCTGCCACAGGAGAGAAAGGTTTGACTGTACTAGTAGTAGTAGTACTAGTAGCACTAGCACTACCTTGTAAAAGGGCGCTGGTTTTACCAGTAATAAGTCCACCACTGCCTTGAGGGAGCAACCTAGGGTTTATGTTAACGGGTCGGGCGCTCATAGACGGAGGCTGAGATAACGGGTCAACCCGTCTTTGCATGGACTTGGAGCGGGGAACTTCCCAGTTGTCAGTGTCAAGACCAGGCATGCCAGGCATCTTACGGGTCCCAGGCATGCCTGGCATCATGCCACCTGTACCAGGACGGCCCATGGGGAATGGGCTGCCTGGAGAAAGGGGCCCACCTGCCAGTTGATTGCGCCCGTTTCGCATGTTAGCGGTTGCACCTGGACGGAGCCCAAGGTTCTTCTCAGCCTCAGTGTGGATTTCAGTTATTGTCTTGGCCTTCACCTGTGATATAGATAGAATATAAGTTTTTCCCGAGTGAAATACTTCAAAACTTATAAGCAAAATGCATTTGATCCAGTACTTGTTGACCCCGTGCAGTACTACTAACTGGTAAGTTGATACATATCCATGACTATGAATGAAAAAGACACTTTTGCATGAGATAAAAAGGGAAAACAAATGCATTTCATACAGCAACCAAAACCAATATTTATATTGCATTTGAATGAATGCCTCTCATATATGCCACTTACACTTGAAACAAAGAAAATCAGATACAAATATACACATAACTGCAAACCACAGATTCTAATTGTTACTATTAGAAAATTAAAAAAAAAATAACTGTTGTAATTTGCAAAACAAAGGGAGTAGGAAAAAGAGAAACAAACCTCTTCACGACGTGGGACCCAATTGTTAGAGCGGAGGTCGAGGACATCACGCACCATGAAGCGGAGGCGAAGAGCAAGTTGCGGGTTGGCTTGGAGATCCTTGAGGCGGTTGAAGTAGGTCTCATTGTACCGTTTTGACTTGGGGTTCTCATCCAGTTGCTTCCCTATTGTGTTGAAGAACTGGCAGATCGCTTCTACGTTCTCTTCGGCTGGACATGTCTTACTGTCATGCCCCAGTAATTCCTGTTTGTTTTATATAAATCAGTTAATGAACCAGTTTGCCAAGGCAAGAACCAAAAGAAAATATACAGTCACAGTCGCAATTGTCAAGGAAATGATGGGAGAGGAAGGAGCATTAGACATGTGGTATCTCTTCTATTGGAAAATGAGCCAATTCCATCTGTTGGAAAAGGCCAATTCCTCTATTCCACCATCCCCATGGAATAGAGAATTGGCTCGTAGAGGAATAGAGAAGGGACCAAAGTGTAAAAAGCAGTGGTTTGACTGCAAAAGTTCAAACCCAGTTCCACTTTTCCCAATTCCCCAATCCACTCAATTATTTTCTTGTTCGGCAGGGATAGAACATCTATTACTCTTTTCCGCACTTACCGAACAAGCCCTTGAAGATTTAAGAGGAGCAGACAGAGATTAACATACAGAAGTAGATATTAACTTACAGTGAAATTGAAATAAGGATCAAAAGAAAAAGAAAAACCTGAACAATGTGGTGAACAATCTTCTCAGGCACCATTTTTTGCTTGAGAAGCTCACCAATCAAGCGAATATTCCCTAGTGTTCGCAATTTCAAGAGCCTCTCCTTGTCACGCCTCTCCGTCTCCTGGTCGGGATCGGTGAGCTTCCTCATCTCGGCTCTGAGTTCCGCGGCCCCCTCAAAGGCCTCCTGACAGTTGTTCAGGAGAACACGCTTGAAGGTGATCTCCTTACCGCCAGGCTCCTCTGATGGGAAAACCGGTAGCTTGCTGTTCAGGTCTGAGCACAGCTGTGCGTACATTGGGCAAAAGGTCGGCTCAAGCACGGCCTTCTCAAAAATCAGCGTGATCACTCCCTGGTAAATGTTACAAAGTAAAACAATAACAAATGACAAAATTACGTCAGAACTGGAGAGAAGGCATCCGATAATGGCAATAAATGTTTAGTATAATACCAAGGAGTCTGTATCCTCTGAGAAATCTCAAATTTTATCTTTAAGATATTTCAGAGGATATGAATTCCATACCAAGATGGCCTGGTATTAGGGCTGGAGATGAACTTAAGACCAAGTAAACAACTCTCTTTTTCTTTCTTTCCTAAAAAATCGAGTTAAAAAAAAAAGAAATTTGGATAGAAGACTACCGTCAAGATGTCAGGAGTGGTGATGCCCGATTCAATCAACTGTCCCTTCAGAACATCAAATTTCTCTGGTGTCAACTTGTTAAGTATACTGTCAAAATAGAAAAAGCAGAAAAGCCCCTCAATACACCAAAAGCAAAAAAGGCACAAAAAATATCATTTCTTTTATCAAGTGATGATTTATCAAAGTCCACTCTGATTGAGTGCAATACTAGAGTATCTACTGACTAGAGCAAACACAGTAAACCTGTGTTTACATATTCATCTTTCTTTACAAAAAAGCAATGCATACTACAATATGTAAAATTTTAACTCGCCAATACATCTCATATCCAAGTACAATGAAAGTAAATTATTACCCTTTAACTGTTTTAAGAACCCTTTCTTTGTCAGAAAGGTTGCCTCTTTTCACTGACCATGGCACATCAGCTTTGATGAGCGAACCAGTTGCCTATTATAAATATAACAAGTATAACAATTATATCTTTTGAAACTAAAGCTCTATAACAAAAAGGTAAAAAATCAAATAAAAAGGAACATTTAAGAGAAATCTTACTTGGTTGATTGGGCCTTGTGCCCTCTGGGAAAAGTGATCTGATTGGGATTTCTGATTGGACCCAAACAACGTATCACGGTCACGCAATGAATCCCAGGACTTCTCCTCGGTCTGGGGAGTAGCTATTTTCTCTGATCGGCCGCGCCAATCACGTGTGTCAGGTTCTGTATAACGGTTGAAGGCCTGTGTTTGCACCTGTAAACAAGCACGTAAAAGTTCAATTAATCTTAAAATTCCAACAAATATCTTTACCCTGCACAACAAATCCCAAGATTTCACTTGCTTCAATAAATATCTTTCTCCAGTGGATAGGATAAATCAAAACTAGAAAGGAGAGATTTGTTTGTTCACGTTGCTTCAAGTAACCTAAGTAACTAAATAGTGAAATGTTCAAATTTAAATATACCCAAAATATGGGTTTAGCAGCTGATAATTAGATAAGACAAACATGAACTTGTTCAAAGAGAAAATTGCTTGCAAACTATAGTTTTAGAAAAGAGTCAAGTAGAATATTCAAGGTATTTCTTTCCACGAGTTAAATATACAAAAGCAATTATTAGTACATCATTAGTACATTCAAATTATATCATAGAAATGTTAAATCAATTATACATGCATGCAAATTTAGAAAAGAAAAAATAAATGCAGGAAGGTTAAAGACTTACATTTGATTCACTGCGGGCCCAACTTTGGTCTTCACCGTGTAGCTCAGTTTCTATCTCTTGCTTAATTTTCAATATTTCCTCTGATACGTCGACAATCTTAAACCCAAAATAGCACCAATAACAATTAGTTCTACATGCTCAAGATATAGTTCGATAGCGGTTATAGAAATATATCTAACAAGCAACTTAATTGTGACATTCTTGGCAAGCCCTTGCACACACAGCATTCAATAATACCATATGCTAACAAGAATCAACAAACTTTGCGAAACATGCAGAATTTAATACCAAATTCACACATAAGATATTCTGGCAAAACCATACATAAAGAAACCCTAATGGTGTTTAGTGCTTTGGTGCTGCTCTATTACAAAATCAGATTTCCTGACAGAATAGACATTGTGACTCCGATTTGGGTTTCATTTCTAGCCTACCCCAACTTGTTTGGGACTAAAGGCTTGGTTGTTGTTGTTGTTGTATTGCAACTAAAATGTTTACTAACAACAACTCAATTAGGCATCGTTAGTAAACTCCATGATAGTACAGCAGCCATAATCTATATTTTCCCAATAACTTACTGCATGTTTAAAAATCCTCACAAGAAGGCAATTTCACAGAGATGCTTTGTCAGATGACCAAATATGAGTTTTTATTTTATTAGGAGCAAAAACCTTAAACATATCTTAGATTATACCTCACGCAACTGGAGTAGCTGGTCTCTAGTGTACTTAATGCGCTCACGTGCCTCGAATCGATCACCAATCTAAACAGAGAAAACATGTGTTACCGAAATAAATACTACCAAGTTAAATACTAAACAACGACCAACTAAAGAGAGAACAAATGAAACAGTACAGGCCAACCCAAGATTTTAAAAATCTTAATTACTTCGCATCTCATTACAATTAGCACAGAGTCTGAGACTTTGCTTCATGCCAAATAAGAATAAATTATAAAGTGATTGGGTATCCAAAACCTAAATCAACAAACTCAATTTTATTTTACTATTTACAAACTTTGGATCATATTTAATTTACCAATTGAATACACACAGGGCAAAATTCCTTACAATCGCACGTGCAATTTCAGATCCCAAAGGAACAAGAGAAAACCAAATTTTCTCATGAACCATGAAATCCTAGATCCGTAAAGGGATCCGCTACCCGAAACCCAGCAAGCTCACCTTGCCCAACCCGAAAGATGCAGAGACGCCATGTGCGGTTGCGGCGGCGAGAGTGTCGGGAAAACGCGGCGCGGTGAATCGGCTGCCTCGGTTCCCACCACCCGGCCTCAAGCTAATCACCGTCTGATCTGTCTGCATAGAGCAATCACAACCGTCCGATCTGATCAAATTGTTGTTCGAAGAAGAAAGAACGAATAAATCCTACTCAACTTTGGCTGAATCCTCTCTCTTTCTCTTCTTTCTTTTTTCTCTCTTTTAGTTTTAATTTTGCGGAGGTAAGGGAGGAGAGGAGAGGAGAGAAACAGAGAAACAGAGAGAGAGAGGAGGCCTTTTATCGCTTAGGGCTTTGGTAAGGGTAGTTCGGGTATTTCCACAGAGTCAGCTTATATACAAAAGCGCGGTGTAAACCCTACGCCGGGTCGGACAACGTTAAAACGGCGTGAAATGACGCAAATGGGTCGCTATGTTGAGTGCTATGCTCTGAGATATCTCATATTTTGCGTGACCGACGTGTCCGTTTCTTATTCGGAGATAGCGCTGGGGCCCAGTATTATTTGAGTTTTGGAGTCGTGCAGAACGTATTTGAACTGTTGAGATCTTGCAAGAAGTCATGCAAAATATGAGATATCTCAGAGTATAGAATTCCGCTATGTTTTGCTCTTTCCTTCTTTAATTTTAATTTTTGAGATATTTCGAGATTTGCTTGGGAGGCTGACGGTAGGTCCGTTTTGGGAGTAAAGATTTTAACAGAACAGTTTTAACTTCATGCAGCGTATCTACTATAGAATTAAATAATTGTTGTATATTGTTTGTGGCTTTGTCCGATGCATAAAGTCAATACTGCTCTGTTAAAATCTTTATCCCGTTTGGGGTTGGGTTCAGACGTTCAGTACTTCAGTTCAGCCTATCTAATGGGATAATTCCATAAAATTTTTATAATTTTAGGAGGATTATTCAAATAATTTAAATATTAAAATAACATCTTTATTTAAATTGTACCAAATTTGTTACATAATCTTTCTAAAAATAAATCTTCGATTTGAATTTTTAATTCTCACAATTTCTGATGTTGTTTTGTCAAATAAAATTTTTGGCTATAAATATATTACTTTCCTTTTTCTGAGAAATATATTGTGCGTACAAAACTATATCACGAGAAATATTGCTTTTAGGTTGTTTTAGAGTCGAATTAGTATTTAAATGGAAATATTATGCTAACTTACTGCATAAAATTTAACCTGTACTGGTATAATAAAAATATATTAATTCTATTGTATTATTTCAAATTTTTAACTTATTAGAAAATAAATTATTTTACAAAAGAACAAATCTGACTTGCAAATATCTATATTCATTGCAGCTGGAAGATTATCAAATCAGCGGACTTCATGCGCCTCAAGATTAAGCTCTCATACTATCTAAGAAGTTGGAATGGTGCAAGGGCTTGTAGGTTGTGTTGATATGATGTAAGCATATTTCTGTGCATAATTTAAATCTGCTGAAATTCGAGATCCATGAACAGTACCTCTGAAATCTCTGAAATTCTGAATCCAGCCGTCCAATTTTTTCTGTGCACGCATCTTGAAATAACTAGTTTTTCTGTGCACGCATCTCGAAACAGTTTGACGGCTGGATTTCGAATTTCAGGAATTTCAGAGTTACTGTTCACGATCTCGAATTTCAGCAGATTTGGATCCTTCTGTGCAAGGGCTTGGTACGACTTGATTGTAATATTTGTAATATCAAATAAAATAATATAAATATTAAGGAGGGTTCAAATGTCTCTATTTTTTGTCTCCATCATACCTCTATTTTTAAAAACTTTAATAACTTAAAATTTAAATTTTAAAATCAAAATAAAACAGTTAGCTATAATCTACATCATTTTATATATGCACATGTAAAAAAAAATATGATATTTGAACTTTATTTTGGTTGTCATCAAGAGCTTGTAAAAATATACTAATGTGGATAATTTCTAGATGTTGATTTTTCAATTTATTAATTCACATGAAAACAAAATCGAAATGTGATAATTTTTTTATGAACACATAAAAAAATAACATAGATCGCATCTAATGATTTTATTTTGATATTTATGTTTTAAATTTTGAGTTATTAACATTTTAAAAATGAAAGCATAGCGGAGACAAAAAAATAAGGCATTTGAACCCTCCTCATGAATATTTATGTGATTTTAATATATGGTTTTTAATTTATTTTTAATGTGAACTTTAGAAATAAATGTTATGAATTTAATGAGCTTTTTTTATATACTGCTATTATTATTGTTGTGATTTATAATTATATTCATCATTCAAAGGGAAGGATCAAATATATAGAAATGTCACTATCTTTAGAAATTCAACATTTCCAACGGTAATCCCATGAAAATAATGAGACTCAACACTTCAGAATATTTAGCACATGCTGTTCAAGTATTTACATGGACCCTTACTATAAGATAATATAAACAGAATCATTAAAATATATACATAGGTAAGCCCATGGAATCAAGTATTTGTATGGACCTTTAAGAAAATATAATATCTGGCATGTTTAACGGGTTGTGAGTCTTCAAATTTTATTTACATTGACAGATAGGAAACATTTGCATGGTTGTACATCACGGATTTCCATATGTTACTAGTTCTATTGGACTACCCATACAAATAGTTTTACGAATTCAGAAAAGCGATTTTATTTACACTTGTGCTGCCCTTGTAAAAAGCTCCCATTCTAGTAGAGTTCAGTACAACTTGAAACCGAATGATTAGATTAAGATTGTGGGTGCTGCTGAAGCCATTCCTGAATGGCAGAACGAAGCACCCGATTTTGAATCAGATTGCTATCTGAAAGTGGTAAGTTAGTCATTGGAGATGCGTTGTGCCCTCTACTGAGCCACTGTTTTATTGCATCTGCTTCATATGTGAACCCATCTGCTGCAATAAAAGGATCCTGCATCACTTCCTGGAACTCAAGTAACAAATATGATTCAATTACAAATTCTATATTTTTCATTCAACTAATTTCCTAAAGTAAAAGCTATTGAGGTAAGAAACACTACAAACTGGAGAGGGGGAGGGAAGCTGTTGAGTTAGTGAAAGGACTGAAATTTATTAGGTACATGGACTCAAGAGTTGTTGACATTAAAAAAACATAAGCACATCGAGATGGTTTAAATTGACGATAAACTTATTTGATATATAGCATGCAACAATCAATCAAATGCTTATTAATAAAATAAAAAAGAGTACAAGTATACATATTTTCTTTATAATTCGGATAATTGGGTATCAAACTAAATATATATGGTGCAATTTGAAAAATCATCAGCCAACCTAGGTGGTCTGAAAAATTAATGGTTTACATTTATCCAAGCGCACGACAATAACCAAATGATTCCCTAACTGAATTAAATTTTATGCACAACATATCTAAAACTATAGAAAGTATATCTACCATTTTACTTCTTATATTTTGATAATCATTTTTTAGGTTGTTGGACATGGTTAACGAACTAATATGGCCGTCAATATACCCCTTCTCATATGGGGCGGATACACGTATTTTTTTTCATTAATAATTTATGCACAACATATCTAAAGTTTATCCACGTATTTCTAAAATTATAGAAAGTATATCTACCAGTTTTTGGAGCTCCATTAAGATGACAACATATTTTTTTCATAAAAATTCAAATTTTAATTTCAAATTAGGTTAAACAAACTCTTGTTTCTTCATTAAACAGCAAATGAGCTCCTAAACAAAGAAAATATAAATATTTATAGTATACACGTACTATGTATTGTGATTGGGAATACAATATTTCAAAATTATTACCTGATTTATTGGACAGATGAAGTGTGATGGTATGCTCTCTTCTCCAAGCTCAGATCCACGACTATGTGGTTCCATGCAAGTAGAAGCAGCCTTCATCAAAGGTTCGACCATTGCCCACACCTCATTAACAAGATCAGGTCGCCGGCTTTTAGACAACTCAGCACATCTTAGGGCCATCTTTGCCAACTCCTTAGCTTGCTCAAAGGGCCATGTCCCAGCTGTCTCATCAATCACCGACAAAAGGATCCCATTTCTCATTGCATCTTGCACTTGTCTTGCTATGTTCATTGGAGACTTTCCTGTTAGGAGACGAAGGATAATGATGCCGAAGGAGTAGATGTCTGATTTTGGTGTCAGATACCCAGTTGATAAATACTCAGGGTCAATGTATGAAAATGTTCCTACTGGACGGTTTGTTTGGAAGAAAGCAGTTGAGTTGGTGTCCGGTTGTTTCAGGAGGCGAGAAATGCCAAAGTCGCTGAGTTTATTCACCATATTGGTGTCACGAAGAATGTTTCCGGGCTTTAGATCTCCATGGACTGCTAGTTGGGGCTTGTTTGAGTGGAGGAAAATGAGAGCGAGGCAGATCTCACCGATGATGCGGGTGTGTGCCTGCCATGTCAGAGGTGGGGTGTTGTTGGCACAGGTCAGACGGTCCTCAAGGCTGCCATTAGATAAGTACTCATATACAAGTGCCGATACTTCTGAGCAGACTCCTATGAGGTTTACTACGTTTGGGTGCCTCACTTTAGTGAGGATTGTAATCTGTAATTAAGAAAGGAAAAAATCATATAAAGATTAAACTAAAATTAACAAGGTTATAATTTAATACAAGGTCAAAGAAAACTAGGGTATATCAAGGATCACCATTATAGATGCTACCCTAGAATAACATCCCATGTATTTTTTATCACTCAGGTGTACTACTTCATCAGCCATTCTCTGGTTCTCTCTAACCCATATTTTTTCTTTCGTAGATTAAATATACCTCTTGTTGGAATTGTGATATGCCCTGTAGGCTCTGGGAATGCAACAGCTTAATTGCTACCGTGGTTCGACAAAGAGAACCTTTGTAAACAGGTCCAAATCCACCTTCTCCAATATTCAATGTTTCACTAAAATTCTGGGTTGCTTGCTGCAGTTCTTGCAAGGAAAACTCAGAGTTCAATGCTGTAGAGGAGCCACAATGCATATTTTCTTTTTGTATGCATAACTCCTTGACAAGGAGTTCAAAATCAGAAAACTTTTTTTCTAATACAAGCCTCCTCTCATTTGCCACCTGAATCTGGTTGAAATGTTCACCTCTTTGGGTTCTGAGGAGGTCATTCTCTACCTTAAGTTGTTCAATTATGTCTTTGCTTTGAAGTTTCTCATGCTCGTTCTTGTCAATTTCTCTTCTTAATTGATCTTTTTCTTGCTTTTCCCTCTGTAAAGTTTCCTTGAGCTCCCTAATTTCTTCCTCTTTTCGCTGCAAATTCTTTGCTAGCTTGTTCTGCAATGTTTAAGTCTTAAATTATGTAGTATTTATAATATAATACACTAAAAATGTATATATATTGTAAGAAATCATTATTATTCTATTTTAAAAGCCATATTAGGATAAAAGTCTTGAAGTCATTGCTACTAAGTGGGCTATTTTCTTGTGGTCCCCAAAAATTTCTTCAGACATCTTTTTCAAGTTGTGAGCTTCTGTGGATGCTTCATGATAGGCATAAATTATATATACTTTTGGATAGGATTTTGCCTCTAAAACCAGACAAATTTCCTCACCTTTAGAGTAATTTAGTTAGAACTGGTAATTTCCTTGACTTTAGAGTAATTTAATTCTAAGACCTGTAATACCTGGATTTTAGAACTGGTAAATGAACAGACCTATGGACTTTTAACCCAAATACAAGGAAAATCAGGCACAAATATTAAGTTACCAAATGTACACATAACTGCAAACCACAGACTCTAGTTGTTACTAATAGAAAATAAAAGTACATAAAACTTTTGTAATTAGCAAAACATGAAAAATGTAAAAGTAAGAAAAAGAAACATCTTCACAGCCGGGGACCCAATTGTTAGAGATAGATTACATATGCCCCCCTCCCTCCCCAAAGAAAAGGGAGTACGAGGAAAAAGAGAAACAAACCTCTTCACGACGTGGGACCCAATTGTTAGAGCGGAGGTCGAGGACATCACGAACCATGAAGCGGAGGCGAAGAGCAAGTAGCGGGTTGGCTTGGAGATCCTTGAGGCGGTTGAAGTAGGTATCATTGTACCGTTTCAACTTGGGGTTCTCATCCAGTTGCTTCCCTATTGTGTTGAAGAACTGGCAGATCGCCTCTACATTCTCTTCGGCTAGACATGTCTTACTGTCATGCCCCAGTAATTCCTGTTTGTTTTATATAAATCAGTTAATGAACCAGTTTGCCAAGGCAAGAACCAAAAGAAAATATACAGTCACAGTCGCAATTGTCAAGGAAATGATGGGAGAGGAAGGAGCATTAGACATGTGGTATCTCTTCTATTGGAAAATGAGCCAATTCCATCTGTTGGAAAAGGCCAATTCCTCTATTCCACCATCCCCATGGAATAGAGAATTGGCTCGTAGGGGGAATAGAGAAGGGACCAAAGTGTAAAAGCAGTTGTTTGACTGCAAAAGTTCAAACCCAATTCCACTTTTCCCAATTCCCCAATTCCACTCAATTCTTTTCTTGTTCGGCAGGGATAGAACATCTATTCCTCTTTTCCACACTTACCGAACAAGCCCTTGAAGATTTATGAGGAGCAGACAGAGATTAACATACATAAGTAGATATTAACTTACAGTGAAATTGAAATAAGGATCAAAAGAAAAAGAAAAACCTGAACAATGTGGTGAACAATCTTCTCAGGCACCATTTTTTGCTTGAGAAGCTCACCAATCAAGCGAATATTCCCTAGTGTGCGCAATTTCAAGAGCCTCTCCATGTCACGCCTCTCCGTCTCCTGGTCGGGATCGATGAGCTTCCTCATCTCGGCTCTGAGTTCCGCGGCCCCCTCAAAGGCCTCCTGACAGTTGTTCAGGAGAACACGCTTGAAGGTGATCTCCTTACCGCCGGGCTCCTCTGATGGGAAAACCGGTAGCTTGCTGTTCAGTTCCGAGCACAGCTGTGCGTACATCGGGCACAAGGTCGGTTCAAACACAGCCTTCTCGAAAATCAGCGTGGTTACACCCTGGTAAATGTTACAAAGAAAAACAATATCAAATGACAAAATTATGTCAGAACTGGAGAAAGAAAACATCCCATAATGGCGATAGATGTTCAGTATTATACCAAGGAGTCTGTATCCTCTGAGATATCTCAAATTTTCAGTTTATCTAAATCCAGGCCAATTTCGGTGCCTATTTGGTATGCAGGGCGTCAGTATTATTGTTCTTTGAGATTCGTGCAGAAAGGATTTGAACAGTCCAGATTTTCCACAAATCAACTTAAAGTTTGAGATATCTCAGAGGATGCAAATTCAATACCAAGATGGCATGATATTGGGGCTGGAGATGTACTTGAGACCAAGTAAACAACTCTCTTTTTCTTTCTTTCCTAAAAAATCGAGTTTAAAAAAAAAGGAATTTTGGATAGAAGACTACCGTCAAGATGTCAGGAGTGGTGATGCCCGATTCAATCAACTGTCCCTTGAGAACATCAAATTTCTCTGGTGTCAACTTGTTAAGTATACTGCCAAAATAGAAAAAAAGGAAAAAAAACGCCCCTCAGTACACCAGAAGAAAAGAAGGCACAAAATATCATATATTTTATCAAGTGATGATTTATCAAAATCCAATCTGATTGAGAAAACACAGTAAACTTGTGCTTATATATTCATCTTTCTTTACAAAATAAGCAATGCATACTATCATATACATAATTTTAATTTTAACTCACCAATAAATCTCATATCCAACAAGTACAAGGAAGGTAAATTATTACCCTTTAACTGTTTTAAGAACCCTTTCCTTGTCAGAAAGGTTGCCTCTTCTCACTGGCCATGGCACCTCAGCTTTGATGAGCGTACCAGTTGCCTATTATAAATATAACAAGTACAACAATTGTATCTTTTGAAACTGAAGCTCTATATAATAAAACATTCTAACAACAATAAGGTAAAAATAAAAAAGGGGGAATTTCATGTATACCCCTCAAGAACTTTGAAATTACGTATTTCCCCCTCTAAGTTCGTAATATCATATTTACCCTTCTAAATTTCAAACTCACAAATTTACCCAATTTATTGCATTTTCTTTTAAAACTCATTCTAAATTTATTAAATACCCATTTTAGACTTCAGAATAAATTCTAAAGTGATAGGTATCAGAAACCAAAATCAACAAACAAAATTTTATTTTACTGTTTACAAACTTTGAATACACACAGGGCATATCAAAGCTCTTACAAACAAAGTGACATAATTCCTTACAATCGCACGTGCAAATTGGCCAATCACAGCTAAATTTTCTCATGAACCAATACCCAAAGCAGCCATACTTCTCCCGAACCAAATCAGAACAATCAAAACCCAGACCCGTGAAGGTATCCGCTACCCGAAACCCTTGCTCACCTTTCCCGACCCGATAGCTGCGGAGACGCCATGTGCGGTTGCGGCGACGGGGAATCGGCTGCCGCGGTTCCCACCACCCGGCCTCAAGCTATTAACCGTCTGATCTGTCTGCATAGATCAATCACAACTGTCCGATCTAATCAAATTGTTGTTCGAAGAAGAACAAACGAATAAATCCTACTCAACTTAAGCTAAAGCCTCTCTCACTCGTCACTCCTCTCTTTTACGGAGAGAAAAGGCCTTTTATCGCATAGGTCTGTGGAGTAAGAGACTACACAGATAGGATCATAGGGGTGTTCATCGGGGCCGGTTTATTTGGTTTTTAACCGAACCGAAATAGTTTGGTTCAAACGGTTCGGTTTTTTCGGTTTAATTGGTCCGGTTCGGTTCAATTTTTGATATAGATCGGTTTCTTTAATATGGTTCGGTTTATAATATCTAAAAACCGTAATAACCGAACCGACCGATTTCTTTAACATGGGTATTAATCTTTACAGTGAATTTAATCTTTATAGTGGTACATGGGTATTAATCTTTACACTGTGGTACATGGGTGGTTTCAACTTGTGAATTTAATCTTTACAGTGTGGTACATGGGTGGTACAGTGGTACAATGTTTCACATTATTGCTGAATTTATTATTTACAGTGTATTAATCTTAACTTGTTAGCTGTAAATGTCTTGTTTTATAACAATCTCAACTAAATAATGGTTTGTTCGGTTTAACCGAACAAACCGAAATTTACTTTGGTTCGGTTTTAATCGGTTGCTATATTTACTTTGGTCGGTTCGGTTCTATTTTTGAAAACCAAAATAAACTTTGGTTTGCCTATTTTATTTCGGTTTTAACCGAACCGAACCGATGAACACCCCTATACACTGAGGTTTGAGGTGTAGTAACTCTTATTCCACACTTAATAGTCAAGAGTAAGGAGTAAAATAGAGTAAGTTATTCTTATTCCATACTTAATAGTGAAATAAGAAGTAAGAGAAGAAGAGTAAAGTAGAGTAAGAGATGAATTAATTTGAAATAAGTTATTTCAACTTTTCAGGTGGATTAACTTACTTTATACTTACTCTACCTGTAGAGCTCACTATCATAAACAGAGGTTCATGTTTCAATATCTTACTTCTCTTGATGGATTAACTTAAACCATATGTGAAACTACCAAACGAGATATAAAATATGTAGAATAATATGGAGTAGGCAATTTAATCCTCATTAACTTTACTTCACAATCAAACATGACCTTAGAGCTTTGGTAAGAGTAGTTTAGGATCTGAGTTGGACAACGTTATGACGGCATGAAATAACAAAAATGAGTCAGTGTGTTTTGCTCCTTTATTTGTTGAGAAATTTAGATACATTTCCATCCTAACTTTTGAATTTAGATATTTTTCCATCAAAACTTAAAAATTAATTATTTTTCATCTAAACTCATTTATTTATTAATATTCTCATTTCTAAATTAAATCAATTATAAACACAGTTTAATGTTAATAAGAAATTAAAATGACCATTTTACCTTTACCTTCAAATATACTGTTTGATTCGCAATATACACCCGTCTACTTCGCGGAAAAGCTAATATGTTTGATTTAAAAGTAACGTCTCAATTTTTCGCGGAATTAGGAGCTGCAAACCCAAACATGCGAAAGCAGAGACTACTCATCGAAGAAAGAAGAAAGGAAGAGAGACTCACCATAGATAATGTTGGCCTATTCAAACCTCTTTGTTATTTTGATTTATATTTTTGTATTTTTAGTGTAAGGGAAAAAGAGTAGTAAAAATTTTCATACTATATTGATATTTTTCAAGGAGTGGAACTAGGGTGTTTTTAAGCTCACTAAGTCTCTTTGTGGCGGTTCAGCAAGGGTCTTCTTAATCCTCCTTAAGGCTAAAAGAGTCTCCTTTAACTTCATTAGCCGTTTAATCCTACTGAACACTGGTTCCTTAGCGCGGATTAAGACAACCTCATTTAGCCTCCTTTTGCCGGATCTTAATCTCCTGCCCTTTCCTTAAGGCACCTCTTCCCTTCCTTTAGCTTCCTTTAGTTATCTTAATCCCCTGCCTCTTCCTTTAGCTTACCGAACAGCCCCTCCTTAGCACGAATTAATATTTAATCTCTCATGTATTGCCGAACAACCCCTTTGAGCTTAACTCAAAAATTCATCGAATTGGCTTCAAGTGATGCATTCAAACCATTGAAAGCAATCTACTTCACGAGTGATGAGTTTACATGTCAAGTTTTTAAATTTTCAAACTAATTTAATATAAAGTTAAGCGGTCAAAAAATGATAAAAAATGAATACGTTAAAATTAACTTATTAACCATTTTTTTATAGCTTGACTTTATACTAAATTAGTTCCAAAATTTATAAATTTGACATGTAAATGCATCACTCGTGAAGTAGATCGGTTTTAACGGTTTGAATGCATCGTTTGAAACTAATTCAATAGATTTTTTAATTAAGCTCACAAAGAGACTTGGTGAGCTTAAGAACACCCTAGTTCTACTCTTTTCAAGTCTCATACATCTTACAAATGACAACCCATCTATTTATAGGTCTCATGGTGACCTTTACAAATCAAGAAAAATAAATGTCATTAAACATGATACAAGTATCAAGTACATTAATTGCACATTCCAACATGATCCTTAGAAAAATGTAAACATTTAATCTATCTAGAAACCAAAATATATTCTAAGATAAACTAAAACATTAATTTTAACACCCTCTTAATGTTTTTGTTTGTCATACCCAATACTTTTCTAAGATAAACAAATTTGTCACATGAAAACGCTTTGGTGAATATATCTGCCAATTGGTTGATAAGAACTTTTTCATCTTTAACCGCTTCACAAATGTAATGATGCTTAAGATTGATATGCTTTGTTCGGCTATGGAATATTGAATTCTTCGACATGACAATAGCGGATTTGTTGTCAAAAAATAGAACTGTGGCCGCATCTTGTTGCTCCCCCATATTTTCTAAAATCTTTCTCAACCAAACAACTTGTTTAGTTGCTTCACTTGTTGATACATACTCAGCTTTCGCGGAGGAATGCGCCTCTCTCTCTTGCTTCTTTGAGATCCACGAGAATACTCCTAATCCAAGTGTAAATGTATATCTGGATGTACTCTTCACAGTCCTTCGGTCATCCAGTGTCGGACCCACATGGTCCGGGAGGGGTAGCTGCCCCCTTGGATTTTGAGGTTTAGTGGAGATCTATCGGTCCCGACCGATTTTGCCCCCCGAAATTTTTTGTACCCCTTATGAATATTAAATTTGTAATTCAGGTTAAATTTAGGGTTAAAATTGAAATAAATTTGTTGAATTTTAATTGGTAATTATAATTATAAGTTAGAGCATCATAAATTACAAGTCAAATTGAAAAGTATAAGTTAAAATATTATATTTTATCGAGTACCCAATTAGTTAATGAATTTAAATCCGATTAACTATTTAAACCCGATTCGATATTATTTTACCTCTGACGAAAATCTTGAATCCGCCTATGCAGTCATTACTCCTTTACTTACTTTTTGTCAACTTTCAAAAAGCAAATGAACCCGAAAATGTTCATTTTGGATCAGATAATTGTTCATTTCTCTACAGACAAGTGTTTATTTCGATTCATAATAATATGCATTTTAGAATGGTTCAGACAATAAATTTCGAAAGCTTATGATGACAAGTATTTACTTTTGTTCATAAAAGTGTTTATTCTTTTGTATGAAAGCTCATTAATAATGTTATATTTCTAGTTTGCCGAATTCAAATAATATTGTTTGTATTAACATTTGAATCAAGAATATTTTAAATTATCAATAGTTAATGAACAAAACAGTTTAAAACGAAGACGAGATGCACATTAAATTTTCAAGAATTATCAACTACTATCAAGACTCAATATAAAGTTGGAAAACATCAACACAAAAATAGTATGAAAGATTAAATGATTCATCAACTTTTTGATAGCCCTAGTTATATGTATCAACAATCTAAATTTGATATTTGAGAAACCAACACTCAATTTACCATGCTATCCTACATAATTATATAAAATACTTCGTGTAAGTCCAAATAACACCCTAAACAAATATAGCAAAAATTAGAGTAATGGCAAGACCTACTTTAATGCCAAAACTATTCGAATGATATATTTTTTTTAGACAGAATTGAATATACGGTGATCAACATCTCATAAAAAGTTGAGAAAATAATCTTCAAGTTTTATAATATTTTCCTTTTTAGGTCATAATCAATTATGATCAACAATAAAAAAAAACAATCAAGGCGGAATTAGTATTTGAATGTAAAGTAAGCTAATATAATTTCTAAAAAATTATTTTATATTATATTATGTTCTATTTTTAGTGATTCTTTTATGGTTCAAATTAAATTAAGAAAGTAACATTATACTACATAACTACAATGATATTAATTTCTTTCCTTTTTTTTTGGACTAGCGCATGATGAAATAAAAAGGCTACTACATGCTAAAAAGAAAATGTCATTTATAAATTCTAATACGCACTATTAAGATTTTTTTTTTTTAATAAAAAAAGGGTGGCTTAGTCACCACGAGTCCGTATCCTCGGTACCGAAAAAATTGAGTTTGAAATCTGAACCGTCCAATCATAATCTATATCAATCCGAACTAGTGTTGTAAATAACGGTATACGCTCGTCGGACAGACATGGTACCATGAAACGATTAATCAGAAATAATCGGGAATAATCAACCATAATCAAGAAAATCCGTGATGGTTTGGTTGCTGCCAACGATTAATCAGCTAATTAATCGGCCTAAACAGTCATTTTTTACAACACTGATCCGAACCAATTTAAAAATTTATGGGGCTCATTTAATATTCATTCCAATTCAAAACGGATGATCCGAATGTTTTCTGAAGTAACTCAAAATTGAGTTGAGAATTAGCTTTTAATATAGTGACAAAGACAATACTCTTCGTGTAAGTCACTGGTTCCGAGTCGGGCTTGATCTTTAACATTTACTCAAATAACTCAAAATTGAGTTACCGTAGACGAGTAAAATGCATGTCTATATCATCAATAAGCATCAGTGTTCGAAATAGCGCGCTATAGCGTTTTTGGACCCTAAACGCTAAGCTATGGCATGAAAATACGCTAATTGCGCTACGGCCGCTATAGCGGTAATAACGGTCCGCTATAGCGCATAGCGTGTAGCGCGCTATTTGCGCGCTATGCATATTGAGCTTTTTTAGACAATTTATATGGGCTTAAATAAAGATCCATAAAATTTATTTTGTATAGAAAAAAAAATAGAATGAATCATGATGCTTAAGATATTTTGTATAGAAAAAGATCGATAGTTTATGATATTATTATGGATATTTTGAACCATGGACTTTTGTACTAGTTCAATATGAATATTATAATTTCTTAATTAATTTAGTGTTATTTATTGTTCTATGAAACTTTAGATAATGTTAATACATAGTACAAATATATAATATAATTTTTGTAAAAAAAAAAAACGCTATTTGGAATAGCTTCTGTTATAGCTACGCTATTCGCTATAGTTTTTTTATAGCCTTCCCGCTATGACGCTATAAACGCTATTTAAAACATTGATAAGCATTGCCAATTTATTTTTGTATAAGTGGTGCTCAATGCCACCATTTTCATTAACTCAGAAATAAAATTAAATGCATCCAATCTTTTTTCTTTGAAATTAGCATAAGCCTTTTACAAGATACAAATATTTTCTTCACGTTTAGCAATGCCTACTCAGAACTAATTAAATATGTAGGAAAATTTTACCTTTTTTTATTTAATTCAATATGACCTGAATTTAATTCTACGTTTTTTATTTTAAAATTTTCAGGCTTAAAATGACTCATTTTAAAAAAATAACATTTTTCATCGATAAAATATGTTAGAAAAGGACTCAAAATTAATTAATAACAAAAATAATTGAATTTTTCATCTGAATTAGCAAATTTCATATACTTGCAAATATCAATGTTCTAAATAGCGCCGCTATAGTATTTTCGGACAAAAAAAACTATGACGTTATGGCCATATAGCGCCGTTTTTTCAGCCGTTCCGCTATGACGCGATAAACGCTATTTAAACCTTTGATAAATATAAAGATTGTGATTAGATATGGCAAATCATACATGTCAATTTTTTTTTTAATATGATTAGGTCAGAACAAAATTATCAGTTTTGGAATTATGCTTAACTTTGTTTGATAACATCTCATTAAAGGAAAGAGAAGAGATAAAAGGAGAGATGCAACAAGTTTACCTTCTTTACACTTCAAATTGACGGTTACAAAATTGCTAATTTTTCGTTTAATTTGTACACGAAACTCATCTTTTCCCTCCCTTTTCTCTTTTCACTGTTTTCTGAGAAACGAAATTCACTGCTATCCAAAACCTTGCTATTCTTTTTTTTCTCTCTTCTCTCTCTCCTCTCTTTTTTGAAACTTTGGTAGAAGCTGCCATGAAAGAGAAGTGTGATGTTATTCTTTTTAGAATAGCAGCAAATTCGGATCCGTTTTCAGAAGCATGCCATTGATGTCAGTTTACATCAAATTTGATCTATTTTTGAATTTGAATATCTTAAAAATTAGAATTATTCAAGTCAAAATTTAATCCAGTTTTCAAACAAATTTAGAAACATGTTAACTTCAAATATTAAGCTAGACTATACTGTATAATGAGAGTAAATCATAGTGTATATTTGAGTCTCACAAAAATATTTTTGTTAATAATAAATTTAAAGGAGGAATAATATGTCCTTTATTATTTATAAAATAAAATTGTCCGAAATATCAATCCGTATATTCATTTAACAAATTTCAGACTTTCGAGGGTCATGGATGCAAATTATCTTGGCAACTTGCTCACTCCCCTTTCCTCTATCCTAAACCCTAGTTAAACAGAGACTAGATTCTTCTCTCTTAGCTCGAAAAAAAAAACCATGGTGAGATCCTCTCTCTCTCTCTATCTATCTCTCTCTCTCGCGTAAATCACCACGAGTTACTCTTCCAATGTTGCAATAGCTTCTTTTCTCACTTAATCGTTGCTTTTGAACTCGTCTTATTATTTCATTTGATTTTGTTGTTGTTGGTATCACTGAGTTGGGAAAATTGAGCACATATGCAATTTGAATATTTCAGGTTATAGATAGAATTGTAGAATGATTTCAAAAGAGATATAAATGTAGAAAGTTTTAATCCTCAATTGTCCTTGTTGGCTTTTGCTGATATCTTAATTTCTCTTTTTAATTTTACCCCTTTCAATTATCTCAATATATCCTCTATTTTTTTTTAGTCTCTGTTTCAACAATTTTATCATATGAGTACTGAGCAGTGAAATCCCTTGGGGAACTACCTGTTATTATATTATTGAGACCCATGCAAGATAAGAAATTATCATTTTGGATCCCCTATTTGAGGGATTCAAACCCTAAATGTGCAAAACAACAACATTTTTGTTTGATTTTTGTAGAAATTATGTCATATTATATATGATTTATATCACTTGAAACTCAAAAGGCTGTGTATTTTTGTTGCCTAACTTAAAAGCCTGCTCTCATTTTTAAAAAATGTTTGCAACTTGGTATGAAGCAAGTTTGTCGAAACATGCAAATGGATTAGTCAGTTCATTCAAATAATTGTCTTCATTTGACTTATTATTATTTTTTTTTGTTTCTTATAACGAGTTATCAAGTGTGAAGTCCTATGTTAGGTATTTAATAAATTTCATGTGCTATGGAGTTAGTCGAGTTTCTTAATTAAATTTATAAACGATAAACGGTATATATATTTTGTTCTTCCTTTTGTCGCTCTTGTTATATTACATGCTTTTCTTGATCGAATGGCTGTCATATGCAAAAAAAAAAGTACGACAAAAGGAAGTTGACCTTATTATTTATGTTTCCTGTTAGAATTAGCCGTTAAGTATTTAATAAATTTCATGTGCTATCAAGTTAGTTAAGTTTTTTTAATCTAAATTATAAAAGATAACATAGTATATATTTTGTTCTTCCTTTATCCGCTCTTGTAATATTACTTTATTTTCTTGATTGAACGGCTGTCATATGCAAAAATACGTACGCTATTATTTTTGCTTCTTGTTAGAAGGATGTTCTAACCAAAAATAAAATGTTTTTGTAGGCTGCTAATAACAAGCACACCATTATACTAATGCAACCTACCCCGAATCGTATGACGAGAACTTTTATGGATTATAGTTCCATTGGTCAAGCCATGGAAGGTAAGTTTATCTTAGAAATATGTATTGCAAGAAATGCTTGGTATAGTAATAAATAGGGTTTTTTTGGTAACAAAACCAAAGAAAAAAATGAACTGATAAATGAGTGAGGCTATGGTACGGACCAATATCGCATATTGGTCCGTACTATGGATCAATATGCATATCGCATATTGGTCCGTACTATGGATCAATATCTCTATTTATAAAGTCCAAACAATTGAACTGAACCGTTCAACATGATCTCCATATGAAGATTAAATTTTACATTTTTTACAATTTTTTTTAACTATTTTTTTGGATATGTAGAAAATCACTTGATCTAAACCATTAAAAAATAGTAAAAGAATTCTAAAAAATGTAAAATTTAGTATGCAAGTATAGTTTCATATGGAAATCATGTTGAATGCTTCAGATTGACTATTTGAACTTTGAAAATGAAAATACAATCCGTAGTACGGACCAATCCGCGCTATGCATAGTACCATAGCCTCACTCATGATAAATAATAAAAGAAATGAAACAATTTCATTTGGATTTGGTACAGGTACGTACTGGTATACTTGGCTGTGACTAGTAATTCATTTTTTTTTGCTAATAACGAGGTTTATTTAATTAAATGGCAGCTCTTTGTGGAATGTATGAGAAAAAACTCAGGGATGTAAACCCGACTGTTCAAAACCTAACTTATGACATATCTGATCTGTTCAATTTCATAGATGGCATGACCGATCTCAGTGCTTTGGTGTAAGTATCATTTACTTTTTTATTTCTTCTACAAATTTAACCTTGCGAATCATGAACTTATTTCTTTGTTAAAGATTGACTTATTGCTATGCATTTAATGTTTTTAATTTGTATTAACTCTGAAAGCAATTGATGGAAGGATGTGTTGACTTTAAACGAGCAATTTGACCTTGGTGAAGGGTAAAGATCTTAACAGAACAGTTTTGACTTTATGCAGCGCACGAACCATACGCAGCACTGTTTTGATTCTATACTCCGTGCGCTGCATGAAGCCAAAACTGCTCTGTTAAAATCTTTACCCTTGGTGAAGTATTCAATTTATACAGTTTTCAATTGGTCCTCTCTTTTCTTGGTTTGTACTATATGCTTATTCACCTTAGAAATTGTTAAAAGATTCTGCTTTTTACATCAGGGTTTTGGTTTTTATCAGTGCGATTGAAATCACTGTCTCTGTCAGGTCACCTAACCTGACTGGTAAAATCCAAATCACCAGAACGGTACAGTAGCAAACTTACCTGACTGGTAGGGTCTGTTACGGTGCCAAAATTCTCTGACTGGTTAATAGATCTCGATTGATTAGTACACTACAGTTTTATATATATGATGCAATTCATAGTTCATTGATCATTGACCATGGAAAATTGGTTTCAACTTATAGGTACGATTATACTATCCAGGCGTACCTGCCATGTGACCGGCAGTGGATAAAATCTAAGTTGCACCGACATCTCCGTTGCCTTGCCAGAGATCATGGTCAACTTTACTGATCAGTCAGTCTTTATGTACTGTAACATGTTTTATCTGGTGAAGTTAACAGTAACTGTTAGAATAATATATCACTGGATTGATGTGACTTGTAATATACACTTTGTTGTTTGCAGTTGGTTTGTTTTTAATTTGGAATTTGTATTGCTCTGTCATTATTATTACAATCAATGGTGGGCTTTAAAAAAAAATGTACAATATGCTTTCCAAGTACATTTTTATATGAAGATCATGTTTAACGGTTTGAACTTTAAACATTGAAAATAGAGATATAGATTTATTGCACGAGTTGATCTGCAATACAGGGATGGAACTAGAAATTTTTGATAAAGGAAGCTGAAAATTAAAATGCACAATGTAATGAGTGGGATTTGAACCTAAGACCTCTCTACTACAAAATAGAGTAATTTTTTTTACTATTTTAATTATAATTGAGAGGCTGGACTATATAGAAAGTTCTGAAAAAAGTAAAATTAAATTAAATTTCAATATAAATAACTAAAGTTTTAAAATCATAGCATAGGGGTTAACCACCTTTTAAATGCATTGAGATCCGCCCTTGCCGCAATAAGCATATTACCATAGCCTCACTCTTAAAAATATGCTCCTGTTACTATATTTGCTTCAAAAGAAATTGCAAAAATTTGTTTGTTGTTCAAATAATTATAAAATTATGTCTCATCCTTTCACACTTTTTGGGTCTGTCCCTTGATTACCAGAAAAATCTTTTGATGAATTACCGTGTTTTTTTTTAAATGGGGATCTGATAATGAACTGGTTCTGATAGTTTGCATGCATATAGAAAAAATGAGGCAAATCATGTTTGATTTAGTGACTTTTTGCTTGTATAAGTTAACAATTTTTTTGTAAACAAAATGAAATTTGTAAGCATCCGAACATAACTTCAACCTATGAAGTTTCTTCACTAATCACTATTCCAAGTGTACATGTTGTCAATTGTTGAAGCTTTAAGGAAACTTTTCTGTTGCAATTAAAATAGGAGATGGACAGAAAAGAAGCGGTACTGTACCAAGGAGAACTCCACGCACAAAAAGCTCTAAGATCAGTCCCTCCCGATTCGTGGTGCAGAGGGATTAACCCGAACTTTACCTCCTTCCTTTCCCTTGCTCTGTGCACTACATTTCTGGAGCACACCCTAAGGTAACTCAAATTTTGAGTTTGAATCAAAATCCAAACCAATTCGGACCAATGTTAAAATTTTAATTTGTTTTGTAATATCAGTGACATGTGCATCTCAACTGAATGAAACTTGGCCTAATGTTAGTGACTGAGTAAAATACAACCTACTTGTTAGGGGTATTGAAAAAACACTTGGATGTAATTAACCATTTGAAACTTTAATCATTCTAAAATAAAAGACTAATCAATTTTTTTCACATGCTACTTTCAAATGCTGCAAAAATCGTAATAATAAAACCAAGCCACCACATTTTCTTTATCCATTATCAGTACAATCATCAAACTCAAATCCGTTTGCAATCTTACATGCTCTATAATCTACCACCAAGCAAATAAAACCCCACAAAATCTCCTTCGTTGGATATAACGAAACTCAACTAGTAAATGAAACCCTATTATAGCAACAATTACTCTTCCATCGGTTTCGTTTCCGTTTCCGTTTGGGTATAGGAGACGGTGACCTTTTGCTTCGGAAGAGTGAGAGTAGCATCCTCTTTGAAAGCAGACGGTGCTTTTACCATGGAAATGCTTTGTTCTAATTCCTTCCTGGCTTCTATCTTTCTCTTGGTCTTACCAACCTTCAACCTGTCAAACATTTTACAGATTTGCCATTATTAACAAGTAAAAAAGTTTTAATATCTGGAATATATTCATATTCTATCTCTGTTTTTTCAATATCCATTCATATTCATTTAGTATCCATATCGTAGGTAGACATGGCCCAAAAAGTATATTCAGTGCCTATTTAGATGCACGGGGCAGTAATAATATAAAATGGCTTGCTTTAAGATCCGTGCTGAACGGTTCATATTTTGTAAGGATTGACTCAAAATTTGAGATATCTTGCGAATTATCACTACAAATGGTCTCATGTGCAAAGCACCTTTAACTACTTTCAATTATAAAAAAGTATATTAACAAACCTGTTTGTGATATGGTCGGCCTCTCTCTTAGCCTTCACCTTAGAAATCTTTGGAATGGCTTGAAGTACCTTCTCTGTGTTGATGCGATCGTACCTCAGTGGCCTATTTCTCTTCCTCTCAAACTCAAAGGTCGAATCCTGTTCAAATAAACAAACAATATGACAAAAAGATACATGAGAGAGAGAGGGGGTGGGGAGAGAGAGAGGTAATATTACTATTTCTGAAAAATAAATAAAGATTCATTTACTCCACACTTAAGCAGCCAAACAAGGAGTAAAATAGAATTGAGTAAGATGGAGTAAGAGGTGAGTTAATCCGGAGTAAGTCACTCCATCTGTAGGGCCCACTGTCATAGGCAGAGGTTAATTTCCTAACATCTTACTCCTCCAGACGGATTAATTTAATCCATGACTTAAACTTCCAAACGCAGTATAAAATATGAGGAGTAAGATGGAGTAGCAATTTAATCCTCATTAACTTTAATCCATAGCCAAACATGACCTTAAGCAGTATTCCTAACAAGGTTGTATTCAAGAAATGCAAATATTTTGATACTAATTCTCAACAAAACCAAATTCCATGCATAAAACACCTATATCTGACAGCAACCATGGTAAACCAGATCAAAGCAGTAAAAAAAAGGTAGAAGAACTGTAGTTGGATGTACCTTGGTCATGTCCTTGCCATGCAAGCGCCGGTACGCTTTAGTCCACTTCACCTTGCGAGGGTTTCTCTTCATCTTGAAATTCTTGTGGCATTTTGACCGGCAAAACTTAAATATCTGACATACAATTAAAAGACAATCAAAACACAATAGGAGAAAAAAGAACACGCAGATTAACTACTTAAGTATGATTTGAACTGGTAGGCAAAAAGATAGCACACATGTATCCCAAAAGTTGTCAAAATTGGTAATCTTGTACACAGAAATTGGTACTGGTATATGAACTGGTATGCAAAAAAGATTGCACACACGTATCCCAAAATTTGTCAAAATTGGTAATTTGGTACACACAGCTAAAGGACTTAGGAATAAGAGTGAGAAGGCAGTTGCAAAACTGTACTGTTCCTGAACATAACCAATTCATATACCCAGTCAGATTGGTACTGATATATGAACTGGTACGCAAGAAGATAGCATGCATGTATCCCAAATTTGTCAAAATTGGTAATTTGGTTCACACAGCAAAAGGCCTTGGGAAAAAGAGCGAGTAGGCAGTTGCAAAACTGTACTGTTCCTGAGCATTACCAGTTAATATGATCAGTCAGATTGGTACTGGTATATGAACTGGTACACAAGAAGATAGGACAGATGTATCCCAAAATTTGTCAAAATTGGTAATTTGGTTCACCCAGAAAAATGCCTTAGCAATAAGGGCAAGGGCAGTTGCAAAACTGTACTGTTCCTGAACAGTACCAGTTCAGATTGGTACTGGTAAATTTACTAAGAAATTCACCTTAGCATCGTTTCTCACAAATTGAATACCATGGCCAGGATAGATAGTAGAAGAGCAGAACCAGCACTTCTCTAACCTCATTGCTACTCAAACCCTGTAAAAAAATAAATCTATATTAAACAAAGAAGAAAGGGAGAATAGTTATTTGAGTACCTAGCGTGCACTGAAGTAAATAAATTTATTTTTTTATGAAATAATCCAGGAATATAGACAAATAAGAAAACAAAAAAACAACTATTTTGTGCTATTTATCAAATTTTTTCACATGCTATTTTGTGCTGTATATTATAAGAAAACAAAAAACCAACTATTAATTAGATAAATTACTCAGTTTTTCTAAGAAGAAGTTGAATAATAAACAGAAACCATTAAGGTAAAATCAAGGAAAAGGATTTCAATGTGTTACAAAGCAAAACCTAATTGCTTCCAGAGAAACCAAACCAAGAGGAGATACACAGACCCAAAAGACCTAAGATTTTTTTACTTCGAAAGAAACTAGAAGGAAATACCAGATTCAGGTTTAAACAAATCACGCGATTTTCCGTGATTTGATAATACTGGTAAAAGGAGGCAGAGGGAGAGAGCAAGCGTACCTGAGAGAAGAGAGGCGGCGGAAAGAGAGAGAGAGAGAGGAAGAGAAAGGAAAGGGTTTTATTTCGGAAACCCTGTGTTTTAAGAATTAATATCACCTGTGGTAACATAAATTTTGAGTATATATCTGGACCGTCTGATCTGCTTTGGCACGAATATTGTAGGAGCCCGGTGCATACCACCTAGGGCCGGATTGGCCCGGATTCTGATCGTACGGTCCGGATCGAAAAATAAATATTCTGTTACCTCAGAGGATTTGTACTCGTGTTTTAATTCCTACCGTTCGATCCGGGACGTTGTGTTTCGTACCGTCATGAAATGAGATTTTCACGAAACAGTGCTACTAGTTGAGTTTTATTGGGGAATTTCACTTATACCTCTCAAAAACATTGAAATTACATATTCTATTTCTAAAATCATAATATCATATTTACCCTTCTAAATTTCAAAAACTCATAAATTTATCTATTTTATTGCCTTCTCTATTAAAACTCATTTAAATTTATAAAGTACAAAGGTTTTCTTAATTAAAAAATAAAAATATGAATACTCATTATTAAAAAATAAAAATATGAATACTCATTTAAAGTTACTCATTATTAAAAAATTAAGAAAAATGTTAGTCTTCTAATTGCTCGGTATCTGATGACAAATGGTTCATTTCTCTACTTCTGATGCATACACATGCAGAGGCGGATGTACATAGTCCAAATGGGGGTCAGTTGACCCCATTCATTTTCAAAAACTAAATATTAAATATGTTTTTTTTTGTATAGTTTATAGTAAAATATTATGGGTACCTTAAAAATGACCCCCATTAATTTTATAAAAATTATGTATGGTTGACCGCTGATAGGTCCATGTGCCAAACGGCCTGACAAGGACCATAGTCCAGCTGCCGAACGGCCTGACAAGGACCAAACTGAGCCTCGCCCAATCAACCCGAAGCATTCTGGCCCGGTGAAGTACAGTTGGGCCTCACTCGATAAAGCCCAGTCCAACCTCAGCTTCGCGTCACCACCACTTCTATGCGAACTCCCCTAACCGTTCTGACAACGCGTATTAACGGTTAGGGGCAACTTATTTAAGGCAAAGAATTCCTTGAAATACATGTCGACTTTTCTCTAAGCAAGATATTATAGAGGATAAAGCACTAATACCTTCAAACCTTCCCCCCTCCCTTAGTCCCGGCCCATCAACCCAAGACGGAACGAGCCCAGTTTCTTAATTCTCTTTCCATACGGCATACTCCCCCGGGATAGGACGTATCAACCGCCATTCATTTTCAAGAAAAAAAAAAAACTATTAATTATACAATGTGTATAACTTGGAGACTTGTAGCATTTTATATTTTTTTTTCCAAAAGATGAACAACTCACCACTCTATATTTTTGACCCCCATTACTCAAAATGCTGCCTTCGCCTCTTTACACATGCATATACCTAAATATCACTGTGTATAGTCAAATAAGAAATGTTCATTATATAGAACATCTATGTAATATTATATTTCATATTTAAATTTTATTTTTAAAGATAGTCAAAATAAAATAAATTATTGTTAGTGATCCCTCATCTTTTCAAATATCTCAATAGAGTGTTTTTCTCCATTGTAACCAGCAAAGGAATATCATTTACCTTATTACTTTATTCTTAAGCACTTTCTTTTCATGTTGCATTTTGCATCCTATTTTTTGCATAAAAAAGAAAAATAAAAATAATTCATGAAAGAAGTACAAAGAAATATATCTTCTAAACAAAATAAAAATATAACATATTAGAATTGCTAAAAAATCTCAACTCTTTCCAATCAGTGAGACCAACTCACTTTCTTCTCCTACCACCTCTAGTTCTATGTCATTTTGTTTTTCTATAACATGTTCACTATTCTCCAAAACAATATCAGAAGGAAGCATTGCAAAATTCTGATCACTTGTCGGTATCAAAAACAAAAACCCAAGTGGCAACAATCTCGAAAAATTCCGTACCAGTACAGCAATCCACAAGTTGCCGAATTCATCTCTGGTGACCTTGAGCAAGTGAAGGAGAAGGCCACCGGCCCAAGACGAGGTCAAAAAACCGGCATTGTCAATGGACATTAACAGTGCAAAGAATGTCCCCTCGACTCCTGGGGGACACAATTTGTAGCTGAGAATCATAAGCGGCATCCACTTAAGGTTCCCAACAAATGACGAGATACCACTGTCTATCACACCGAAAAGATGATCGGGTATATGTAGATTTAGATTTAGACGGAGAAGGAATAGCAAATCGAGCATGCCTGACATGCTAGTGAGTATCTGGGCCCACAATAAAACGCTCCGAAAGGGGTGATCTTTGAGTTTACTTTGATAGAGCAATACCCCGAGGAGAGAACCTATTGATCCGACTGAGTAGATAAGTCCAATGAAACTCTATAATGAAATAAACAATAGTTTTGTTATATCATGTAAACCTAACAAGATACAGGTTAGCGTAGATACCAGCTCGAAAGATAAATATCCTCATTTGAGCCTGTATCCTTGCAAACTAATCAATTATAGCATAAATTGGAGTATATGTTACTTATTTGGAAAAATAAAGGAAGTAGTTTTAATGTACTTGGAGATCAAATTTTACATTTTATAGAACTTTTTTACTATTTTTTAAAAAAGTAGAAAATCACCTAATTTAAAAATTCTTGGCCATCCAAAAGTAGTGATTTTCAACCTATCTAAAAAAATAGTAAAAAGAATCTAATAAAAGTAAAAGTCCGTCTCCAACTACAATTTCAAATGGAGATCATGTTGAGCGGTCCAGATTAACTGTTTGAACTATGAAAACAGAGATATGAATCCACAGTATGGGCCGCTTTGCAAAGTACCATAGACTCACTCTAATAGCTTTTACCTAAACAGTTCCAGTTTAACCTTTTAACAGTTAAAAAATTGCTGTGGATAAAAAGTGGGAAGTTCTGGTACCTCAGAAAAAGCAGGCCCTGCTGTAGGATTGCTGTACCAGTAGAACATGCCAACTGAGATATCCAGACTCAAAGCAAGAGATAGGTACATATAAAGACACGGTCGCCACACTTCTGGACACTTCAATGCCGACCACATACTTTTATTAGCTTGTAGACACTAGTGGAAAAAGTACAATTAGTGTCGCCCCATCAGTGTCGGATTTATGTCCTAACCGATACGGATATAGATCAGCAACGGGCACATTCTGAAGCCGACCTTGATTTCACTTATCAGGAACGGTTGTATTTAAAAATGCGTTCTTGATAGTGCTGGCCAAATCAGGAACGGTTCTTTATAAAGAGGCGTTCCTGATTGTGTCTTAATAGGATCGGTTCATAAACAGGCGTTACTGATAGGTAGTATTTTGTATCGGTTGTTTAGGTGCGTTCCTGATTAGTAGTATTTTGTATCGGTTGTTTAGGTGCGTTCCTGATTAGTAGTATTTTGTATCGGTTGTTTTTGGTGCGTTCCTGATTAGTAGTATTTTGTATCGGTTGTTTTAGGTGCGTTCCTGATTAGTAGTATTTTGTATCGGTTGTTTTAGGTGCGTTCCTGATTAGTAGTATTTTGTATCGGTTGTTTTCGGTGTGTTCCTGATAGGTATTAGGAACTGTTATTTTAATAGCCGATCCTAATAACTCTCCCTCCCCCAAATGTATATTTTGAGCGAATGAAGACTAGGTTTTTAAATCTCTTAGGCCTCATTTTGAAATCTCTCGGACTCAGACCCTCTCTCTCCCGGGTCTCTCTCTCTCTCTCGCGGGCTCTCTCTCTTTGCGCCAAGCTAGAGCGCCGTCTCCACGCCAAAGAAGTGCGCCGTCTCCATCGCCGTCTCTCTCTGCGCCAACTCTGCTGGTTTCTGGAACCCTCCTTCGCCAAAGAAGTGCGCCGTCTCCACGCCATCGTCGGCAGCGCTATCACTGACAATCGCCACGTCATTGTCGGAGTGGGGTCCACACAGCTAATCCATGCTGTGTTCTTCGCTCTCTCCTCCTCCTCCGGTGAACCCAATCAGCAGCCTGTTCCTATCGTCTCTGCCGCACCGTATTACTCGGTAAATTTCACATAAAAAAAATCTTAGATTTTTGTTGTAACTGTCATTTATCTCAATTTGTATGTGAAATGCTAAATGCCACTCAATCCTAATTAAACCTGGTACGATTTTGATTTTTTCAGCACCTGGAGGTCACCTGGTACGGTTTTGATTTTTTCCATCTCGCATTACTGCATCCCTGCATCCAAGGTTATTTTCATAAATTGTTTCTTTTATTTATTGTTTTTTTTAGTTTGGTTGGTGTCTGATTCTTTGAATTTGGTTCAGATTGAGAAGGAGATTGCAATTGTTAAGAAAGAGGGTGAAATTATAAGAAAAAATTCCTCTTTATAAGAAAGAGGGTGAAATTATAAGAAAAAATTATAAGAAAGAGGGTGAAATTTCAATTTGAATTTGGTTCAGATTGAGAAGGAGATTGCAATTTGTATGTGAGATGTGACAGGTAGTTAAAACACAATAATGACTTCATGTTTTTGGTATGTATAAGAAAAAAACAATTAAAAATTATTGAAATCACATGAAACACTTTAATACTGGTGGGTTTTCGTAGAATTAGTAATTAAAAAATACTTCTAATTTAAGGTTTCTTATGTAATTTTGTAAATATCTGAGACTTTTGCATTACCTTTTGTATTTCCTGTACTGTCATGGAACTTTGAGGTACCAAATGAAAGGGTACTCTCTCAGAGGGCAGTACTCATTGAAATTGTGGAGAGAACTCGTAGATTTTGACCTTATGATTAAGCAAAATTGAAATATGAAAAATCTAATACTCATGTACCATGTACAGTAGAAAGGATGAATGTATGGAACTGTTAGGCCATTCTTTATCTTCCAACACCAAACTATTCTAGCATGAAAGAAAAATAAGTGAATGAGAAATGTTTAGTACCCACTTTTTAATGGCCATGAGCATACTAACCTTGACCTTTTAATATGTAAAGAATTATTACATGGGCATAAAATACACATGGTTCATGTTGTGTACTAAAGGTATAGTTTTGACTAGGTAAAGACCTGTTGAAAATTTTGAGTTACAGCTGATTAAGGTGTAATACACTGGTTATATAAACCAAGTGATTGTATGTGTGATATGTCTTTTGCTTTTATTTTGGTGCCAGGAGACACCACTAGTATACTAAAGCAATGGTGGCAGCAGCACTCTAAATGGCCATATCCCACTGTAAGTACAGAACCTTAATCCATTCAAGCTTAGCTTACCAGCATTGCTACGTAAAAAAATGATTATTGTGCTAATGGGATGTGTCTTGTCAAGATTCTTTTATTGACATAAGCAATAGTCATAGAAAATATTTTTCGGGTTATTTTCGAAAGTTTTAGAGTGATAATGACAAATTTCAGGAAGATGACAAAGCAAAGCTTGTTGAAGAAACAGGTCTGCAGCTTAAACAAATTAATAACTGGTTCATAAATCAACGGAAACGCAACTGGCATAACAATTCACAATCAAGCTTGAAATCGAAGCGCAAGAGGTATACATGCATGTCTTCTAGTTTATCTATTTTTTTTTGTTGTTTCGCAGATATTGGCTAATGTTCATTTGTTTGATTAAGGTGATTCTCCAGGTCACAAGACAATCTAATCTGACACAAGAGAAGCAAAAGTATATGTAACGATTACATAGTTCTAGAGGTAACCAGTGGAGTTACTCTGACCATTTCTGTACACTTGTAAGCTTACAAATTTAAATATTATTTGATGTTCAGATTCTTTTTCATAAGATTGTACTTTATCTATGTTGATAAAATTGTGTAGCAGATGATATGCAAAACAATAATTCTAGATCATGTGGATAACAATAATATTCTTTTTCCTTTCTCATATAAACCAAGAGGTATACAACATGTTTTTTTTGTTCAAAATTTAGGGTGTGAACAACATGTTTTAATTTAGGATGTGAAAACTGCAATTTTCTGTCTAATGCTTTCTGGTGTGTTGATTTGTAATAATTTGCACAGTGTGTTGATTTGTAATAATTTTTATGTCTAATGCTTTCTGATTTTAATTTATGTCTAATGTGAAAATATGGTAGCCGGCCAAAATATAGGCCAGCAATTTTCTGCTTTCTGCTTTCTGGTTGTTATAATTTATGCCTCGCATATAGGCCGGCAAAAATATGGTAGCCGGCCAAAATATAAAAAATATTTTTTTAAAATAAATTCACACAATCAGGAACGGTTATTACAAAATCTGATCTTGATTCACACAATTAGGAACACCTGTCTACTTCAACCGTTACTGATTTAGTACAATTTGTATCGCCTTTCTTCATTAACAGTTCCAGATTTAGTACAATTTGTATCGCCTTTTAATAAGTACCGTTACTGATTTAGTACAATTTGTATCGCCTTTTAATAAGAACCGTTACTGATGTAGTACAATTTGTATCGCATTTTAATAAGAACCGTTACTGATGTAATACAATTTGTATCGCCTTTTAATAAGAACCGTTACTGATTTAGTACAATTTGTATCGCCTATTAATAAAGAACCGTTCTTGATTGTCAACAATTAGTATCGGCTGACGGTAACCGATCCTGATTGAGGAGTATTAGTATCGGTTATTTAGCCGACACTGATTAGTCCAACTATCTGTAACAGCTGGGTCAGTGTCGCCCTGTGGTCTGTTCCTGATGTACGTTTTTAACCGACCCTGATGTGCGTTTTTCCACTAGTGAGAAATTTCTCATGAACCTAATTGAATGAAAATTATTGACATAAAGAAAAAGTAGAATATCATTTTTTTGTACCCCTGGTAGTCTTAAATCCCTATGAATTATGAGAATGTTAAATATGTTTGCATCATTATCTTCAGAATTAAAAAAAAAATAACCAAAAGGTCCAAATTGCCCTCCAGATTAGTTTATGAAGAGAGTAAGTAGGGTGGGTTAAGCATTTTTTTCAACAAGTGGAGAAATTGACCCAAGAACCTAATTGAACAAAATATATTGATATAAGGAGAAGTAAAATATTATTTTTTACCCCTGGTAGTCTTAAAATACCTATGAAATATGAGACTGTTAAATATGTTTGCACCAATATCTCAGATTTTTTTTATTACCAAAATGCCCAAATTGCCCTCCAGATTAAATAGGGTTGCTTAAGCATCTTTTGCAACAAGTGGAGAAATTGACCCATAAAAAAATAGGTTAAGAACTACATATAAGTTGAGATTTGGTAGGCGAGTTTATACAAATAAACCTGATTATAAGAGAAATCTTGAATGCGCGTCTCCTTCAGTACAATCCCAATTGAAAATACAAGTGCAGAGGGGATGCTTATCAATCCAAGAACCCCCTTTCAGACAAACATCTAGTATTATTAAAAATACAAAAACAAATGATATAATACTATAATAGAGAACTCAGTAGCACATGCTGGCATGGTTCCAGTTTTTATCCAATCTAAAGGTTCTTTTGACTTCTTTGTTTCATTTTAGGCATTTCTTGGCTTAATTGAGACTTGATTTATCATCTAGTACCATATAAAGAGAATTGTACACAAACTTAGGCACCATAATAGTCCTTATCTAGGGTAAAGATATTGACATAGCAGATTTTGCTTCATGCAGCGCAGGAGTCATATTGGTTCTGTTATCCGTGCACTGCATGAAGCAAAAACTGCTCTGTCATTATCTTTACCCCTTATCTAAGGTCCCAGTACTATAAGAAAAGTACATAATAGAAAAGTTATTAAAATGAAACAAACAAATAAATTAAACAAATTGCTAACCTGAGATCCCATGTGTTGAACAAGAAAACCGCTAATGGAGTACCCGACAAGGCCTCCAATGGACTCACACAAGCTGCACATGCTCTGCATGTGAGAGGTAAGAGAGGGATGTGTTATGCTCTTTTGCGCCACCAATGCATCAATGGTCACATCAGATATCGCCGCACCGGCACTTTGCAGTGTCATTGCCACTGCAGCAAGAGTTATGGGAAGCGTGCTGTCTAGAGATATAGTTAGAGTAGATATAATCCCCATTGCACCTATGAAAATATATATGGCAGTATGGGTTTAGTTTTGAGTTCTGTGATTAAATCGGGCAATTATACCTAAATTTGTGTGTTTTGACCTCGATTTAATGCATTTGAGTCCCGAATTAATCCGAAATTAGACAAACCTTTCCTTTTAAGCCTCTAATTTTGTTCTTTTCTCTATGTACTGCACAGTAAAGCCTCAAATTAACCAAATTTATCTAACCATTAACAATCCAAAATTTCAACTATGGTGTTTCTACTGTGCAAGTATCTACTGTCGGTTTGGTACCAACGCACCCGCAAGCCAACCCGAAAACCAAAATACACAAACTTTATAACATTCACTTCTGGTATTGAAGCCAGGAACAGTACCAGTTCTAATATTGACACTTTTTCTGCTATGCAAGCATCTACTGTCGGTTTCGTACCAATGCACCCACAAACCAACCGAAACCCAAAACCTGAAACCCAAAATACACAAACTTTATAACATTAACATCAGGTATCGAAGCCAGGAACGGTACCAGTTCTAATATTGACACTTCTAGAAGCAAATGTACCTGCCAAGATGAAATAAGGTCGTCTCCGGTACCCTTTTACTGGTACACAATCAGTCAAAAGGCCCCAAATGGGTTTGACTATCCAAGGAATCCAAGTCAAACCATCATAAAACTGTGCCTGAGAAGGTTGCAGCTTTTGCACATCCTTCCAGTAGAAATTGCTTGCAACTTCAGTTACACCACATCCCAAGCCCTGGCAGATTCCATAGGCCGAGACCACACCATACACAAAAGACCAGTGTAGTTGGTCTGAGAGCATCCTGAGCCAACTCCATGGCCATTTGGAATTGTTTGAAGTAGTCTCTTGTTCCAGTGGTTCTTGCATTTTTTGCTTTTCATTCGTTCTAAGGCGCTATTTTAGTGTTAGAGATTGTAAGAAAGAGAAGGATTTAAAGCTTAACCAGTTGAGAAGTGGAGACAATGTAAGCATTTGAATTTCTATAATTTTTTTACTTTTGTGAAGAGGAGCTTTTGCTGGAACAAGATTTCTATTTTTGTAAGATGTTTGGGTAGAAACGCAAACTAGAAGAAGAAAGGTGTTGACCAAAAAAAAAATATTATTGCTTGACCTTGAGTTGAGTGCTTGCCACATTCATGGGTGTTAAAGATCTCCACTGTTTACCCTAGAAGCAATAATTACTTTGGAGGATTTTATTATTTAGAAATAAAATATTATTTTCTGCTAAAAAGAAAGGAATTGAGTTGATTTCCGAAATTTTAAGGCTAATGTAATGCTACAAATTGTAAGAAAAAAGGATCTAAAGTCTTAAAGATTTAAGAAGTAGAGACAATCAGACAATCAAGCATTTGAATCTCTACAAGTAGTATTTTTTTTATAGAAATAATATTAAAATAATATAAGATTCTAGACAGACAACATGAGTATTTTGATTTAGTAGAAATAACTGAAAAAAAGTCCAATTCTCGGTCTACTGAATCAAAATACTCAAGTAATCCGTCTAAAATCCTATATCATTTTAATATTATTATTATAAATAAATAATCCTGCTCTGCTCTGTAAGGGGGAAGAGGAGTTTTGCACAAACAAGATTTCTAGTTTTGGAAAATGTTTGGGTAGAAACGCAAAGGAGAAGTGTATTTTATTATTCCTCGATCGAGTATTTTGCTAATTGGGTGATCTCCAGACTACGGATTTCAAAAGTCACCACGTGATCAAATACATCACAGCGTGATCAAATACATCACGGTACGACACAACACGGTTCTCGGTTCTGTCACGGTACAGCATGTGGACCGATCCGTATCGTGACTTGTGTGTTTTGTGTTGTGACTATTTATGTCGACGTGACAATCTTTTGAAAAATTTGACACGGTCCGATATGACACCCGAAATATCTGGTCAAAGCACATATGTGATTTATTTGATATGTTATAGCATAGGAAACTCACATATTTGATATGTTATAACATAGGAAACTCACATATCAAATATTATATGTGAGTTTCCTATGCTATAACATATGTGATTTATTTGATATGTTATAACATATCAAAAATTTGACACGGTCCGATATGTTATTTAATTATTTTTGGAGATATTTGATATGTTATAGAGTTAGATTGGACAAATATGTGAGTTTGTATAATTTTCAAGGATAAATATTATTGGAGATATTTGAAAAATATGTGATCTCAGATTGAATCTCATCATCGATCAAGGGTAATAATAAATCTAAAGGTACCTTGGTATACAGTTGGTACAGAGCATGTCATAAGTAGACACAGTAGGTAACGGCTACAAGAGTCCTCTGTAATATAAATATAGCATAGGAAATTTGTAACAGATCACAACTTCTCAAATAAAATATTTTTCTCTCCTCAGATTATACAAAATCAACACAAAAAAAGGACAAATCGAGCACTCCCGATACACACAAAATTGAAAACGAAAACAATGTCAGATGGGTCGAGTTTGCACTCGGCATTCACTTTCTCACTTTCCATTCCCAAATGACCTTCACAGCAAGTAACATTAGTGCCTCTGCGAGTGCCACGGCATAAAAAAAGTTTAAAGCAAAGTTTCGATTTGCCTTGTATGCCTCTTGTGTTTGGCCAAAATCCTGTGAGTATAGTTGCTTTGCGGAGAGAACACCGGTAGTTATGGAAGAGACAAGCTGGAACCAGCTGTAGAAGAACGCCAACTGTTGCATGTTATGCTCGGGGATACTGCAGAAGATACGGATGTAGCATAAGAGCAATGTTATGGTGACGAACACAAAATCCTTCATTTGTAGCGTGAATGCAAACCCACCCTGCACCATCACCATCACCCACCCAATCTCTAGCTTTCCCAACCAGCTAGACACCATCTCCAGCATGGCCATTATTGTGACGAACATCGTTAGCTCATTTTCTGGCGGTCCTTCACCGGGATTGTCCGATTGGTCGGGTATGTCAATCATTGCATCTGTTGTGCTGAAAGAATATTACATTTGTACCCTTTGAGTCAATTATAATCACATCAACCAATCCAACTTTTTTTTTATTTCTGATAATTTTTATGGAGGGTGTGATTTAAAGCGCTAAATTTACAATATTGAGCATAGGAATGAATTTGTTTTTCCTTGTATCAATTTTGCCTCTAGTAAAAATTCTTTGTATATTTCTTGAATGTTGTGAGCAAATAATGCACTATGAAATTAATAAACAATTTTAGGATGATAAATTTTCTAATCCCTTTCCCAATTCTTTTTGGCAAAAATGATTATGTGTATAGGTCCAAAAGAAATTTACAATAATAGGTCCTAAAGGTTGATAACTCGGTACCGTTCAAGCAACGATTAAACTTGAGAAAATGATTTGATTCTCATTATAGGAGGCAAAGCATGCAGCAAGTTTGAAGTTGTAACTTAAAATTAGTATATTATATACTATTTTTAAGGTTTTCATTTGAACAATTTGATTCTGATCAAACTTCATTTTTAACATTTAGTTGTTACCATTACATATCACAATCATATATATGTTGTCAATGAGTGGACCTAAAGGCGAACAAAATTTCTGGACGGCCTCTCTATTAAAAATAAATAAATAGTAAAAAGTTGAATTAATAAATGGTTGGCCCAAATTTGCTCCAACCAATACTAAGCCCAGATGTGCTACAATTTGGCCCAACACACAATAACAGTTCACCAAAGCCCAGATATGCTATAATGGTAATTCGTATAGAATTAGGTGGAAAAAAAAAATCACTTCATAATGATTATTTTTGACAATTGTTATAATATATTACAAAAAATATATAATAACATTGAATTTTGAAAGTATCTTTGTAGATAGCTTAATAATCATTTTTGTTACAATTGAAATATTGTTTGATGGTGCTTGAAGCACTATTAATATTAATAAATTAATCAAAGAGAGACATATCACGCGAATAAACACGTCAAATAACAAGTGAGTCGTGTCACGACCTAACGAAAAATACAATATGAAGATTCTATAACGGTGAGAAAAAAAAATCGTGCTATTTTGACACTAAAAGAAGTCATGCAATTATGTGGTATTAATTTGTAGGAACTTACGCCACAATACTCGGCGGGGACCCAGCTGCAGTTTCGACTCTGGCCCTAGTACACGACCTGGCCGTAATTCTCGACCCGGCATTGCTGGCTTCAGTATCATCACTTGACTTGTTAATTGGCATCATCTTCTTGTATACGTTGATTGCAGTTAGTCTTTAATGATTTAGGAGCAAAAGAAAATAGTAAAACATGAATCGGAACAGAGGCGGTAGACATATATATAGTTATCCTTGCCATTACAAAACTTGAAACCTTGAATATTGTGAAGTAATTGAAAGAGCAAGGATTATTAAATCAGGAGGAACTACATACGTACCTTTTTCAACTTCTGAAGAGAGGAGAACGGTGGCCTGACTTTGCTCCCTAGCGCGCTTACCACCGTATGCTATATATTTATACCTTGAAAAAGCTTTTGAAGTGCTTGTGCTCACCTCAAATAAAAAGGTGAGAAAAGTCCCAATCGAAGCAAATACCTTAATTGTTCTGACTTGGTTAATTTGTTCATTATTTAATGGGGGAATTTCATGTATATCCCTCAAAAGTTTCAATACTACATATTTATCCCTCCAAAATCAATTTCCGGTAGCTCACCTTTGGTTTCTCACAACCCTTGCACCCCATTCCCATGCCAATGTTAGTTAATTTGTTCAATTAGGTTGTTGAGACTTGAGACTTGAGAATTGAGAAAGAGAGAAAGAGACAGAGAAAGAGAGAGAGAGAGAGAGAAGGGATAGAGAGAGGTGTGGTGACTCTAGTTGGTGTTGTGCTCTTCTTAGAAGGAGTCGGTAGGAATTTAAAAGCAGGGGATTGCATGGCTTCTTCCTTATTTTTAAATAAATGTTTTTCTTGTATTTAGGAATGGGTGTGAATAAAAAAAAAAAAATAAGAGGATGTTGAGAATGTTGAATTTAATAATCAAGTTTGTTGTAATAGGAGTAATGAATTTATTTTACCTTATTTTTTTTTTTTTATGATATCACAATGATGGGAGCAATTATTGTGTCGGCGCAATTGATCATGCATGGTAAAAACATATTTAGTTTAAATTTAATGAAGAGGGTTAATCATTGTGTAGTGACTAGCATGGGTGAATATTTTGAATGATCAACTGCCGGAAATTGATAAGGTAAAATAATGTATCTTGTTCTCCTAATTAATCTACTCTTGATGTGGCGCAGTGAGATACGGCTATACAGGGTAAATAAAAAGCATACGGTGGTAACTGGTAAGCGCGCTAGGGAGCAAAGTCAGGCCACCGTTATCCTCTCTTCAGAAGTTGAAAAAGGTACGTAAGTAGTTCCTCCTGATTTAATAATCCTTGCTCTTTCAATTACTTCACAATATTCAAGGTTTCAAGTTTTGTAATGGCAAGGATAACTATATATATATATATATATATATATAGAGGTTGGCTACTATGCTTCCATAAGAATATGCCCACATATGCTTAAATAAGCATTTTTGCGTTTCCAATGTTCAAATGGTCGATCCGACCGTTCATCTTGTTCTTCATATTAATATGTGCTTGGAGACCAAATTTTACATTTTTCTGAATTTTTTTACTATTTATTAAGCCACTTTGAAAGTTTCTGATCTGGTGGTCCAGAATTTTGGAAACACTGTTTTTACTGTTCACCCAGATCAGCAATTTTCGAAGTGGCTTAATAAATAGTAAAAAAATTCAGAAAAATGTAAAATTTGGTCTCCAAGCACATATTAATATGGAGAACAAGATGAACGGTCGGATCGACCATTTGAACATTGGAAACGCAAAATGAGTTATAAGCATATGTGGGCATATGCTTATGGAAGCATAGTAGCCAGCCTCATATATATATATATATATAGAGATAGGCTATGGTGAGTTGTGAAGTAAAACGTCATTTTACTTCACGCCATATTTTCATTTTGAAAATCCAAACAACCGATCCGAACCGTTCAACTTTTTCTAAATATTGAAATGTGCTTGGAGACTAAATTTTATATTTTTTGGAATTTTTTTACTATTTATTAAGCCACTTTGAAATCGCTGATCCACTGTGAACAGTAAAAAACAGTAAAATTTTCTGGACCACCAGATCAGCGATTTTCAAAGTGGCTTAATAAATAGTAAAAAAATTCCAAAAAATGTAAAATTTAGTCTCCAAGCACATTTCAATATAGAGAACATGTTGAGCGGTTCGGATCGGTTGTTTGAATTTTCAAAATGAAAATATGAGCGTGAAGTAAAAATGACATCTTACTTCACAACTCACCATAGCCCAGCTCTCTCTCTCTCTCTCTCTATATATATATATATATGTCTACCGCCTCTGTTCCTATTCATGTTTTACTATTTTCTTTTGCTCCTAAATCATTAAAGACTAACTGCAATCAACGTATATAGGAAGATGATGCCAATTAACAACTCAAGTGATGATACTGAAGCCAGCAATGCCGGGTCGAGAATTACGGCCAGGTCATGTACTAGGGCCAGAGTCGGAACTGCAGCTGGGTCCCCGCCGAGTATTGTGGCGTAAGTTCCTACAAATACCACATAATTGCATGAGTTCTTTTAGTGTCAAAATAGCATGAGTTTTTTATCTCACCGTTATAGAACCTTCATATTGTATTTTTTCGTCAGGTCGTGACACGACTCACTTGTTATTTGACGTGTTTATTTGCGTGATATGTCTCTCTTTGATTAATTTATTAATATTAATAGTGCTTCAAGCACCATCAAACAATATTTCAATTGTAACAAAAATGATTATTAAGCTATCTACAAAGATACTTTCAAAAAATATATAATATATTTCAATTGGAACCGTATGTCTCTTGCGGTTTCTTGCATAATTTAAAAAAAAATTCGCATTTAGTGTTGTTCCTTACCATACCACAGCGTCACCTCTTTGATAGTCATATAAAATTTTATTTGTAAAGAAATGACATATTTAATGAGGTTCCTTTATGCTCTACCTTTTATAATTTGTATATGAACCACATTATTTGTAGGAAATACTCTAAGCAAACTGTGTGGCCAACCATCTAGCACTATGATATGCTATATAATCACATCAAATCAAATATATAGTTCCTTAACGAATTCTCAAATGAACCACAAAAAAAAAAAATTGAGAAGTTGGAGTTTCTGATCGATCTATATACTATATATGACCCCAGACGCATTTTAAATTAATGATCCAATGGGTTCTTTTCGTTTGTTGAATTAATTAGCCTCTCTCCGTAATGTCTATATTCTTTTTTTGTAATATTTTTTGTTCACTAGCGGAACTAGAAAATTGATATTCAAAAGTTGAATAAGTATTATGTAATTATATATTTTTTGAAATATATTATAACAATTGTAAAAAATAATCATTATGAAGTGATTTTTTTTTTTTTCTTTTTACACCTAAATCTATACGAATTACCATTATAGCATATCTGGGCTTTGGTGAACTGTTATTGTTCGTTGGGCCAAATTGTAGCACATCTGGACTTAGTATTGGTTGGAGCAAATTTGGGCCAACCATTCATTAATTCAACTTTTTACTATTTATTTATTTTTGTTCGCCTTTAGGTCCACTTATTGACAACATATGATTGTGATATGTAATGGTAACAACTAAATGTTAAAAATGAAGTTTGATCAGAATCAAATTGTTCAAATGAAAACCTTAAAAATTGTATATAATATACTAATTTTAAGTTACAACTTCAAACTTGCTGCATGCTTTGCCTCCTATAATGAGAATCAAATCATTTTCTCAAGTTTAATCGTTGCTTGAACGGTACCAAGTTATCAACCTTTAAGACCTATTATTGTAAATTTCTTTTGGACCTATACACATAATCAATTTTGCCAAAAAGAATTGGGAAAAGGATTGGAAAATGAGGAGGGTTCCAATGCCTCCATTTTTCATGCCTCCACCATGCCTCCATTTTTAAAACTTTAATAACTCAAAATTTAAAACTTAAAAGTCAAAATAAAACCGTTGGATATGATCTATATCATTTTATCTATGTGCTCATAAAAAATTATCACATTTTGATTTTGTTTTTATGTGAATCAATAAGTTGAAAAATCAACGTCTAGAAATTATCCACATTAGTACGTTTTTTACAAGCTCTTGATGACAACCAAAACAAAATTGAAATGTCATAATTTTTTACACGTGTATAGATATAATGATGTAGATCATATCCAACGGTTTTATTTTGACTTTTAAGTTTTAAATTTTGAGTTATTAAAGTTTTAAAAATGGAGGCATGGTGGAGGCATGAAAAAATGGAGGCATTGGAACCCTCCTCTTAGAAAATTTATCATCCTAAAATTGTTTATTAATTTAATAGTGCATTATATGCGCACAACATTCAAGAAGAATATACAAAGAATTTTTACTAGAGGCAAAATTGATACAAGAAAAAACAAATTCATTCCTATGCTCAATATTGTAAATTTAGCGCTTTAAATCACACCCTCCATAAAAATTATCAGATATAAAACAAATGTTGGATTGGTTGATGTAATTATAATTGACTAAAGGGTACAAATGTAATATTTTTTCAGCACAACGGATGCAACAATTGACATACCCGACCAATTGGACAATCCCGGTGAAGGACCGCCAGAGAATGAGCTAACGATGTTCGTCACAATAATGGCCATGCTGGAGATGGTGGCTAGCGGGCTGGGAAAGCTAGAGATTGGGTGGGTGATGGTGATGGTGCAGGGTGGGTTTGCATTCACGCTACAAAAAGAGGATTTTGTGTTCGTCACCATAACATCGCTCTTCTGCAGCATCCGTATCTTCTGCAGCATCCCCGAGAATAACAGGCAACAATTGGCGTTCTTCTACTGGTTCCAGCTCGTCTCTGCCATAACTACCGGTGTTCTCTCCGCAAAGCAACTATACTCACAGGATTTTGGCCAAACACAAGAGGCATATAAGGCAAATCAAAACTTTGCTTTAAACTTTTTTTATGTCGTGGCACTCGCAGAGGCACTAATGTTACTTGCTGTGAAGGTCATTTGGGAATGGAAAGTGAGAAATTGAATGCCGAGTGCGAACTCGACCCATCTGACATTGTTTTCGTTTACGATTTTGTGTGTATAGGGAGTGCTCGATTTGTCCTTTTTTTGGTTTGTGTTGATTTTGTATAATCTGAGGAGAGAAAAATATTTTATTTGAGAAGTTGTGATCTGTTACAAGTTTCCTATGCTATATTTATATTACAGAGGACTCTTGTAGCCGTTACCTACTGTGTCTACTTATGACATGCTCTGTGCCAACTGTACCAAGGTACCTTTAGATTTATTATTACCTTTGATCGATGATGAGATTCAATCTGAGATCACTCATTTATTTTTAACACTCTCCCTCAAACTAGTATTGGCGATGTCGATCAATTCTAGCTAGCTTGCTTGTAATGTTTTCATATGGACTCGGGTTCAATCCTCAACTGAGCCTTTATCTTTGCAAACTTATCAATTATAGCATAAGGTGGAGTATATTTTACGAGTGAGGCTATGGTACTATGCATAGCACGGATTGGTCCGTACTATGTCAATAAATCTATTTTCAAAGTCCAAACAGTCGATCTGAACGGTTAAACATGATCTCTGTATGAAAATGTACTAGGAGATCAAATTTTACATTTTCTTGGAACTTTTTTTTTACTATTTTTTAAAATAAGTAGAAAATCACCTAATTCAAAAATTATAGACCATCCAAAAGTAATGATTTTCAATCTATCTAAAAAATAGTAAAAAAGTTCTAATAAAAGTAAAATCCGGTCTCCAACTACATTTTCATATGGAGATCATGTTGACCGGTTCAGATCAACTGTTTGAACTATTAAAACAAAGATATGAATCCATAGTACGGGCTGATCTGCGCTTTGCAAAGTACCAAATCCTCACTCTAATAGCTTTACCTAAACTGTTCCAGTTAAACCTTTTAACAGTTAGAAATTTGACGCGGTTAAAAAATGGGAAGTTCTGGTACCTCAGAAAAAACAGGCCCTGCTGTAGGATTGCAGTACCAGTAGAACATACCAACTGAGATATCCAGACTCAAAAGCAAGAGAGAGGTACATATAAAGACATGGTTGCTACATTTCCGGACACTTCAATGCCGACCACGTACTTTTATTAGCTTGTAGAAATTTTTCATGAACCTAATTGAACAAAAGATATTGATAAAAGGAAAAGTAAAAAATATATATATTTTTTACCTCTGGTAGTCTTAAAATACCAATGAAATATGAGAATGTTAAATATGTTTGCATCATCATCTTCAGAATTAAAGAAAAAATTAACCAAAAGGTCCAAATTGCCCTCCATATCAGTTTATGAAGAGAGCAAGTAGGGTTACTTGAGCACTCTTTTCAACAAGTGGAGAAATTGACCCATGAAACTAATTGAATAAAATATATTGATATAAGGAGAAGTAAAGTATTTTTTTTTTTACCCCTGGTAGTCTTAAAATACCTATGAAAATGAGAATGTTAAATATCTCAGCAACATTATCTCAGAATTAATTTTTACTTTTTTTTTACCAAAATGTCCAAATTGCCCTCCACATTAATTTATGAAGAGAGCAACTTTTGCAACAAGTGGAAATATTGACCCATAAAAAATTAGGTTAAGAACTACATATATGTTGAGATTTGGTAGGTGAGTTTATACAAACAAACCTGATTATAAGAGAAATCTTGAATACGCCTCCTTCAGTACAATCCCAATTGAAAATACAAGTGCAGAGGGAACGCTTAACAATCCAAGAACCCCCTTTCAGACAAATATCTAGTATTATTAAAAATACAAAAGCAAAAGATATAACACTATAATACAGAACTAAGTAACAGAAAACCTACCATAACATATACTGGCATGGTTCCAGTTTTTATCCAAGTTCTTTTGACTTATTTGTTTCATTTTAGGCATTTCTTGGCTTAATTGAGACTTGATTTATCATCTAGTTCCATATAAAGAGAATTATACACAAACCTAGGTACCATAATAGTCCTTATCTAGGGTAAATATATTGACAGAGCAGAATTTGCTACGTGCAGCGCACGAGTCGTATGCAACACTGTTTTGCTTCTATTGTTTGTACATTGCATGAAGCAAAAATTACTCTGTCATTATCTTTACCCCTTATCTAGTGTCCCTGTACTATAAGAAAAGTACATAATAATCCATGAGAAAACTAGTGCTTAGTTATTAAAATGCAAGAAACAAATAGCTTAAACAAATTGCTAACCTGAGATCCCATGTGTCGAACAAGAAAACCGCTAATGGAGTACCCGACAAGGCCTCCAATGGATTCGTACAAGCTGCAGTTGCTCTGCATGTGAGAGGTGAGAAAGGGATGTGTTATGCTCTTTTGTGCCACCAATGCATCAATGGTCACAGCAGATATCGCTGCACCGGCACTTTGCAGTGTCATTGCCACAGCAGCAAGAGTTAGGGAAGCGTGATATCTAGAGATATTGTTAGAGTAGATATTATCCCCATTGCACCTGTGAAAATATATATGGCAGTATGTTAGTTTTGAGTTATATGATTAAATTGGCAAATTATACCTAAATTTATGCCTTTTGACCTCAATTTAACGCATTTGAGTCCCGAATTAATCTGAAATTAGACAAAACATTCGTCTAATTTTGTTCTTTTCTCTAAGCACTGCACAATAAAGCCTCAAATTAACCAAATTTATCTTACCTTTTCAACTATGGTTTTACAGTAAATGAAAGCAACTACTGTCGGTTTCGTACCAATGCACCCACAAACCAACCCGAAACCTGAAACCCAAAATACACAAACTTGATAACATTCACATCTATTAGATGTTACTCAACCATTAACAATACAATAATTTTCAACTATGGTTTTTCTGCTATGCAAGCATCTACTATCGGTTTGATAGTTTGGTACCAATGCACGACAAACCAACCCGAATCCCGAAACCCAAAATACACAAACTCTATAACATTCACATCTAATATTGACACTTATTGTAGAAGCAAATGTACCTGCCAAAATGAAATAAGGTTGTCTCCGGTACCCTTGTGCTGTTACAAATCAGTCAAAAGGCCCCAGATTGGTTTGACAATCCAAGGAATCCAAGTCAAACCATCATAAAACTGTGCCTGAGAAGGTTGCAGCTTTTGCACATCCTTCCAATAGAAATTGCTTGCAACTTCAGTTACACCACATCCCAACTCCATGGCCATTTGGAATCGTTTGAAGTTTTCTCTTGCATTTTTTGCTTTTCATTCATTCTATGGCGCTATTTAGTCATTTAGTGTCAGAAATTGTAAAAATAAGAAGGATTTAAAGTCTGAACCAGTTGAGAAGGGGAGTCAATGTAAGCATTTGAATATCTATAGAAATTTTACTTTTGTGAAGAGGAGCTTTTGCTCGAACAAGATTTCTATTTTTGTAAAAATGTTTTGGGTAGAAATGCAAACGAGAAGAAGAAAGGTGTTGACCAAAATTTTTTTAATATTCGTTGACCATATAATGTATTTGCCAAATGGGTGTTAAAGATCTCCACTGTTTTACCTAGAAGCAATAATTGGTTTTGAAATTAGTTGTTGAACAAATTTTGTAAGCATTTAGTTGTTGAAATTTAGTAATTTCCTTCCGAAATATCTGATTTTTATTATGGAGGATGCTATTTTGAAGAATTTTTTGCCTGCAGTAAAGATTTTTTGTATATTTTTTATTTATTGTTTTGAGCAATTACTTCACTATTAAATAAACAATTTTAGAATAATAAATTTTCTATTTTTTTTTCCCAGCTTTTTGACAAAAACTGATAGAAATTTACAAAAAGTTTGATAACTCGGTACCGTTGACGCAACATATATTAGCAACGTTAACGATTAAACTTGCTTGTGAAAAAGATTTGATTCTGATCAAACTTGGGAGGCAAAACATGCAGCAAGTTTGAAGTTGTAACTTAAATAGTAGATTAGATATTATTTTTAATGAGGGCTTTCATTTGAACAATTTGATTCTGATCAAACTTAATTTCCCTCACTTCCTCTCTATATATAACAAAAATGATAGTAAAAGTTAAATTGATAAATGGATAACCGAAAGTTAGATTGATAAATGGTTGGCCCAAATTTGCTCCAACCAAACTACGCCTAGATCTGCTAAAATTAGGCCCAAAAGACAAAAGCAATTCCCGAAAGCCCAGATCTGCTAAATATGGTTATGCGTATAGATTTATTTGTAAAAAGAAAAGAGGATTGTTATTTTGACAATAGAGATGGGCTATTGTGCTTCGCGAAGTAAATGGAAGTTTATTTTGGATCATATTTTTATTTCTTAAAATTTCAACAACTGATCTGAACCGTTCAACATGTTATAAATATTGAAATGTGCTTGGAGACTAAATTTTACATTTTTTGGAATATTTTTACTATTTATTAAGCCACTTTGAAAATCGCTGATCCGGTGGTCCAGAAAATTTTACTGTTTTTTACTGTTCACAGTGGATCAGCAATTTTCAAAGTGGTTTAATAAATAGTAAAAAAATTCCAAAAAATGTGAAATTTAGTCTCTAAGCACATTTCAATATTTAGAACATGTTGAACAGTTCGGATCGGTTGTTTGGATTTTCAAAAATAAAAATATGGTCCGAAGTAAACCCCCCATTTATTTCGCAAAGCACAATAGCCCACCTCTTGACAATATTAATAAATTATTTTCTAGAAAAATCAAATAAAATTAAAAAGTAACTTTATAGATTGCTTAACTATCAATTTCTTTTTCTACAATTAAAGTATCTTTGATGATACATCAAGGACCCTTAGATTCAACTTTCAATTACTTGAAATATAAACTAAATCTCATCATATTTTGTAGAAATGATATGCGAATATAGATCATATATATAATATTAGATTTCAAATTTAATATTTATTTTTTAAGATTATCGAGATTGACAAACTAAAAAATTGTCAAGTGATTCTCTCAATAGAAAAATGATATCCATGTTTGTTTTGCATTCCAATTTTTTTACAAGAGCAGCATACCTTATTGTACACAATAGAAAAGAATTCTAGTAAAGAGATTTTGAACCTGATTTTTACCATCGGATAAAGTAAGACAATATCGAGAAACAAAATATAATCAGTTACAATTTATTTGCTAGCAAATTTTATAATTTGGATTGTGATAATTAAAAGAACAAACGATAATCTTGTTAAAAAAAGACGTTTCTACTAGCAGCTACACGGTCCGTATGACCAAGCAGTAAGGGATGGAACTAGAAAATTAAGATTGAATGACTAAAAAATTAAATGTGTTTGATGCATATAAAATTTCACAAATTTTTAATTTTACAGGGAAACTAGCACCCTTGTTGTATTACCATTTCTCTCCTGCAAGCAAGCAGTCGATAAGGTTATAATTATGAGTTAATTTTTAAAAAATATTAATTTCTTCGGCGCCAGGCCAGACCAGCACAAGCATAGACGTACGCTGTTCTATTACTATATCATAAATTAATCAGTTCCAAAAAATAAACTCTGGCTATTTGATACTTAAAAAAAATGTTTGCGGGCATACAGGGGCGGACCCAGTGTAATCCAGGGGGGGCAGCTGCCCCCTCCTGGATTTTGAGTTTTAGTGGAGATTTATTGGTTTCGATCGACTCTGCCCCCCCCTGGAATTTTTTTTGCCCCCCTCTGGACGTTTAATTTGTAATTCGAGTTAAATTTAGGGTTAAAATTGAAATAAATCTGTTGAATTTTTATTGGTAATTAGAATTATAAGTCAGAGCATCAGAAATTACAAGTCAAAACATTGAAAAGTATAAGTTAAAGCTTATTTTTTGTCGAGTATCTAATTGGTTAATGGATTTAAACCCGATTAGATATTTAAATCCGATTCGATATTTTTTTTGCCCCCCCCTGACGAAAATTCTGAATCCGCCCCTGCGGGCATATCTCATCTATATAACATGCATCAAGTTTTTCTGTGACATGACCCTTTGGTACAGAAAATACATAGCAATTCAGATACATCATACAATTAGTAAAGAGTGAGGCTACAGTACTATGCATAGCACGGTTTGGTTCATGTTACGGCTCAATATTTGAGTTTTCAAAATTCTAACGGTCGATCCGAACCGTTTAACATGATTATAAAATGAATATGCACTTGCAAACCAAATTTTACATTTTTTCGAATTTTTTTACTATTTTTTTAGATAGGTAGAAAATCACTTGATCTGAAAATTCTGGACCATCCAAAAACAGTGATTTTCTATCTATCTAAAAAATAGTAAAAAAATTTGAAAAAATGTAAAATTTGGTTTGCAAGTACATATTCATTTTATAATCATGTTGAACGGTTCGGATCGACTTTTAGGATTTTGAAAACTCAAATATTAAACCGTAGCACAGCTCATTCCGTGCTATGCATAGCATCGTAGCCTCACTCATTAGTAAAAGCCCTTGTGTTGTGTTGATGTGATTCTAATAAGTTCATGCCATAGAAAAATCTTAGACGACCTTGTGTGTTGTGTCAACGTGATTCTAATAAGTTCATGCCATAGAAAATCTTAGACGACCTTGTGTGTTGTGTCGACGTGATTCTAATAAGTTCATGCCATAGAAAATCTTAGACGACCTTGTGTGGTTGTGTCGAATTCATATCACCTCCTGTACCGTAATAGGGAATCTTTTACAATAACTTGATCTGGACAGCTCTTTTTAACTTGGCACGAATCTCAAAGCCCAATAATTCTACCCCTCCGTCAGCCCGAATCCAAAAGCGGCTGGGAGTTAATCTCAAACCGTAAAGTGGAGGGAATCTTTTACGGTGCCGGGGAGGATATGGGTTCGTGTTGTGTCGGCTGCCATAGAATTGTATGAGATTTTCTGTGACATGACCTTTTGGTACCGAAAATACATAGCAATTCAGACACAATTAGTAAAAGCCCTTATGTGTTGTGTCGACGTGATTCTAATAAGTTCATGCCATAGAAAATCTTAGACGACCGGACAAAATTTAAGCTTGACAGGGAAAAAAGTTTAAAATCCGTCTATGAGTAAATTCTAGAGTACTCCTTTCTTTTTGGAAGCTTATATGAGTACCGCACTCCAGTACCTGCACTTTAATTGTCATATTTATGACGATCTGTGATTAATTTTGTGAATCTAAAATCACGAACATCTTTTACATAATTTTCTCTTTCAAATAAGATTTATGATGACGTACTTTCGGGCTCGTCGTCACGAAAGTATTTATACCTATACTTACAAATATTTTTTTACATACGACACTGTATTACATCTGAAAGTATTAATATCAAGTATTGTAAGTATTTATAGGTCAATTACTTTTGTTAGAGGAAGGTTGACGCGGAGACTATTAATGAATGTTGATGGGATACGGGATCCCTACTACTTCATTAGAGGAAGGTTGACGCGGAAACGATTAGGAGACTGAAAAAGAGATGATCATATCAAGTTACGCATGCAAGTATTAATATTTTATGTTCAAAGTATTTATACCTATGAAGGTTGACGTGGAGCCTAGTATGGAGACTGGGAAAGGAGGACCACATAATTAGTGGGGACCATAGTACAATATTCCTCTAATTAGTGGTAGTACAAACTTCCTCTATTGTTGCTGTGGGTACAATACGAGTACTGGAGTGGGGGATTGAAATAATTATTCTTTCTTTGAAATTTTTCCCTCTTATTTTTTATAATTCTATGAATAAAAAATTCTCCTGTTTCAGACTTTCAGCATACATTTAAAATAATAGCTGTTTTATTTTATTTATTTCTTGGTTAAAATTTTGTAATACTTTCATTTTTCTACAGATTTAATTTTGTTTGTCTAATACTTAGTATTTAATAGCAAATAATAGCAAAGTATTTTTTTTCCTTTTTTTTTTTTATTTTTTAAATAAGCTTTCCGTTGATCCCAGCATCCATTTTTTTAAATGTCTTTTGCAGAAATAAGTCTATGGTTCCTCACAAAGTTAACGAAATATAAACATCAATAGTAAAATTAGAACATTCAGATGTAGCAATGTCACTTATTCTATGCTGTGCAAATTCATAATTATTGAATTGTACTATGTTTTATCTTATGATCAAATTCCCCCTTATTTAATTACGCTTCCACTCCAACTTTCCCCAAGTCAGAAGAGCTTCCACTCCGACTTCTCTCTCCTTTCACCAAGTCAAGAAAAAAAAAAAAAAAAACTCCCACGTACAACTTATCTCATTTATTAGCTTCGATTGGGACTTCTAATTCGCTTCCGTTTCCACCTTTTTACCTCATTTATATAGCTTCCATTGGACTTTTCACCCCTTCACCTCATTTATAGCTCCATCTAAGAAGAGATGTTTAACTCTAGAAAAATGGAAATGTCAATGTCACCAAACATCTCTATCTGGAACTATAACACTTTCAACAAAAACAAAAAAAAACATTATTCTAGTCACCCGTAGTTGGCTTTGATCTCAGCCGTTTGATGTTACTTGCTTTGATCTCAGGCCTTCAATCATATTGAACGTAATGGGAAAGTGCATCTTTGCCTTCAATCCTCTGTTACTCCATATATCTCAAACTTGCCCTTCAATCCTTATGCATTTATGGATTGAACCGTACAATCTTCTATTACTCTCCAATCAAGCCCTTCAATCCTCCAAGTATAAATACTTCAATCAGAACAATATTTCTTTCATATTTTTCCCTTCAGGACGGAACATCTGCTCAAATCAGGTATTTCTTTTACTATTTTATTTTCCTCCTAAATTGTTATTTTCCCAAAAAGAAACTTACCATTAACTTGCTGTTTAGTCTTCCAACTGCAATCAGCATAGAAAGATGGTGCTAATTAACATGTCAATTGATGATGCTGAAGCCAGCAATGTCGGGTCCGGGACTGAAACCAGGTCCCCGGCGAGGATTGCGGCTGAAAGATCTTTGAATGAGTAAGTTCCTACCGAAGAAACTAATTTATTTCATATACCACATAATTGCTTGTGTTTCGTTTTTGAAGTATCAAATAGCTAGAGTTTATTTTTTGGAACGGATGTATGATATAAAACAGAGCCTATGGTTGTGCTGGTCTGGTCTGGCGCCAAAGAAATTAATATTTAAAAAAAAACTCACAATTATATGCTTATCGACTTCTGGAATGGAGCGGATATCAGTATTATCAGAAACAAAAATCCGAACCCATAAACTCTGGCTCCGCTCTCGCTCTAGCTCTCCAACTTCCACAGTTGCTCTGCAACTCTTAAAGGATTATATACACTTGGGTTCTTGTATTCTAACTCTTGTGGGACTAATCATTTACCTCATATCCGGACACCATGTGCTATTTGAATTTTGTCTGTGGCGCCAACACAAAGAAAAATAAACTCTTGTGGGACCTACATCATTCTAGAAATTGGCTTTAATGCAAATTTGAGTGGCCAGTTTTAGACTTTATTAAAAATTAATTATTAAAGCCAACGCTACAGCTATTCGTTTATTTGATTAAAATTGGATAATTTTATTTATTTTTTTACAAATTTCTAACTTGAAATAATATTAATAGTGCTTCAAGCACCATCAAACAATATTTCAATTGGAAAACTAGCCTCTGATTTGAGCAGATGTTCCGTCCTGAAGGGAAAAATATGAAAGCAATATTGTTCTGATTGAAGTATTTATACTTGGAGGATTGAAGGGCTTGATCGGAGAGTAATAGAAGATTGTAGGGTTCAATCCATAAATGCATAGGGATTGAAGGGCAAGTTTGAGATATATGGAGTAACAGAGGATTGAAGGCAAAGATGCACTTTTCCATTACGTTCAATATGAATGAAGGCCTGAGATCAAAGCAAGTGACATCAAACGGCTGAGATCCAAGCCACCTACGGGTGACTAGAATAATGTGGACCCCATATTTCTTTTTTTTTTGTTTTTGTTGGAAGTGTTATAGCTCCAGATAGAGATGTTTGGTGACATTGACATTTCCCATATGATCAATGAATTGCTTTGTGAGTCCTGATTATTCAATAGTAATATGATTGAAGGCCTGAGATCAAAGCAAGGAACGTTGAACGGCTATATGATCAATGAATTGCTTTGTGAGTCCTGAAGGTGCAACAACTATTAATTTAATAGTTTGGGCGCCTTCAGCTTTGCAATCACATTCATTTGGGCGCCTTCAGCTTTGCAATCACATTAATTAATTAAGTCAATTGCACAAATCTAAGTAGTTTATACCTTGATCAGCAATCAGCCATTTGTTACTTTGTATAAATAGCTAGCATATGTACAGTGGATAGGCAGCAAGGTCAGGCATCGTTCTGTTCTCCTGTCTTCAAAAGCTTTTCAAGGTATGTAGTTCCTCTGGATTTAATAATCCTTGCTCTTTCAATCACTTGACATTCAAGGTTTCAAGTTTTGTAATGGCAAGTGATTGTTCCTATAACTATATCTACCGCCCCTGTTCCTATTCATATTTTCCTATTTTATTTTGCTCCTAAATCATTACTTTATTCTTATTTCCAATCACATTAATTAATTACGTCAATTTTCTAATATCCAAAGAAACTCGCCATTAATTAACTGGTTGCTATTCTTCCAACTGCAATCATCAGCGTAGAAAGATGGTGCTCATTAACATGTCAAGTGATGATACTGAAGCCAGCAATGCCGGGTCCCCGACTGGATCTGAGATTGTGGCCGGGTCCAGAATTACGGCCAGACTCGGAACTGCAGCTGGGTCCCCGCCAAGTATTGTGGCGTAAGTTCCTACAAATACCACATAATTGGTTGAGTATTTTTAGTATGAATTGAATAAGTTCCTACAAATACTACATAATTGCTCATTTGCTTGAGTTTTTTTAGTGTCAAAATAGCGCGAGTTTTTTCTCTCACCGTTATAGAATCTTCTTATTGTATTTTCTCGAACTGATGTATCATGTATATGATATAAAACAGCGTCTATATATTCTACTCCCTCTATGCTGGGGTTTGGTCGTGCGCCAATGAAATAATGTTATTTTAACGGAAATAAATCTGCTTTTATTTCAAAGGGACTTCGCTTTAAACTTTTTTTATGTCGTGGCACTCGCAGAGGCACTGTTGTTACTTGCTAGAAGGTCATTTGGGAATGGAAAGTGAAAAAGTGAATGCCGAGTTTGGACCTACAAAAAATCAATTTTTGTCAAATAGCTGTGAAAAGGATTAGAAAATTTACCATTCTAAAATTGTTTATTTAATAGTGCATTAGTTGCTCACAGCATTCAAGAAATATACAAAGAATTTTTACTAGAGGCAGACTTGATACAAAATCCTGTGCTCAATATTGCAAATTTTGCGCTTAAAATATCAGAAATTTAAAAAGGAAAATACCAAATTTCAATAACTAATTGCTTACAAAGCTAGTATCTCTCATGCTATAATAAATAAAATTGGATTGGTTGATGTAATATTTGACTCAAATTGTACAAATGTAATATTCTTGCAGCCCAGCGGATGCAATAATTGACATCAACCAACCAAACATTCCCGGTGAAGGAGAGCCGAAGAATATAATGGCGATGCTGGAATGGGTGGCCAGCGGATTGAGAAAGCTATTGATTGTGTGGGTGATGGCGATGCTGCAGGGTGGGTTTGCATCCACTCTAGAAATTAAGGATTTTGAGTTCGTTGCCTTGACATTGCTCTTCGGAGCCATCAGCATTTTCTGTGGCAACCATGAGCATAACATGCAACAGTTGACGCTTTTCTACTGGTTTCAGCTCGTATCTGCCATGACTACTGGTATGCTATCTGCGATGCAGCTATACTCACAAGACTTTGGCCAAACAGAAGAGGCGTATAAGGCGAAACGGGACTTCGCTTTAAATTTGTTTTATGTCATGGCACTGGCAGAGGCACTGTTGTTACTGGCTGAGAAGGCCATTCGGAAATGGAAGGAGAGGAAGTGAATACCGGGTGCAGCCTCGGCCCATCTGATTTTACCATCCTTCTATTATGGATTTGGCACATTCAGCCGTTTTCGTTGTTATCCGTGTGTTAAATGTAATGTATTTTATGTTAATAAATTAAAATTTTGATATTAGTCTGTAACAGTAAAATAAATAAACAATCATTATATTTTGGTCATTCTTTCAGGCCAGATCTCTAAATCAGAAAGAGCAACGATACATCATTGTACTCATCTGCCTTGTTATATCACTTTGATTAATTTAGTTCCAACTAAACACCAATGTAACCATCTTTTGCAAATATACCTCAACTTCTATTAAGCTCGATTGTTCCATTGCAACTGTACCAGAGACTGGTATCAGAAATTGGCAATCTTCCATCTTACATACAAAAAGTTTTTGTACACAACATCATAAGAAATAAACAAAAAGAGAATTTGTACCTTCTAATTAAACTATGGTATGCAGTGGGAGCAGTTCCTACAAAATTTCACTCATGTAAGTTCAAATTTGCAGATACATGTTCAGGCCTATTTGGAAAAATGATCAAAGGAAACCTCTGGGACCATTTCTTCAGCTTCATTATGGTACCAAACGGGTCGTCATTTCTTCACAGAAATAGAAATGTAGTTCCTCAAGTACATGCATATATACCTAAAAAAGAAAATAATATAGAAGATATGAGCTATGTCCATACCATTCTACAAGCTATGGTGATATGCAAATGTCATCATAAGTTTACCAACCATTGAACAGAAAAATAAGAATAACTAAATCCAACTGAATCAGTGCTAGGAGCGGCAGGCTTTGTGAGACATTGATTATTTAGAGAATTAGAATTTGAGGTATTGATTATTTTTGTATAAAGAAGGTTGGTAAACTGAGGAAGTTTGATTGAGTCATATGAACCTATTTCAGCGCAATAACATTGGTTGGGATGCAACAGTTAAAATGATGAACACATTTGAAAACAAATAATTATCTAATTATTTAGAAAATGAGGATGTATAAGAGATTGCAGTGTTATCAGAACCGGACCGGACTGGATGGTTCAACCGAAAAAAACAGACCCGGTCACTTGTCAGGTTCGGTTCTGATGTTGAATTGCTTCAGGTAGTCATGAACTGGTCATAAGAGGTTAAACCGCCCAGTTTTTATTAAAAAATCGCTGATTTAAACCCGGTTCAAAACTGTGCAAGGTGCCATTTTGTAAATTTAGTATCTATCTGTAGAATTGTTGGATGGAGTTGGATCTAGTTGGAAAAGTTACTCTGCTAGTTGGTCTATAACTTGTAGAGAGTTCAAATTCTAGACCAAAACCCACGAAGAGCTATTAAAATTTTAAATGGCCACTTTGAACACAGTTTCAGCTGAAACTTAAATAATTTTATTTTTTTATCTAGTACTAAAAAAATGTGAAAAATTAGGATAATTTAAATCTAAATATTCTTCATCTACAGAAAATTGGGAAGTTCAAAATAAAAAATTCATAATTTAATATTTTCTGATAAAGTGAATTAAAAATCTTTATAAAGCTGAAAAGTTAGCCTTTTTAAAGTAAATATATATGTTTTACCCCTGGTAGTCTTAAAATACCTATGAAATGTGAGAATGTTAAATATGTTTGCACTATTATCTCAGATATTTTTTTTTTTTTACCAAAAGGTCCAAATTGCCCTCCAGATTAGTTTATGAAAAGAATAAGTAGTGTTACTTAAGCATTTTTTCAACAAGTGGAGAAATTGACCCATGAAACTAATTGAACAAAATATATTGATATAAGGAGAACTAAAATGTTAGTTTTTACCCCAGGTAGTCTTAAAAACCTATGAAATATGAGAATGTTAAATATGTTTGCACCATTATCTCAGATTTTTTTTTAATTACCAAAATGCCCAAATTGCCCTCCAGATTAAATAGGGTTGCTTAAGCATCTTTTGCAACAAGTGGAGAAATTGACCCATAAAAAAACAGGTTAAGACCTACATATAAGTTGAGATTTGGTAGGTGAGTTTATACAAACAAACCTGATTATAAAAGTAATCTTGAATGCGCGTCTCCTTCAGTACAATCCCAATTGAAAATACAAGTGCAGACGGGATGCTTAACAATCCAAGAACCCCCTTTCAGACAAACATCTAGTATTATTAAAAATACAAAAACAAATGATATAATACTATAATAGAGAACTCAGTAGCACATGCTGGCATGGTTCAAGTTTTTATCCAATCTAAAGGTTCTTTTGACTTCTTTGTTTCATTTTAGGCATTTCTTGGCTTAATTGAGACTTGATTTATCATCTAGTACCATATAAAGAGAATTGTACACAAACTTAGGCACCATATTAGTCCTTATCTAGGGTAAAGATATTGATTTTGCTTCATGCAACGCACGAGTCATATTGGTTCCATTATCCGTGCACTGCATGAAGCAAAAAGTACTCTGTCATTATCTTAACCCCTTATCTAAGGTCCCAGTACTATAAGAAAAGTACATAATAGAAAAGTTATTAAAATGAAACAAACAAATAAATTAAACAAATTGCTAAACCTGAGATCCCATGTGTTGAACAAGAAAACCGCTAATGGAGTACCCGACAAGGCCTCCAATGGACTCACACAAGCTGCACATGCTCTGCATGTGAGAGGTAAGAGAGGGATGTCTTATGCTCTTTTGCGCCACCAATGCATCAATGGTCACATCAGATATCGCCGCACCGGCACTTTGCAGTGTCATTGCCACTGCAGCAAGAGTTCTGGAAGTGTGCTGTCTAGAGATATAGTAGTAGATATAATCCCCATTGCACCTATGAAAATATATATGGCAGTATGGGTTTAGTTTTGAGTTCTGTGATTATATCGGGCAATTATACTTAAATTTATGTGTTTTGACCTCGATTTAATGCATTTGAGTCCCGAATTAATCCGAAATTAGACAAACCTTGCCTTTTAAGCCTCTAATTTTGTTCTTTTCTCTATGTACTGCACAGTAAAGCCTCAAATTAACCAAATTTATCTAACCATTAACAATCCAAAATTTCAACTATGGTGTTTCTACTGTGCAAGTATCTACTGTCGGTTTGGTACCAACGCACCCGCAAGCCAACCCGAAAACCAAAATACACAAACTTTATAACATTCACTTCTGGTATTGAAGCCAGGAACAGTACCAGTTCTAATATTAACACTTTTTCTGCTATGCAAGCATCTACTGTCGGTTTCGTACCAATGCACCCACAAACCAACCGAAACCCAAAACCTGAAACCCAAAATACACAAACTTTATAACATTAACATCAGGTATCGAAGCCAGGAACGGTACCAGTTCTAATACTGACTCTTCTAGAAGCAAATGTACCTGCCAAGATGAAATAAGGTCGTCTCCGGTACCCTTTTACTGGTACACAATCAGTCAAAAGGCCCCAGATTGGTTTGACAATCCAAGGAATCCAAGTCAAACCATCATAAAACTGTGCCTGAGAAGGTTGCAGCTTTTGCACATCCTTCCAATAGAAATTGCTTGCAACTTCAGTTACACCACATCCCAAGCCCTGGCAGATTCCATAGGCCGAGACCAGACCATACACAAAAGACCAGTGTAGTTGGTCTGAGAGCATCCTGAGCCAACTCCATGGCCATTTGGAATTGTTTGAAGTAGTCTCTTGTTCCAGTGGTTCTTGCATTTTTTGCTTTTCATTCGTTCTAAGGAGTAAGGAGCTATTTTTGTGTTAGAGATTGTAAGAAAGATTAGGATTTAAAGGTTAACCAGTTGAGAAGTGGAGACAATGTAAGCATTTGAATTTCTATAATTTTTTTACTTTTGTGAAGAGGAGCTTTTGCTGGAACAAGATTTCTGTTTTTGTAAGATGTTTGGGTAGAAACGCAAACTAGAAGAAGAAAGGTGTTGACCAAAAAAAAAATATTATTGCTTGACCTTGAGTTGAGTGCTTGCCAAATGCATGGGTGTTAAAGATCTCCACTGTTTACCCTAGAAGCAATAATTGCTTTGGAGGATTTTATTATTTAGAAATAAAAAAAGGATCTAAAGTCTTAAAGATTTAAGAAGTAGAGACAATCAGACAATCAAGGATTTGAATCTCTATAAGTAGTAATTTTTTATAGAAATAATATTAAAATAATATAAGATTCTAGACAGACAACATGAGTATTTTGATTTAGTAGAAATAACTGAAAAAAAATTCCAGTCCTCGGCCTACTAAATCAAAATACTCAAGTAATCCGTCTAAAATCCTATATCATTTTAATATTATTATTATAAATAAAAAATCCTGCTCTGTAAAGGGGAAGAGGAGTTTTGCACAAACAAGATTTCTAGTTTTGGAAAATGTTTGGGTAGAAACGCAAAGGAAAAGGTGTATTTTATTACTCCTTTATCGAGTATTTTTTATCGAGTATTTGCTAATTGGGTGATCTACAGACTACAGATTTCAAAAAGTCACCACGAGATCAAATACATCACACTACGATACGACACGGCTCTCGGTTCTGTCACGACACAACATGTGGGCCGATCCGTATCGTGACTTGCGTGTTTTGTGGTGTGACCATTCGCGTGACGTGATAATTTAAAAAAAAATTGACACGGCCTAGTACGACGTCCGAAATATCTGGTCATAGAACAGCACGACACGCGAAAGATCTGGTCATAGCACGTGGTCACGTGTAATTAGGACCAAACATGACCAGTCACAATACGACTAACGTGCCGTGACTATCATTCCAAATTTGATCACAGTACGATACATATAATACTGTAGCAATCACAGCACGACACGGCATGTGACCCAAATCACAATACGGTACTTTACAACATGTTTTTGGAACCCAACCAGACTCCAATGTTTTCTCTTAGAAACAATAATTGCTTCTGGAAATCCATGTTGATGGCTGCTCTAATTAGGAGTGTTCAATTAGTCGGTTCGGTTCATGCAAACCAAACTAAATTTGTCTAACCAAATTTTAATTTCAGTTTGTGATATAAACTGAGATGATCGAATAATTAATTTCATGAAGCGAAGTACAGACAAAACCAAATAAAACGAAACCAAATTCGGCTAGTTTGGTTAAACTAATTATTATCAGCATGAAAATTTAAGCTTATATATAACTAAAAATACGTGTATTCGCATGATAATTCGGATACTAATATTCGGATCTAAATTTTATCGTTTAAGTATCTCACAAGTACAAATAATTTCAACAACCATTATCTTCCTTTGGGCCGATAAATGATTGCATTCATCAAATGCACACCTAATATTTTTTTGTAAAATGAATTTAAATCAATTTTGTCAAAAGAGGTACCCTTGGATACAATTAGAACTCAATTAATTCAAGAGGAAGGATCAAGTTACAACAAATTTGAGTTACAACAAAGTTACAACAATCATTTTTTATATTTTGAAATTCCAAATCGTCGATCCAAACCGTTCAACATGATCTCCACAATAAAATGTGCTTCCAGATCAAATTTTATATTTTTTTAAATTTTTTTACTATTTGTTAAGTATTTTACAAAAACTAGTCAAATTCATACCATTGAATTTTGTACCCATCTTAATAAATAGTAAAAAAATTCAAAAAAATGTAAAATTTGATCTGGAAGCACATTTTATTGTGGAGATCATGTTGAACGGTTTGGATTGACGATTTGGAATTTCAAAATGTAGAAAATGATTGTTGTAACTTTGTTGTAACTCAAATTTGTTGTAACTTGATCCCTCTTAATTCAATTCAAGATACATATAACTTTAATGTCTTTATAAGAATTATAATTTATACCTTAGCCATAACACAAAAGTGCAATTAAATAAATATATATATATATATATATATATATATATATATATATATATATATATATATATATATATATATATATAGAGAGAGAGAGAGAGAGAGTGGCTAAGGTCAAAGTGGTATGACCAAGGCCTTAGTGCTACCAATTAGTTTTTGCAATTTTAAAGTTCAAATAGTCGATTCAAACCGTTAGATGTTCAATCTATATTAAAATCTGCTTGGAGACCAAATTTTACATTTTTTGGAATTTTTTTACTATTTTTTAAGCCACTTTGAAAATGGCAGATCCGGGTGAACAGTAAAAACAGTGCAACCAAATTCTGGACCATGTGATCAGCAATTTTCAAAGTGGCTTAAAAAATAGTAAAAAAATTCAAAAAAATGTAAAATTTGGTCTCCAAGCATATTTTAATATAGAGATTACATCTAACGGTTTAGATTGACCGTTTGGACTTTGAAAATCCAAAAACGACTTGGTAGCACCAAAGGCCTTGGTCATACCACTTTGATCTTAGCCACTCTATATATATGAGTAAGGCTACGGTGCTTTGCAAAGTAAACAACCATCTTTACTTCGGGCCACTTTTTCAATTTGCAAAACTCAAACAACCGATCCGAACCGTTCAACATGTTCTAAATATTGAAATGTGCTTGGAGACTAAATTTTATATTTTTTGGAATTTTTTTACTATTTATTAAGCCACTTTGAAAATCACTGATCCAACGGTGAACAGTAAAAAACAGTAAAATTTTCAAGACCACCAAATCAGACTTTTTCAATGTGGCTTAATAAATAGTAAAAAAATTCCAAAAAATATAAAATTTGGTCTCCAAGCACATTTCAATATTTAGAACATGTTGAACGGTTCGGATCGGTTGTTTGAGTTTTGCAAATTGAAAAAGTGGCCCGAAGTAAAGATGGCTGTTTACTTTGCAAAGCACCGTAGCCTTACTCTATATATATATATAGAGAGATAGGCTAATGTCCTAACGTTATAACTTCGGCCGAAGTTATAACGAGTCGTTTATTAGTTTTTAAAATCCAAACAACCGATCCGAACAGTTCAACTTTTTCTAAATATTGAAATGTGCTTGGAGACTAAATTTTACATTTTTTGGAATTTTTTTACTATTTATTAAGCCACTTTGAAAATCGCAGATCTGCTGTGAACAGTAAAAAAACAGTAAAATTTTCTGGACCACCAGATCAGTATTTTCAAAGTGGCTTAATAAATAGCAAAAAAATTCCAAAAATGTAAAATTTGGTCTCCAAGCACATTTCAATATAGAGAACATGTTGAACGGTTCGGATCGGTTGTTTGGATTTTCAAAATAAAAATATAGTGCCATGGAGTACAAACTTGTTTTACTCCACGTTTCACCATAGCTCAATTCTCTCTCTCTATATATATATAGAGGAGGGATCAAGTTACAACAATTTTGAGTTGCAACAAAGATTTTCTACATTTTGAAATTCCAAATCATCGATCCAAACCGTTCAACATAATCTCCACAATAAAATATGCTTCCAGATCAAATTTTACATGAATTTTTTTACTATTTATTAATTATTTTACAAAAACTAGTCAAATTCAGAACATTGAATTTTGTACCCATCTTAATAAATAGTAAAAACATTCAAAAAAAATGTAAAATTTGATCTGGAAGCACATTTTATTGTGGAGATCATGTTGAACGGTTTAGATCGACGATTTGGAATTTCAAAATGTAGAAAATCGTTGTTATAACTTTGTTGTAACTCAAAATTGTTGTAACTTGATCCCTCATTATATATATATATATATATAATTGCATCATAATAACTGCATTTTTAATCTCAGAAACTATTATCTAACTTTTCAGAGAGTTGTACGGCCCCCACGAAATTTTGTGCGGCCTGCCAAATTAAAAAAGGTATTATGCGCATCTGCATCAAAAACCGTGCGATCGCATCAAAATCCGTGCGGCCGTATCTTTGTCTAAGTAACTGTAAAACTGCATTTTATTATGCTGAAATTGATCCATAATGTAGAGAGATTTCTTAATTTTGGAAGCACCTTAAATCAATTTTCAAATTTAAAAATCTAATTCCAAATCTATAACATTTCAAATTTAGAAGTTTAATTCCAAATTTGTATATTTTGTTTTAGGAAATTTATTAAAAAATAAATTTCACCAAAATCCTAAATTGCATAATTGCCTATTAAAATTTTGTGCGGAATTTTGTGTGGTCTCTATGCATCCGCAAAGAGGGTCGCACAAACTCTGCCAGGACCGAATTTTAATTAGAATTTTGCGAATTAATTTGAAAATCTTCTAGCAAATTTCAACAAACTTAATAACTGAAAAATAGGCAATTATGGCTGTAAACTTTTACAAGTTTTGTGCTCTCCAAACCAAAATTTTCAGATCTAAAACAATCAAGAAAAATTCAACAAAAATCAACGAAAAAATCATCATTAATTCATATTTTCTCTAGATCCTAAAAGACTTAATCCTTCGGCATAGGAAGGCTCTGATACCACTTGTTGGGGAATCATAAAGGTCAAACAATTATGCCTTATCTAGAGATCAAATAATTACATCTCATCTAGGGGTCAAACACTTACACCCCGGGGAAGGATAAACAGTTCCCCACCTTAACCTAAGGACTGTCCTATGCGAAAGCCGACTTATAAAACATAAATCTTAAGTGCGGAACATAATACCTGATTCCATGGATGTTTCCATGGAATAACTCAATTCTTTGAGAGATCGCCAACCGTCTCCGTGAGCGCGAGACTAGACTCTAATGGCAAGAAACCCTTCTTGTTGTTTTGTCGTATGGTCGTAGGAATAAGTCTTCCAAGACAGCAAGATATGGTCCTTGAGAAATCCTATTCAAATTTCCTAATGGATTTCTCTTCTATATTATTTGATGGTGGAAGAAAAAGATAAGACACACATAGCTGTATTTTTCTAAAGATAAAAACGTACGTCCAGTTTCTGTGCTTTTCTGTATTATCTTGTGTCTTGGGGACCAATAGTAACCTATCTGGTTATCTGCCAACTTGAAAAAGGTAATTTGTGCGTCTGCATCAAAAACCGTGCTGTCACATCAAAATCCGTGCGGCCGCATTGATATCCATGTGGCCCACACAATTCTCTTAAATGACAATTTTTTGAATTGCAAATCTCAGAATCAGTCCATCAATGATTTGATCTTTGCCTAAATTGTTCTACACATTTACGGACCACATCCTAATGAATATATTGATTGTCTATTACAGCAGGGCCTGCATTTTCTGAGATACCAGAACTTCCCATTTTTTAACCGCGTCAAACTTGTAACTGTTAAAAGGTTTAACTGGAACTGTTTAGGTAAAGCTATTAGAGTGAGGATTTGGTACTTTGCAAAGCGCAGATCGGCCCGTACTATAGATTCATATCTTTGTTTTGGTAGTTCAAACAGTTGATCTGAACTGGTGTCAACATGATCTCCATATGAAAATGTAGTTGGAGACCAGATTTTACTCTTATTAGAACTTTTTTACTATTTTTTAGGTAGGTTGAAATCATTACTTTTGGATGGTCCATAATTTTTGAATTAGGTGATTTTCTACTTATTTTAAAAAATAGTAAAAGAAGTTCCAAGAAAATGTAAAATTTGATCTCCAAGTACATCTTCATACGGAGATCATGTTTAACAGTTCAGATCGAATGTTTGGACTTTGAAAATAGATTTATTGACATAGTACGGACCAATCCGTGCTATGCATAGTACCATAGCCTCACTTGTAAAATATACACCACCTTATGCTATAATTGATAAGTTTGCAAAGATAAAGGCTCAGTTGAGGATTGAACCCGAGTCCATCTGAAAACATTATAAGCTAGGATTGATCGACATCTCCAATGCTAGCTTGAGGGGAGTGTTAAAAATAAATGAGGGATCTCAGATTGAATCTCATCATCGATCAAGGGTAATAATAAATCTAAAGGTACCTTGGTACAGTTGGTACAGAGCATGTCATAAGTAGATACAGTAGGTAAAGGCTGCAAAAGTCATCTGTAATATAAATATAGCATAGGAAACTTGTAACAGATCACAACTTCTCAAATAAAATATTTTTCTCTCCTCAGATTATACAAAATCAACACAAACAAAAAAAAAGAACAAATTGAGCACTCCCAATACACAAAAAATCGAAAACGAAAACAATGTCGGATGGGTCGAGTTCGCACTCGGCATTCACTTTCTCACTTTCCATTCCCAAATGACCTTGACAGCAAGTAACATTAGTGCCTCTGCGAGTGCCACGACATAAAAAAAGTTTAAAGCAAAGTTTCGATTTGCCTTATATGCCTCTTGTGTTTGGCCAAAATCCTGTGAGTATAGTTGCTTTGCGGAGAGAACACCGGTAGTTATGGCAGAGACAAGTTGGAACCAGCTGTAGAAGAACGCCAAATGTTGCATGTTATGCTCGGGGATATTGCAGAAGATACGGATGCTGCATAAGAGCGATATTATGGTGACGAACACAAAATCATTCATTTGTAGCGTGAATGCAAACCCACCCTGCACCATCACCATCACCCACCTAATCTCTAGCTTTCCCAACCAGCTAGCCACCATCTCCAGCATGGCCATTATTGTGACGACGAACATCGTTAGCTCATTCTCTGCCGGTCCTTCACCGGGATTGTCCGATTGGTCGGGTATGGCAATTATTGCATCCGTTGTGCTGAAAGAATATTACATTTGTACCCTTTGAGTCAATTATAATTACATCAACCAATCCAACTTTTTTTTTTATATCTGATAATTTTTATGGAGGGTGTGATTTAAAGCGCTAAATTTACAATATTGAGCATAGGAATGAATTTGTTTTTCCTTGTATCAATTTTGCCTCTAGTAAAAATTCTTTGTATATTTCTTGAATGTTGTGAGCAAATAATGCACTGTTAAATTAATAAACAATTTTAGGATGATAAAATTTTCTAAATCCTTTTCCCAATTCTTTTTGGCAAAATTGATTATGTGTATAGGTCCAAAAGAAATTTACAATAATAGGTCCTAAAGGTTGATAACTCGGTACCGTTCAAGCAACGATTAAACTTGAGAAAATGATTTGATTCTCATTATAGGAGGCAAAGCATGCAGCAAGTTTGAAGTTGTAACTTAAAATTAGTATATTATATACTATTTTTCAGGTTTTCATTTGAACAATTTGATTCTGATCAAACTTCATTTTTAACATTTAGTTGTTACCATTACATATCACAATCATATATGTTGTCAATGAGTGGACCTAAAGGCGAACAAAATTTCCGGCCCTCTATTAAAAATAAATAAATAGTAAAAAGTTGAATTAATAAATGGTTGGCCCAAATTTGCTCCAACCAATACTAAGCCCAGATGTGCTACAATTTGGCCCAACACACAATAACAGTTCACCAAAGCCCAGATATGCTATAATGGTAATTCGTATAGAATTAGGTGGAAAAAGAAAAAAAAAAATCACTTCATAATGATTATTTTTGACAATTGTTATAATATATTACAAAAAATATATAATAACATTGAATTTTGAAAGTATCTTTGTAGATAGCTTAATAATCATTTTTGTTACAATTGAAATATTGTTTGATGGTGCTTGAAGCACTATTAATATTAATAAATTAATCAAAGAGAGACATATCAAGCGAATAAACACGTCAAATAACAAGTGAATCATGTCACGACCTAACGAAAAATACAATATGAAGATTCTATAACAGTGAGATAAAAAACTCGTGCTATTTTGACACTAAAAGAACTCATGCAATTATGTGGTATTTGTAGGAACTTACGCCACAATACTCGGCGGGGACCCAGCTGCAGTTCCGACTCTGGCCCTAGTACATGACCTGGCCGTAATTCTCAACCCGGCATTGCTGGCTTCAGTATCATCACTTGACATGTTAATTGGCATCATCTTCCTATATACGTTGATTGCAGTACGTTAGTCTTTAATGATTTAGGAGCAAAAGAAAATAGTAAAACATGAATAGGAACAGAGGCGGTAGACATATATGTAATAGTTATCCTTGCCATTACAAAACTTGAAACCTTGAATATTGTGAAGTAATTGAAAGAGCAAGGATTATTAAATCAGGAGGAACTACATACGTACCTTTTTCAACTTCTGAAGAGAGGAGAACAGAACAGAACGGTGCCTGACTTTGCTCCCTAGCGCTTACCACCGTATGCTATCTATACCTTGAAAAAGCTTTTGAAGGGCTTTGTGCTTAGAAGAGAGAGAGACTATAGCTGCGTTTTTGTTGAATCTCAATGTATCTGAACTTGGAATCGTGGAATTACTTACTTTCTGAGTGGATGGTTGACTAGACGAGATAGAATCTCGCGTGGATTTCCTAGACCAGGTCTATATAACGAAAAATGGTCCTTCTAGTTTCCTTCTTTTTCCACTCGTTGAGAGCATATTGAAATGGGACTGTAATCGGTCCTTTTCATTTCCTTCTTTTTCCACCTAATTCTATACGAATTACCATTATAGAATATCTGAGCTTTGGTGAACTGTTATTGTGTGTTGGGCCAAATTGTAGCACATCTGGGCTTAGTATTGGTTCGAGTAAATTTGGGCCAACCATTTATTAATTCAACTTTTTACTATTTATTTATTTTTAATAGAGAGGCTGTCTAGAAATTTTGTTCGCCTTTAAGTCCACTCATTGACAACATATATATGATTGTGATATGTAATGGTGACAACTAAATGTTAAAAATGAAGTTTGATCAGAATCAAATTGTTCAAATGAAAACCTTAAAAATAGTATATAATATACTAATTTTAAGTTACAACTTCAAACTTGCTGCATGCTTTGCCTCCTATAATGAGAATCAAATCATTTTCTCAAGTTTAATCGTTGCTTGAACGGTACCGAGTTATCAACCTTTAGGACCTATTATTGTAAATTTCTTTTGGACCTATACACATAATCATTTTTGCCAAAAAGAATTGGAAAAAGGATTAGAAAATTTATCCTCCTAAAATTGTTTATTAATTTAATAGTGCATTATTTGCTCACAACATTCAAGAAAATATACAAAGAATTTTTACTAGAGGCAAAATTGATACAAGGAAAAACAACTTCATTCCTATGCTCAATATTGTAAATTTAGCGCTTTAAATCACACCCTTCATAAAAATTATCAGATATAAAAAAAAGTTGGATTTGTTAATGTAATTATAATTGACTCAAAGGTACAAATGTAATATTCTTTCAGCACAACGGATGCCATAATTGACATACCCGACAAATCAGACAATCCCGGTGAAGGACCGCCAGAGAATGAGCTAACGATGTTCATCACAATAATGGCCATGCCGGAGATGGTGGCTAGCTGGTTGGGAAAGCTAGAGATTGGGTGGGTGATGGTGATGGTGCAGGGTGGGTTTGCATTCACGCTACAAATGAAGGATTTTGTGTTCGTGACCATAATATCCTCTTATGCAGCATCCGTATCTTCTGCAGTATCCCCGAGCATAACATGCAACAGTTGACGTTCTTCTACAGCTGGTTCCAGCTTGTCTCTGCCATAACTACTGGTGTTCTCTCAGCAAAGCAACTATACTCACAGGATTTTGGCCAAACACAAGAGGCATATAAGGCAAATCGAAACTTTGCATTAAACTTTTTTTATGTCGTGGCACTCGCAGAGGCACTAATGTTACTTGCTGTCAAGGTCATTTGGGAATGGAAAGTGAGAAAGTGAATGCCGAGTGCGAACTCGACCCATCTGACATTGTTTTCGTTTTCGATTTTGTGTGTATTGGGAGTGCTCGATTTGTCCTTTTTATTGGTTTGTGTTTATTTTGTATAATCTGAGGAGAGAAAAATATTTTATTTGAGAAGTTGTGATCTGTTACAAGTTTTCTATGCTATATTTATATTACAGAGGACTCTTGTCGCCGTTACCTACTGTGTCTACTTATGACATGCTCTGTACCAACTGTACCAAGGTACCTTTAGATGCAACACTGTTTTGCTTCTATTGTTTGTACATTGGATGAAGCAAAAATTACTCTGTTATTATCTTTACCCCTTATCTAGTGTCCCTGTACTATAAGAAAAGTACATAATAATCCATGAGAAAACTAGTGCTTAGTTATTAAAATGCAAGAAACAAATAGCTTAAACAAATTGCTAACCTGAGATCCCATGTGTTGAACAAGAAAACCGCTAATGGAGTACCCGACAAGGCCTCCAATGGATTCGTACAAGCTGCACATGCTCTGCATGTGAGAGGTGAGAAAGGGATGTGTTACGCTCTTTTGCGCCACCAATGCATCAATGTCACATCAGATATCGCTGCACCGGCACTTTGCAGTGTCATTGCCACAGCAGCAAGAATTATGGGAAGCGTGCTATCTAGAGATATTGTTAGAGTAGATATTATCCCCATTGCACCTGTGATATATATATGACAGTATGTTAGTTTTGAGTTATATGATTAAATTGGCAAATTATACCTAAATTTATGCCTTTTGACCTCAATTTAACGCATTTGAGTCCCGAATTAATCCGAAATTAGACAAAGCATTCCTCTAATTTTGTTCTTTTCTCTAAGCACTGCATATAAAGCCTCAAATTAACCAAATTTATCTTACCTTTTCAATTATGGTTTTACAGTATATGCAAGCATCTACTGTCGGTTTCGTACCAATGCACCCACAAACCAACCCGAAACCCGAAACCCAAAATACACAAACTTTATAACATTCACATCTATTAGATGTTACTCAACCATTAACAATACAATAATTTTCAACTATGGTTTTTCTGCTATGCAAGCATCTACTATCGGTTTGATGGTTTGGTACCAATGAATGACAAACCAACCCGAAACCCGAAACCGAAAATACACAAACTCTATAACATTCACATCTAATATTGACACTTGTAGAAGCAAATGTACCTGCCAAGATGAAATAAGGTTGTCTCCGGTACCCTTGTACTGTTACACAATCAGTCAAAAGGCCCCAGATTGGTTTGACAATCCAAGGAATCCAAGTCAAACCATCATAAAACTGTGCCTGAGAAGGTTGCAGGTTTTGCACATCCTTCCAATAGAAATTGCTTGCAACTTCAGTCACACCACATCCCAACTCCATGGCCATTTGGAATCGTTTGAAGTTTTCTCTTGCATTTTTTTGCTTTTCATTCATTCTATGGCGCTATTTGGTGTTAGAAATTATAAGAATAAGAAGGATTTAAAGTCTGAACCAGTTGAGAAGGGGAGACAATGTAAGCATTTGAATATCTGTAGAAATTTTACTTTTGTGAAGAGAGAGAGCTTTTGCTCGAACAAGATCTATATTTTCGTACAAATGTTTTGGGTAGAAACGCAAAGGAGAAAAGAAAGGTGTTGACCAAAATTGTTTTTTACTATTCGTTGACTGTATAATGTATTTGCCGAATGGGTGTTAAAGATCTCCACTGTTTTACCTAGAAGCAATAATTGGTTGTTGAAATTGGTTGTTGAACAAGTTTTGTAAGCATTTAGTTGTTGAAATTTAGTAATTTCCTTCCGAAATATCTGATATTTATTATGGAGGATGCTATTTTGAAGAATTTTTTCCTCACTTCCTCTATGTATAACGGGAGAAATTGGGGTTCGACGGGTTCGCTCACCGTCCGATCTGCTTTAGGATTCGCACCCGCAACTTTTGCGTCTGCTTTAAAATTCGTGCGCACAAATTTGAGTCCCGAAACCCATCGGACCCAAATTTGAGTCCGATGGGCATCGGACCCAAGCCTTTCTCATATATAACAAAAATGATAGTAAAAGTTAAATTGATAAATGGATAGCCGAAAGTTAGATTGATAAATAGTGGGCCCAAATTTGCTCCAACCAAACTAAGCCTAGATCTGCTACAATTAGGCCCAACAGACAAAAGAATTCCCCAAAGCACAGATCTGCTAAATATGGTTATGCGTATAGATTTATTTGTAAAAAGAAAAGAAAAGAGGATTATTATTTTGACAATCTTAATAAATTATTTTCTAAAAAAATCAAATAAAGTTAAAAAGTAACTTTATAGATTGCTTAACTATAAATTTCTTTTTCTACAATTAAAGTATCTTTGATGATACATCAAGGACCGTTAGTTTCAACTTTCAATTACTTGAAATATATACTAAATCTCATCATATTTTGTAGAAATGATATGTGAATATTATAGATCATATATATAATATTAGATTTCAAATTTAATATTTATTTTTTAAGATTATCGAGATTGTCAAACTAAAAAATTGTCAAGTGATTATCTCAATAGAAAAACGTTATCCATGTTTTTTTTTCTTTTCAATTGTTTTCTAAAAGAGAATACCTTTATTTTACACAATAGAAAAGAATTATAATAAAGAGATTTTGAACCTCATTTTTGCCATCGGATAAAGTAAGACAATATCGAAAAACAAAATATAATCAGTTACAATGTATTTGCTAGCAAATTTTATAATTTGGATTGTACCTCAATAAGAGGAGGAATTCAATTACACTATTATGGTGACACATCTTGACTCTATATGTTTATAAGTTATTTTTGCGATTTAAAATTCCAAACAGTTGATCCGAATTGTTCAACATGATCTCCATATATTAAATGTGCATGTAGACCAAATTTCCTTAAAGAAACTTACCATTAACTTGCTGTTTAGTCTTCCAACTGCAATCAGCTTTGAAAGATGGTGCTAGTTAACATGTCAATTGATGATACTCAAGTCAGCAATGTTGGGTCTGAGATTGGGGCCGAAACCGGGACATGTTCTGCTGCCGGGTTCGAGACGGGAACAGGTTCCGGGACCAAAACCAGGGCCAGAACTACGGCCGGGTCTAGGATTGCAGTCAGGGCCGAGTCTCCGGCGAGGATTGTGGCCGAAAGATCTTTGAATGAGTAAGTTCCTACCAAAGAAACTAATTTATTTCAAATACTACATAATTGCTTGAGTTTTTTTTTTATTAAGTATCAAACAGCGACAGTTTATTTTTTGGAACTGATTTATGATATAAATAAAACAGTGTCTATGTTTGTGGTCTGGCCAAAGAAATTAATATTTCTTAAAAACTTAAAATTATAAGCTTATCGACTGCTTGCTTGCAGGAGAGAATGGTAATACAATAAAATAAAGGGTGGTAAGTTTCTCTATGAATTATAAATTTGCTAATTTTTGTATGCATCACAATCACAATTTTAGGTTTTTTATAAAATAAAATTACATCACATTTAATTTTTTTAATTCTTCAATCTCAATTTTCTAGTTCCATCTCTTACTGCTGGTCTTACGGACCGTGTGGCTGCTTGTGAAAACGCTCTTTTTTCACAAGATTACCTTAATTATCACAATTCAAATTATAAAATTTGCTGGCAAATTGACTAAAACATAATGTATATATGTCTTCTCAAGATGATGGATAATACATCTATAATTATATTATTTAGTTAATTTTGAAAATATTGAAAGGCAGGCCGCAGGGGTGTAAACGGAGCGAATTCAATTCGGAGCGGATAATATTAATACCAAATTCGTATCCCCTTTTAATAAGTTGATACTAAAACAAACACGGATAGTAAACGGATGTTAAAATTTAAACCAAAACTGTTTTGAAAGAATACGAATTCGAAGCGGATAATCCACAAATACATATTCGAATATAGATACGAAAGAAATATTGTCGGATAATTGTATGAACTTTAAGAAAAAAAAATTAGAAAAAAAAATTAAGAAAATTTAGAAGCAAATATTTGATTTACTCGTGTAACTCCGCTTATTATTTATAGTATAATTTTATGCATTTGATTCGAAAAGTTAGACTAAATTATTTTGTAAGTATACGGTATGAATATTTTAAAAACCCATCTAACTTCTAACATTACACAAAGGTCGTGAGGCAGTATCATGCAAAGAAATAGACGTATATTCTTGGTATACAAATTGACATCTCCGTTTTATTATAAATGGAGAGGAGGAATATAGTATTTTGGTAGATGTTGCAAAGGGAGACAGATCACGTGGGCTGTCGTTTGAGTCATTCCAGCGACATCTGATATATCCAGCAAAAGTCACTCCGGACGGGAACTTAAATTTTTTTCCCAGTCCCAAAACAAAAAAGCGAAATGAATATGGACCTCTATATATCTCCTCGGTCCGAAAAAGTAATGAAATTATGTGAATAGTTACGGATAGAATGAGTTATATATATTTTCTTAATCGAGGCCTATCTTGATTCTAAGCGCGACCCAATATCGGTCATAAGAAGGGGTCCAATTGCGGCCCATCTCCATCCCCTCTGAAGGCTTATCCGAGTTTCCCAATTCGTTGCTTACTGTTCATTGACCAGAGTCAATTAAATAAAGTATTTATTTCAATTCTCTGACAATATTATTATCTGATTTGATTTCAATTCCTTGAACAAAAATGGAGCTTGGCGTGTAAACCACCGTGCCGTGTGGTCACTGAGAGGATTGGACAATGTTCTAGAAACAATAAAACTTGTATGTTGCATAGAATAAGTATTTGGTTTAGTAGTAAAAGATAATATTTTCTGTGAAGAAAGTCGTATAATTAAAATTCGACTAAATTTTCTTTTATGAATATTAAAATGTTATAGATAATTTAACCCCACCCTCTTCTAAAAAAGAGAAAAGTAAAATCTTATATGTTGCAGTGGCGAAGAGTAAGGGATGGAACGCCGGAATTTACGAATTCAAATCCAGTGCAATACCTGACTGTGTACAATGAGATCTGAGTCGTCAGTTTTAATCTGAAACACATCTCAAAATGGAAGCCTAGCTGAGAGTATTGTACTCAGTTCGGTACCTGTTGGGACACTGACTCGGATTTTTGCGGACTCCATGTATTTATTAAATATCCTCTAGTGCTACCCCAAATCCATGTATTAATTCAACAAAGTTATCGGTGCAACCGGCTATAGCTGGTAGTATACAATCCACGTGCACAAATATGTTTGCAGTTACCAATTCCCGGAAATTCACATCACCTCAGGTTACTGACTATAGCTGATAGGCACGGATTGAATTATAGCCAGATAAAAGCGCAGATAGAATTAATCTGGGTCGGCGCCATGCAGTGCAACCGGATATAGCCGGTAGTATACAATCCACGTGGACAAATATGTTTGGAGTCACCAATTCTCATTGAAGTATAAATAATGTTTGGAGTCACCAATTCTCATTGAAGTATAAATACTTCAATGAGAACATTACTTCCATATTCTGCCCTTCAGGACGGAAGATCTGCTCAAATCAGGTATTTCTCTACCACTATTTTCAATATGATAATAAGGAAGAGTGCATGGGAGACACCTAGTGATTATTCTTATTTCCAATCAAATTATTTTAACTATTTTATTTTGCTATTAATTCCTAAATTGTTATTATATTTTTTATTTCCAAAAAGAAACTTGCCATTAACTGCAATCAGCATAGAAAAGATGGTGCTAATTAACACGTCAATTGATGATACTGAAGCCAGCAATGCTGGGTTCGAGACTGGAACCGGGACCGGGATGGGGGCTGGGTCGCGGTTCAGGACTGCAATCGGGGCAGGGACAGGTGCTGAGTCTGAGATGGAGACCGGGGCTAGTGCTGTAGCCGGGTCCCCGCCGAGAATTGTGGCCGAACGATCTTGGAATGATCAGTAAGTTCCTACCAAAGAAACTTTATTTCAAATAGCAAGAGTTTATTTTTTAAAAAAGGGACATGTACAGTATCCGCGAGGGTAAATAGTGACTATCTGCGAGGATATATATACCAACAGAAAGGTGTTTTTTCTATTAGCGACGGGAGTATCCGCAGATACTGTCTCATTCTTGCATGTAGTGATCTATATGTGTTTGTGCTGGTCTGGTATGGCGCCAAAGATATTAATATTTTTTGAAAACCCATAATTATAAGCTTATATGTACTGCTTGAAGGATGGATGGTGATACAATAAAAAGGTGCCAAGTTCCTATAAATTAAAAAATTGTAAATCTTTTCATTACTTTTTGTAATTTTTATATGCATGAAAATTTTTTATTCTCTTATAAAATAAAATTACACTATATATTGATGTTTTAGTATCTGATGTCAATTTTCTAGTTCTGCCCCCAAACTGTTTGATCGTACGGACCGTGTAGTTGCTAGTGGAAATGTATGTCTTTTTAACAATATCTTAATTATCACAATCCAAATTATAAATTTTGCTAGAAAATTAAATGTAACCGATTGAATTTAGTTTTCGATATTGTCTTTAATTCATCCGATGGTCAAAATCAGTTTCAAAATAACTTCACTTGGAAAATAAATGTTTTTTTTCTAATTTTATTGTGCAAAACATGTATTAAATTTAAAAAATAATTAAAAGCAAAGAAAAATGTGTAGCTTTTTTCTATTGAGGGAGTAACTTGACAATTTTTTAGTTCGACAATCTCAATAATCTTAAATTTGAAATACAATATTATATATATGATCTAAATTATTCACATATCATTTCTACAAAAATATGATGGGATTTAGTATATATTTCAAGTGATTTAAAAGTTGAAATTAACGTACAACAGTCCTTGATGTTCCATCAAAATAATATTTTAACTGAAAGAAAAATGATATTAAGAAATCTATAAAGTTAATTTTCAATTTTATTTGAATTTTTTTAGAAAATATATTATCATAATTGTCAAAATAATGATCCTCTTTTCTTTTTACACCTAAATCTATACGCATTACAATTATAGCAGATCTGGGCTTTTGTGAAATGTTTTTCTATTAGGCCCAATTGTAGCAGATCTGAGATTAGTTTTGGCAGGAGCAAATTTGGGCCAACCATTTATCAATTTAACTATCGGCGATCAATTTATCAATTTAACTCTTTACTATTTTGTGTTATATAGAGACTATAGAGGCAGAGAGGGAAATTAAGTTTGATCAGAATCAAATTGTTCAAATGAATTAGTTGATGGGAAAAGGATTAGAAAATTTATTATTCTAACATTGTTTATTTAATAGTGAATTAGTTGCTCACAAATTGAAAATAAAATACAAAAAATCTAGTATAATGTTTACTAGAGCCAAAATTGATAAAAGGAAAAACAAATTCGGGGGTGATGTAATATTTGACTCAAATGGTATAAATGTAATATTCTTTCAGTATAGCAGATGTAACAATTGACATAGGTGACCAACCGAACATCCCTGGTGAAGGAGGGCCAGAGAATGAGCTGACAATGTCCGTCAGAATAACATCCATGCTGGAGACGACGGCTAGTGGCCTGGGAAAGCTGGAGATTGTGTGGATGATGGCGGTGCTGCAGGGTGGGTTTGCATTCACGCTGCAAATGAAGGATTTTGTGTTCATCACCATGACGCTGCTCTTTGGAGGCATTCGTATCTTCTGTGGCAGTCCCAAGCATAACATGCAACAGTTGGTGCTCTTCTACTGGTTCCAGCTCGTCTCTGCCATGATTACCAGTGTTCTCTCCGGGATGCAGATATACTCACAGGATTTCGGCCAAACGGAAAAGACATTTAAGGCGAATTGGGACTTTGCTTTAAATTTTTTTTATGTCGTGGCACTCATTGAGGCACTAGTGCTACTGGCTTGGTGTTACTTGCTGAGAAGGCCATTTGGGAATTGAAGGTGAGAGAAGAGAATGCCGAGTGCAGCCTCGGCCTGTCTGATTTTCCCATCCTTATATCATGGATTTAGCACATTTAGCAGTTTTCCTTGTCATCATCTGTTAAAAGTAATGTAGGATTTAGAATAGGAACTACAAGATATATGTAACCATTGTATGTCAATAAATTAAAATTTTGATAAAGTCTGTAATAGTAAAATAAGTAAAGAATCATTATTTTTTGGTCATTCTTTCAGGCCATATCTAGCTTAATCAAAAGAGTTCAGAGTAGGTCCGATGCCCACCGGACCTACTTTGGTTTGATGGGCTCAATCACTGTCCGATCCGCATTAAGATGCATGCGCTCCGCTTTAAAATCCGTTCGTGTCTACTTTAATTTTAGTGCGCACAGATCTTAATGCCGATCGGATGGTGTTGGAGCTCATTGGACCCAAAAGTAGGTCCGATGCCCATCGGACCTACTCCGTTCTCTAATAAAAAAGGTGTACTCATCTGTCTTGCTATATCACTTTGACTAATATAGTCCACCAAACACCAATGTAACCATCTTTTGCAGATATACCTCAACTTTTATTAAGCGCGATTGTTCCACTGCAACTGTACCAGAGACTGGTATCAGAAATTGGCAATCTTCCATCTTACATACAAAAAAGATTTTATAGACAACATCAAAAGAAATAAACGAAAAGAGAACTTATACCTTCTAATTAAACTATGGTATGCAGCATATGAGCAGTTCCTACAAAATTTCACTCATTTATGTTCAAATTTGCTGATCAAAGGAAACCTTTACTGGGACCATTTCTTCAGCTTCATTCTGGTACCAAATGGGTTCTCATTTCTTCACAAAAATAGAAATGTAGTTCCTAAATCACCTTATGAAAGGTAGGTTGGCAGAATTATACGAGCTGACGAGCCACATCATCTGGTGCAAAATGATGAAATGTTGTCAAGAGTTGTCCTAAATCACGATGCAATAAACTAAATCAGAAGGGACCAACGAAATGCAGTATGATACATTCCCAAATAAAAATCCAAAGTATGAGACATTGTCAACAATATACTTTTGGGAAAATCTAAATTAATAAGAAAAAAGCTCTGAGAAATAACCTTTGCTTATTTGACATTGAACATATTTGTTATACTAAAAAGATAGAGAAAGAAATTGAGTTGATAAGGTCATTGGCATGCATAATTGTATAATGATCCAAACAGAAACAAATAAATGGTTCAAATTGAGTTGATATGGTCGCCATCAATCACAATTGTAAATTGATGGCTAAATTGAGGTTCAATTTCTCCTGAAAAAATATTGTTTATATCATTAAATATTTTCATATTAAAAAAGTAAGCACGTATGCAACTGATACCAAACCAATTGTTAATAAAGTACCTTAAAAATTGAAAAAGGCACGACATGAATTCAAACCGATCAAACCATCAAAGGCTTGTTATACTGCTATGAAGACCTGCTGATGCTAGGTACCAATAAACCCCAAAACCAGCACTTGTTACAAACCAAAATAAAAAGGTATCTAGAGAATGAATTTAGCCAAACTGCTTTACACCCTAATATAGGACATCTTCATGAGTGCATAGAAACAAACCTTGCATTTTTTGGATTTTTCTACAATTTATAGTGAAGTTTCAAAGTTCAGATTCTAAAAGAAAGCAAAACTGGTACAGTATCAACCATGTACACATGTACAAGACCCCAAATTCAACCTAGTTAGAAAGCCCAGAAAAATATGAAATAAATCATGATTACAGATCTCAATGTCCTGAGAATTTTGATACTAAGAACATCAAATTTGGATCAGTAGTTTATTCTACACAAAAATCACAAGGGAGGTTTTCAGGGATACCCAAATTGTCCCTCATGAACTGGTAGGTTGTGCCTAAGTCATTCAATGACGAATTGATGGATGAATATATCAGAGTATATTTTTCATTATTATTATGTAGGCAATATGGATGTATTCACAACTGAACGATTGATGGAGTTGTTCAATGATGAAAAGACGAAAGTGAATGGTTCATTTTATTAGAGAAATTGCTATTCCTCCCATCACCGAACAGGCCCCTAAGGTAACTGAATATTTCTGTTTAGATCCGGACATCTTGACCATCTAATAAAGAATCCACACAAAATATTAAGGGTCCCGTTCTGATCAGACAGACCAGATATAAACATAAATATTTTGTTACCTCAGAGGACATATGGACCAATTGTGAACCCCTCTTTTCTATTAACGATAAATTGTGGCTGGTAACACTTCAGTCGGCATAAATTGAATGTACTGTTATGTTTAGGTGAAAGTACCTTGATGTTAATAGAGGCCGGCGAGAGCGTGGATGAATATCCGAAGGAGGGAGAAAAGCGGAGGAGGAGAAGGGGAAGGAGAGGGTGTGGACGGTGGGAGAAGAAGGGGAGGTGAGCGGAAGAGGAAGAGTCTACTTGTAGGAGGTGCCCAAGAAGGAGAGTAGCAGGTTTTTAGAATTATCGATGCGACAAGGGAGAAGGGGTGGAGGATTTGGATCCGGACCAATCCGATCCAAGAGACATGGAGCTCCTTTCTGATTGAACGGTTCGGATTCAAACACAAAATTTAAAATACCTATGAAACGTGAGAACGTTAAATAATATGTTTGCATCATTATCTTCAGAATTATTTTTTTTAATCAAAAGGTCCAAATTGCCCTCCAGATTAGTTTATGAAGAGAGTAAGTTGGTTGAGCATTTTTTTTCCCGAAATTTTTATTAATATCCACAAAAAAATTCAAATTCTACATCATGTTTGACAAGATTTCGAATAATGACCAAATCGTAGTTTAATTCACGGTTTTAGGCTCCAAAACCGCAAATTTAATTTACGGTTTTAGCACTCTCAAAACCGCAGAACAAATTCACGGTTTCGTAAAACTGGAAATTAAAATTGCGGTTTAGATATCAAAATAGATTTTTTTTTCATGAAACCGGAAATTAATTTCACGGTTTTAGGTTTATTTTATTTTATTTTAATTAAACATAAAATGTTATAATTTATTTATTTTTGTATTGAAATATTAGAAATATTTTTATATATTTCTTTGAAAATAGATGAAATACTATATAATTTGATTTAATAGAAAGACTGTGACAAATAATATGGATCAATATTTTTCAGGCTGGATTTTTTGCGGCTGTCTGAAAAATTAAAATATTTCTCTGTGTGTTATTGGAAAAAAATAAAAAATGTTTTCAATATGAGTTATAGATCCCAGTTCAAAAGTCACTTCTAGATGAATACAAAAATATTGTGGTCCTTCTATTTTTGGAAAAATAATAATTTTGTCATTTGAATTGAAATTGGGTTTTTAAAACCGTGAAATTTGTTATGCTGTTTTGGAGGGGCTAAAGCCGTGGATCTAGTTTGCGGAAAGTTGGTCCAAAACCGTGAACTAAAATTACGGTTTGGATATTTTCTGAAATCTTGCCAAACATGATGTAGAATTCGAAATTTATTATTATTTTTGGAATTTAATAAAAGTTTCGGTTTTTTTTCAACAAGTGGAAAAATTGACCGTTGAACCTAATTGAACAAAGGCAAATGCTTCTAATATTATTATTATAAATAAAAAATCCTGCTCTGTAAGGGGGAAGAGGAGTTTTGCACAAACAAGATTTCTAGTTTTGGAAAATGTTTGGGTAGAAACGCAAAGGAGAAGGTGTATTTTATTATTCCTCGATCGAGTATTTTGCTAATTGGGTGATCTCCAGACTACGTGATCAATCTTATGTGGGCCGATCTGTATTGTCACTACTAGAATTTGGACTTTTTGCAAGAGTAGCACTTACTTGTTGCAAGAGTGTGAACGGCCCTTGCAAAAGAAATGACATTTCTGACACAAGAAAACATGTTGCAAGGGTGTTCCTTGGAAAAAGTAACGCATGCAAAAGATTTGATGTTTACCCTTGAAATTGTCTCTTATCTACTCTTGCAAATAATAATTGAAGACCCGTGACCCGCTAGCAGAGCCAGATATTATATTTTAATGAATGTCCTTGCAAAAACCTCATTCCATGCCCTTGTAATAAGTCTAAAGATTGAGACAAAAACAGTTGCAAGGGCTAACCCTTGTAACAAGTTTTGAAGATTCTGTTTTTATTATTTTATTCTGAAGGCCCTTGTAAGAAGTCCTACACTACACTTGCAAGAAGTCTGGTTATTCTGACAACTACTAATTGCAAGGGCTTACCCTTGTAACTTGTTTTGTATTACAGTGCAGAGCCTTTTCTGTATATTTTTAATGTCTCCCTTCAAATTGAATTTATTTTGTAAACCACAACAATAAGAATTACAGCAGTAGTTTGAAAGAGTATACTATTTAAGATACACAAATAATTGGAAACTTAAATTGGAATATTTGTCTTAAATAGTAAAATCTTAGAAAGTAATTGAGATACAAAATAATTCTCCAAATTGTCATACATCAACTGTCTCATTGTCAGCATCTTCCGTTGAGTCAGAATATTCACTAAATGTTCCCTTTAGACACATAAATGGAGTACTGCAGAGCAAGGTCTTCATAAATAAATCATGTTCTAGCTGTATGGATGCCTTTCAATTCAGTGTTTCCATCCTACAAAAATTGCACCTAAATCATGTAACACTTAACTATCCGTGCTTAAGAGCCAATAATTTTCAAATTACTTGCAAATAAACCAAAAGATGTTGAGTAATTGCGAAAAAGTTATAACTATAGTCAGTGTGATTTAGTAATTGATCAATCTAAAATAGCCTCGATGCGGCCCAAGCTTCTTCACCGCCACCTCCCTTCCATCGAGCAATCTGAAATCAGATGCTATTTTTCATTATATTAAAGAAGATTATTACATGCCTTAATATAGGCCAACGTACAGGAGCTCAAAGACAGAAGGTGAGCTGTGAAAAACAGAAATGGAAAAACTATTCTATAGAAATAAATCCTGCTGTTATCTAGAAACAAATCCTGCTGATATCTAAACAAATCCTGCTGTTATCTGTAGTGAAGATGTCTCAATTCTAGGCATGAATGGAGAGGTCCATTGCTGCCTTATTACAATCGCCCCTAACTTCAATCGAAATTTCAACTTAAAACAGTCTCAAATTGTTTTCATGCGAAGTATCTACGAATGAATTACACCTGTTTCTACTAGAATTAAGGTTTTTGAGAATACATTGCTAGCTTGCTCTAAACACCAAGGTAACATTTTTTTTTTACAAAGCAGTAAGTAATAGGTAGACTAATACAATAATGTTTTTGGTCTCCTCGTTTCATTTTATAATTTCATTCCAGAAGCAAGATTTAATTTGGTCTCATTTCATTTTGCACAATAACAAAACAAGATATACCATAATACTCCAATTTGGTCCAATTTGACGATTATCCCCTTAAAACTATCATAATTTACTTACCACTAGAAGAAGAGGAGTCACTGGAAGAACTTCTAGGCCTACTTGGTTCGGCTTCTCTCTTGATATTGACTAGTCGGGGTATTGCATTGCTGGCATTTCATCACCTCCATATCTGCATCCTCTTCTCCCATCTCACCCTGTAACATATACATAGCAATGCTTGATTATGATTTTGTTCAGGGTTTCTTTTGTTACAATTTCACAATTCTTTACTAGTCAATATCAAGAACCTCAAGATATATACTGTAACCAATCAACGTTTGCCTTAAATAACACATATTCAAACAAAACACTAAGCTAACTCTACTACCAATCTATCGCCTTTTCTCAAGCCATTGTCTCTGGCAAAATCTCTGAATCATTTCAGTTTCCCGTCACAAAGTGGGAAACCCCCTGTCAAATTAATCCTCTGGAATGAGAAAATTAAGAAATAAATTTCTGAAGAGGAAGTAAGTGTGAACTAAGTTAATTAGTCTAAAAATGATTTTAACTTGTTCTATTCGAACAATACAATCTGGTCACCATTTGCACCAGTTTTCCTTAGGTTTGCACCAGTTCGAACAATACAATCTAGTCATCTGTACCATGTAGCCACAATATGGGTGTCTGCATGGATCAAGATTTAAAAGCTTACATCCGATACAAGCAAATCAATAATTAAATAATAGCTGTAGTGAACATTATTAGCATAATACTTTAGCCTAATTGTGCGGGGCATTTCAACAAACACCTTACATGCACCACAAGATAAAACTATCAACCGTTACCTAAGGATTGACTTTGAATTTATCATCTGACAGCAACTGACCAAATGAAACAGACATTAACAAAAATATGGGAAAAAAAATCACCTATTAAATATAGTAAGTGTTGGTCGTGTTAATTGTTCTTCCCATTTAGGCATTTCCACAAATACCTTCTGTGCATATTGGGTGCTCGGTCTTAGAGAGAGAGAGAGAGCGGTGGGGGGAGGGTTTGGGGGTTGGGGTCAGATTCACAATTTGAGAGATGGAGAGGGGAGGTCCTGGAGAAGAATTGAGGCGAACGATGTAATTTGAGAGGTAGAGAGGGGAGGGTGAGATTGATTGGGGAAGTGGGGTGCAGCTGACTGGCTGAGAGGAAGGCATGACTTGGTAAATTGATAGAGAGGAAGGCGGGGACTTGGGAAAAATCAGAGGGAGAAGTGGATTTGCTAAAAAATTGGAGGGAACACACGAAAAAATTGGAGGGACGTGAAAATGAATTTTAGAGGGACGTCAAAAATGTGGAGGGAAGTTGTAAAAAAAGTATAAAATTTTAGAGGGAAATGAAAAATATGGTACTTGAGCGAAATTGTAAAATTTATTGATTTTGATGCATTAACTGCACAAATACATAGAAAAAATTAGAAGAGGTCTAAAGTGACCGATTTAATGTGATTCATCCTATATGATGCAAGTTATAAACTTAATTTGCAATACAAAGTCTTATCTTCCTAAAATTTGTAGTACAATTATTTTTCTCAAATAAATTTTGTAGTACAAGTAGACATTTCCAAAATTTATTTGATTAATAATTTACTTGATTCATAAATTTTACGCATAATGAACATATTCGTCATTAATTTAGTAAGGTCAAATTCGACAAAACATATACAACAAATTGTTAAAGTCACAATAAAATTAAAAGTTAACAAATAAATTTGTGATTTACATATGCACAGATTCGATAAAACATATACAACAAATAATATAAAAACAATTAAAAAATTTCAAATTTTTAACGGTTATATGACCAAATCATACTTACAATTATCAATTTTATAGAATTTCATCATTATTTACCCCTTCAACATGTGTCAATAGAAGTGAAAATATTTAGTTAAATTTAGTCAATTAAAATCAAAATTCTACTTTAATTTTATAAAATATTTTGCTATGGAATATATTAATGAATTTATGCTATGATTAATGTAATAACATGTTTATTGCTTACTTAAATTTTTTGACATGTTTAAATTATATAGCATTACATGCATGTTGCACATATGACTCACATCTTCCATGCATGGACATGAAACATAAACTCTTGTTTTGTGAGTTAATGAAGATGCACGGGTATATGTCATCCGTTGGTCGATCAAGCCGTTCAAATTAAGGAGCACTGCATTTATTTCCTGCGCCTAAGTTTGATGAAATTTTGTTTTTATTTACCCATCCATCTAGTTGATAAAAAATTGAAGCATCGTATGGCCATAAAAACTTCGTGTTGGATCGAAGCTCATACATAATAAAATTTTCGAACTTTTATGTTGGTTATGTTCAATGTTCTCTCTTGATCATTTTAAAATAGATTTGGAATGATTTCATTGTAGATCGACCGTTGATTTTCTGCGTGAAAATGAACGGTCTGAAAATATTTTCTAAATTTGAAGGACCATATAATGATGAAAGTCTATAAAAAAGTGTCATGTATAAGTATTATTTGAACATATAAGATGTAAAAAAAAATAAAAAAAAAATTTTGAACTTTTTTTATATGTACTGCTGTACATACATTAGGTGATTAGTATATATCAAACTTCTATCCGTCCGATAAGTGAAGAATGATCTTGATTTATTCATTTTGAATAGCTGTGAGTAAAGAGTCTCAATACTCTGAGGTAACATAATATTTCTGTTTAGATCCGGCGGTAGATAATGCACAAGATCCTTTGATATTGGTGCGTAAAGATGATCACATGGTCCGATCTAAACACAAATATTATGTTACCTCTAAGTATATGAATTCTTTATTTACCTCTAACTTTTCATTTCCCTCTTCTCTCTGTACGCAGCCACCTAACTTAGGTTTTTCATTTTCCCTCCCAAGAGAGTTTCACCTTCCCCCAATTTTTTCAACTTCCCTCCTATTTTTCACCTTATTTTGTCCGCTTAATTGGATTCCCTCCTATTTGTTTTCATTTCTCGCGCTCTCTTCAGTGCCTCTCTCTTAAAAAAAAACTCTAGATCTAAAATGGCAGGAAGAGGAAAGGTGATCGGTGAGATTCAGGCGAGAGGCCTTTTCAGAAGAAAAGCGAGGTTCTCCGGCCAAGAACCTTCTCTCGTGGTGGTGCATTGTTTCTCTCTTGGTGATCTCGGCTGGTGATAAATTTTGTGCTCGAGATTTGCTTCTCACACTTAGTCGCTTTCTTTTAGTTGTACAACTCAGGTTTATGGTTTTGTGCAACTACAACCCTCTGGATTTGTCCATTTTTATTACTTTTGGTGTGAATCGAATTTCTCTAGTTCAAGTCAATAAGTTATTAGGCTGAATTAAGTTATTACTTTTATTACTTTTAGTGTGAATTGAATTGATTTTAACCCATCACTACAACTAATTGGAAATCCAGAGTCTCAGGCAATCTTGTTATTAGGCTGAATTAAGTCAAGTTAGTTGCATTGTCTTTGTTTAATCAAAATAAAGCCTCAATTTACTACCATCAGCTGTCATGTAAACTTTTAGCTATGAATTTTGTATGTTGGCCGGTGCATATGCTTTCCAAATATATGTGTATCCCCATTTAATTTTTCCACGAGAGACCATGGCCTTGTAGATTTTTCCCATTTAATATATGTGCATTAGGATTTGTTGATGTTCAATCTATCGACAGTGCCCAGTCAGTTCTAATTAGTAAATTATTAAATTCATATATTTCAATTTTCTTTTTCTTTCTATTCTCTGATGTTAAAATCCAGACTAATATAAATTTCATATGATGCAGGTTAAGGGAAAAAAGGCGTCTTGGAAAAGCTGGTTCATCCTTTCCTCTTAAAAAGACAACCAATGTTCTTCCTAAAATTCAACATGTACATATGTTATAACCTTATCTTACTAAGTTGATTTACTGTGTGAGGTTTACATCTCTTTTTGTTCGGAGCTAGTTGCCAAATATGAGAAAGGATTGAATTTTTGAGTAAATTTTATTGCATTGATGCATGTATTTTAAGTGTTTGATGATTTGCCCAAATAAAACTAGAATTTTAGGTGAGAGCAGTGCGGTTGTAAATGGTTGCCAATGATTGCCGATAACCAGCAATGTATAGGAATTAGTTTGGTAATTCACTAATTGAGCAGTGCGGTTTCAAAATTGAAAGCTTGATATTTAAGATCTTGATATGTTATAAATTTCGGGTGTGATTAATTGTTGTCTTGGAAGGTTTGTTACTGGTTTCTTATTTCACTGGTGAGAGAATATTAAAGGTTTGGGTACAAGTTGTTCAAATATCTTTTTCTGTTAAATTTAACAAGTATCAGTATTATTTTTCTGCAAAAACAAGTATTGTAAGTACTGTGTATAATATTTGATAGCACAAATGAAGTTTACAGGAAATAAAATTTCACTATATTTGTGCATTCTGTTGCTTCAAATCAGTGGCTTTTAATCTAGTGGTACTATGAGTTGTGTTGTGAAATCTGTCTAACTTGCTCGCTTATTTGGGTTATTAAAAGATTGGGTTGAGGTGCGAATTACCGCAACTTTTAATCTAGTGGTATCTTTTTTTTTTATTCACTATTTTCAGGTGCAGTGGATGTCCCTATAGAGGCCTTCCAGCCTTCAAGCTTGGTGAAAAGGTGAAGTATAACTATGCTATAACTCCTTTTCTTTTGTACACCTACATGTCTAAAAATTATTGTCCTACAAAAAAGTGAAGTATCTTCTACAAGGTGAGATACATTGCACATGTATCCTTCCCTTGCTCATTTTTTATGAAGAGAAGTGCAATGTGCCAATCACTAGTGAGTTTTTTTTTTTCCAGTCATGGCCTTGGGTGTATGTGGTGTAAGAAAACAATAGTGGTCCTTTTTGTCTCTCTTCTATTAGGTAATAATTGTTGTATTAAAACTGTTTTCTAGAGGTTATGCTTTAGAATTGTTACGTTTTCTAGAGGTAAAAAAACTATTACATTTTCAAACTATATATTTTCTATTTTATGGTGTCTTTTGTTTTATTTTCAGATTCACTAGCTCAGGAGTGTGCCCTTTATACTCTTTTGGTGGGTCATGTGAGGTTATGTATTTGATGCGACATTGTTATTTTCACATATGGTTATGTAGGGAAACCTTAGCAGATTTATTTTCTTGTTAACAATGTACTTGGATAATTGTATAAATGGATTGTTGTTATTAGCAGTTAAGCAAACTTTTGTGTTATATATTGTTGATATAATGTTTTTCAGTATTTTGGTACAATGTATGATAATTATAATATGTTGATTAATGCTTATTACATGCTTTCGATCTATATTTCAATGTGTTTATGTTAATATGGTTCAATGAGAATTAGGGATGTAAAAGAGTATCGGGTTGGTACCGGGTTGGTACAGGGATGACTGTAGAATAGGGCCATGTTGAAAATGATGCCATACAAGATTATTATTTTCATGGGTAATCCATGCAAATAACCTAGTGGGGCCCACTTTCGTTAACCATGCAAATAAACAGGGGGCCCCACCTTCTCTACCCATGCAATTGTTCAGTGCTCTATCCTTCCAAATACTAAGATGGGGCCCACCTTCTCTAACCATGTAATTGTTTAGTTCACTTGCCTTGCAATAAACCGTGTGGGACCCACGTTCTTCAATCTTGCAAATACTAAGATGGGGCCCACGTTCTTTATCCTTGCAAATACTCCTTGCAGGTGCCAAATCTCAGACTTTTAGCAAGGGTAGTTATTTCAAGAGTAGTCTCTTGCAACAAGATTGGAAAAAAGTTATTGCAAGGGTAGCCCTTGTAACAAGTCAAAATTTGAGTATTTACATGGAGGCTTGTTCCAACGGTAGTTTTTACAAGGGTGGCCCTTGTAAAAAGTCTTTTTCGGGCTTGTTGCAAGCGTGAGCTCTTGCAACAACCGAAATTTTGCCCTTGTAAGAAGTCCAAATTCTAGTAGTGTGTGACTTGCGTGTTTTGTGCTGTGACAATTCGCGTGATGTGACAATCTTTTAAAAATTTGACACGGTCCGGTATGACACTCGAAATATCTGGTCATTGCACATCACGACACAAAAAAGATCTGATCACGGCACGTGGTCACGTGTAATTAGGACCAAACGTGACCAGTCACGACGCAGCTAACGTGTCATGACCATCCTTCCAAATTTGATCACGGTACGACACATATAATATTGTAGCAATAACAGCACGACACGGCACGTAACCCAAATCACAATACAGTACTGTACGACACGTTTTTAGAACCCAACCAGACTCCAATGTTTTCCCTTAGAAACAATAATTGCTTTTGGAAATCCATGTTGACGGCTGTTCTAATTAGGAGTGTTCAATTAGTCGGTTCGGTTCATGCAAACCAAACTAAATTTGTCTAACCAAATTTTAATTTCAGTTTGTGTAGATATAAACTGAGATGATCGAATAATTAATTTGATGAAGCGAAATACAGACAAAACCAAATAAAAACGAACTCTAATTCGGCTAGTTTGGTTAAACTAAATTATCAGCATGAAAATTTAAGCTTATATATAACTAAAAATACATGTATTGGCATGATAATTCGGATACTAATATTACTAATATGTATGATAACATGATTTACTAATTAATGTTTCGATTTACTTGGTTTCATTCGCACATGACGATGTGAGTTGAAATTTATCTTATTTAGTTTTTATTTGATAAATTATTTTATCAGGGCTTGTAGCTATTTTTTTTCTTGTTTCAATCCGAGGCGCTACTGACATGTGTGGATTTCCAACCATGAGTATTGTGCAGGAATTCATCACCTGAGCGAGTACAATTGAAACGGACAGTCCAGGATCGTTCTTTTAACCTGACACAAATTTCAAAGCACAAATAATACCGCCCCCTACGCCAACCTCAATAGGCACCAGCTGAGAGTAAATCTGGGCCGTTTGTTTCAACTGTGTTGAGTCAGGTACCTGGGAAGATACAGATCCATTGTGCAGAGAAGTTAGGATTACATCAGGTTGCTTGGATTGGATGTCTCCGATGGAATCAGGTGCGGTTCGATGGATATCATATCAAAATTGTTCAGTTATTCAATTGGAGCCGTTTGATTCGTATAAAGATTGACACAAACGACTTTATGATTGATGCAGATCATGAAGTACACACGAATATTGATGCTGATTGAACGGTTCAAACCTGACATGAAACTGAATTTCGTCTGATGCTCATAAGACCGCTTCCCAGTACTCCACCTCAAAGTAGGTTGATCCGAGATTAATCACGGCACTTGTGGAGTGGTGGCGTATTGAGATTGTATCTTGTATGTGGGGTTGACCGATATGCTGCCTTCGTCTCACCAATTGTCTTCTCTGAAGCTCTTGTGGCTTGTCTCCTCCTAATTGCTGAGCTTTCTCTTGCAATTTTTATTTCTTCTCAGCCTCGATTCCACTAGACGAGTTATCTTTTTCGCTCAATCGTTTGGCCAGGGGGAGAGGAGGTCGTCGCCTTTTGATTGCCGGTGAGCACGGGCCAGAGTGCCCTTTACTTTCCCTGCTCTTGTTCGCCCTAATTTTTCCTGGCGCGAGATGTTAAAAGGAAGAGAGAGGTCTGACAGGGTGGGGTCCCTTGTCAGCCTCTCAGGGGTGTGTAGTGTGTGAACCATGCAGAAGGTATAAGCGCGGCTTGCGTGCTCCGACCGCATGTGGGGCAAGGAAGAGAGCGTTGGAGCGCTAGGTTTAAATCCCGTGTGTTGGAAAGTTTGCGTGTGTCTGGTCCACATGAGCCGAGTCACTGATCACTCGGTCTACATGGTTTAAAACAGCTGAAACCAGTCTGTCTATTTTTCAATTCCAGCGAAAATTGGTCTGAGTCTCTAATTCGTGGGCCCAGCTTGTTAGGGGCTGGTTTGTGATGCACTCAACTGAGACACTTCTTTTAAATATTTATAAAATCCAATTAGATGTACGATTAGATCAAAAATGGCCGCATGTTTTTAACATAAAAATAGTAATTACCATTGAATAAAAATATTATTGTTGTAAACACTTGACTAATTTTTTTCTTTGGTGCTTAACATGTCTAATTATTGTACGTAATTAAGTTAATTACATGACCGGTCGTGATTACAATCTTTTACGACCACCATACATGCACCTAAAAAATGATATCCGAAGAAATGTACATTAAAAAGTGTTATATAAGTGTTAAAAGAAACTAAGTGTTTAGAAAGTGTAATTAACTACTTTAGTATTAAAGATAATAGTGAAATGTTTAAAATAGAATATACACTACTATAATATGAGTTTTTTATATGGGGAGCACTAGTTTGTTGTAAGAGAAAGACGGTTCATCTAAAAGAAATGATATTTTTGGATTCTATAACGGTGAGATAAAAAACGGTGAAGATTGTATAACGGTGAGATAAAAAACTTATGCTATTTTGACACTAAAAGAACTCATGCAATTATGTGGTATTTGTAGGAACTTACTCCACAATACTCGGCAGGGATCCAGCTGCAGTTCCGGCTCTGGCCCTAGTACACGACCTGGCTGTAATTCTCAACCCGGCATTCCTGGCTTCAGTATCATCACTTGACATGTTAATTGGCATCATCTTCCTATATACGTTGATTGCAGTTAGTTTTTGATGATTTAGGAGCAAAATAAAATAGTAAAACATAAATAGGAACAGAGGCGGTAGACATATATAGTTACCCTTGCCATTACAAAACTTGAAACCTTGATATTGTGAAGTAATTGAAAGAGCAAGGATTATTAAATCAGGAGGAACTACATACGTACCTTTTTCAACTTCTGAAGAGAGGAGAACGATGGCCTGACTTTGCTCCCTAGCGCGCTTACCACCGTATGCTATTTATACCTTGAAAAAGCTTTTGAAGGGCTTTGTGCTTGTAAGAGAGAGAGAGAGAGAGAGTAGCACCTCAAATAGTATTCTTACTTTTTTAAATAAGAGTAAAGAGAAGGTGTATAAGAGAGAGAGAGAGACTATGGCTGCGTTTTTGATGAATCTCAATGTATCTGAACTTGTAATCTTGGAATTTCATCTTTTTAAATAATTTACGTGAGGAGAGAAATTAAAAACTATGGCACTGAGACCGACAGGCGGGCCCCATTATCCATATAATAATATCAATATGCGGTAGACTATGGCACTGAGACCGATAGGTCGGTGTTCAAGATTTCTTATAACGCGAGATTCTATCCACCTCTTTGCGTTATAAGAAATCTTGAACGGTACCGCGTTATAAGAAATCTTGAATACCGCGGGCCCCACTTATATGCAGCCACTGTAGCTTGAAAGCATTTCCGAGTAATATATCCATGGAAGCGTATCCCAAATTACACGGGGCAACTTCGTCTTATGCTTTCTAAAATAGATTGGAGGTGGTATTTATAAAAGGGAAAAAAGAAAAGATACAGGACTCCAATGATAGTTCGCATTATTGCTTCCCTCATTCCTTGGGTTGCACAAAAAATTCGTAGTTCGTAATTTGATTTGAGTTTGATTCAAAAAAGTTCGTAAAAAATTTAATTCGAAATTGAGTTCGTTTGAAATTAATTCAAACCAAACTCAAACTGAATCTAGTTCGTTCGAAATAAGTTCGCAAGCCAAACTTAGTTCGAAATTAACTCAAACATGAACCGTTGATTTCCGCTGATAATGAACTTTAATGTTTTATTTAGGATAATATTTGAGTTTGTAATAATTCGAAGACTTTGGTGATTGTTCTGTACTTCTATTGATATTTAAATTGTACTTTGAATACTTTAGATATTTGAAAACTTTGGTGATGTTGCTCTTGTTGGTTATTTGGAAAACTTTAGATTTTGTGATTGTACTAAACTTTGTTATTTGATATAAATTTTGGTGTTTGTAATGAACTTTGATATAAACTTTGGTGTACTGTGTAATTAGAATTCAGAATACCTGAGTTTTATTGAAGTGTTGTAATTTCAAACTATGGCCCAGCCATCAATCATAACTCGTAAGTCATAATAAAGTTTGTAAAAGTTAGAAATTGAGTTCGTAAAAAATTCGATTCGAAATTGAGTTCATTCAAAATTAATTCAAACCAAATTCAAACTGGAGGTAAATTCGATTCGGTTCGGTTAGTTTGCAGCACTACTCATGCCCCTTCTGTTCGCATATGAATAATAAAAATAAAAAACAATTAAAAAACCCAACTCACGTGCACCGGGTCAACCTGTTATCGGTCAAAGTGCCCATTTCATAATTCATACGGATCCTCTCTCCACCTCTATAAGACTCCTCAGACCCGCTTTTTCTCTCCCCTCCCTTCTCCCTCTTCTACCTCTCTCTCTCTCTCTCTCTCTCTCTTTGAGTTTCACTTTCCTTCTCTAATGGAGTAAGGTTTAAGCTTAGGCGACTCGCAGATTGACCTGGAGTAAAATAACATTATAAGCACAAAGCCCTTCAAAAGCTTTTTCAAGGTATAAATAGCATACGGTGGTAAGCGCGCTAGGGAGCAAAGTCAGGCCACCGTTCTCCTCTCTTCAGAAGTTGAAAAAGGTACGTATGTAGTTCCTCCTGATTTAATAATCCTTGCTCCTTCAATTACTTCACATATTCAAGGTTTCAAGTTTTGTAATGGCAAGGATAACTATATATATATATATATATAGGATTTTGCTAATATGCTACGCATATATAAGGGCCCCTCCATGCTACGGCTCACTTTTTGAGTTTTCAAAATTCTAACGGTCGATCCGAACCGTTCAACATGATCTCCATATGAATATGTACTTGCAAACCAAATTTTATATTTTTTAGAAATTTTTTACTATTTATTAAGACACTTTGAAAATCGCTGATCCAATGGTCCAGAAAAAATTTACTGTTGTGTACAAATTAGTGTTTTTTCAAAGTGACTTAATAAATAGTAAAAAAATTCTAAAAAATGTAAAATTTGGTTTGCAAGTACATATTCATATGGAGATCATGTTGAACGGTTCAGATCGACCGTTAGGATTTGAAAACTCAAAAAGTGAGCCGTAGCACGGAGGGCCCTTATATATGCGTAGCACCGTAGCACTGTCATATATATATATATATATATATGTATATATATGTCTACCGCCTCTGTTCCTATTCATGTTTTACTATTTTCTTTTGCTCCTAAATCATTAAAGACTAACTGCAATCAACGTATATAGGAAGATGATGCCAATTAACATGTCAAGTGATGATACTGAAGCCAGCAATGCCGGGTTGAGAATTACGGCCAGGTCGTGTACTAGGGACAGAGTCGGAACTGCAACTGGGTCCCCGCCGAGTATTTTGGCGTAAGTTTCTACAAATACCACATAATTGCATGAGTTCTTTTAGTGTCAAAATAGCACGAGTTTTTTATCTCACCGTTATAGAATCTTCATATTGTATTTTTCGTTAGGTCGTGATATGACTCACTTGTTATTTGACGTGTTTATTCGCGTGATATGTCTCTCTTTGATTAATTTATTAATATTAATAGTGC